>VWZE01026433.1:13653-26148 GCA_013396675.1 Eubucco bourcierii
GCGGAGTCCCGCCTCGCCTCGGCTCTGCTGCCTCCCGCCCGCCCCGCTGTCACTCAGCGGCCGCGGTGCGCCCGGCCCCTCTCACGCTCCCGCAGAGTGAGCTCCCCCTCCCCTTCCTCCCTGCCGCCCCGCAGGCCGGGGCGGCTGCGAGGCCTACTCACGCCCTGCCCGCTGCGGAGCTCGGCTCGGGCGGCCGCGTCTGACATCCCCACCGCGGCCCCCGCCCCGCCCGCGCCAGCCCCGCTGCGGCCTCCCACCGACTGCCCCCCCGTCTCCCCCCACCCACTTGAACCTGCTGTCCATGGTCACATCGCGGGCACTCGGCAGCTGCTCCAACGCCCCTCAGGGAGAAGCGCCCCGCCCGGCAGGGGCGAGGGGGCAGCGCCAGCCCCTCTCCCTTTGGTGGAGGGGGCGGCTCAGCGCTGCGAAGGCGGCGGCGGGCGGCGGCCCATGGCTGCTCCGCTCCCCCGACTCAGGCCGCAACTGCAGCGGAGCGGCGGCACCGCCTCCTCCCCTCGTCTCTCAGTTCCTGTTGCAGTGGCTCCGGCACCTTCTGGGAACCAGGAAGCTCCGCGGCGGCCTGGAGAGCCGCTAGGGCCGGTGTCACCTGAGCCCAGCGGGGGAGGGCCCGGGGGCGAGCGGGAGGTGGCGAGGACCGCGAGGCCAGCCTCTGTCGGACGTGGTGGACAGTCCCGCTCCTTTGCGGCAGGTGCGGCGCGACAGGCCCGGGACAGCTGTAGCAGCTTCTCGGCAGCCGGCCTCCTCCGCCTATGCGGAACCGGGCCCGGGAAGGGGTTCTGCATAGATGGGGTAGGGCAGCCTTCATGTGCGGCATCAACGACAGCGGTGGCATTTAACCGCACGGACACCATCACCTTCTGCAAAATAAGCTCCTCAGATAAGCCCAGCCGGTGTGTTGCCTTACACAGCCACCTTTTTGCATTCTGCATGCACAGCAAGAAAGCGGAGCTTTTCATGCTAAAGGCTATAAATGTTCATTTAACCTGCGATAATCTGTTTAGCTTTTATCGTGTGGTAAATAGTGTCCCAAACTGCTTAAGAGGTGGTGCAGTGGAGAGGCATGCTGGAGTAAATGCAGCGTCCTGTAAACACATAAGAAGCCTTATACCCTGGAGTGTTTCCAGTGAGTTTGGAAAGGAAGGAAAAATAACACCACCCTTGAGAGGCTTCCAAGTCCCATTCGTCTGAGAGGCACGGAGCAGCCAAATTCCCACCTACACCAAATTTCCCTCACCAGTATAGTATCACTGCCATGAAAAAAAAAAAAAAAATTAAAAAAAAAAAATTAAAAAATAAAGTCTGTGGTTCTGGGCCAAAGTAAAAAATACTATTTTCACTCTTTCTCCAGAAACTAATCATCATATCAAGAGTTAAATAGAAGAAAAGAAGTTCAAGCCAGCTGTTTATTAAACACATAAAAGAGCATTACCAAGCCTCAAAAATCAAAGGTTTGAAAGTCAGGAAATTACAAATACTAACTTTTTCCAAAGCAATATTGTTTTGGCTTCATTACACATCCCACACACCTCACAGGATATAGATTAAATAGTAATAGAAGGTATAGATGTGCAGAAAAAATGACTGAACATTGCATCAGGAACCTTAGTTTCGGGATTTCCTTAGCTTCCCAGCCTTCATTTTGCAATAATTCTTGGCTGTGTTTTAACAACCAGTATTTGCAACTCCCACTGAAGTAAATGAAGTGGCTTGGGGCTTTGTATCCTTAACACATAACCATGAGACTGATACAGCCGAGAGGTTTTTTTCAGGAACAAACAAAAAAAGCTGTAGAATGGGGTTGGGGGGGTGGGGGGGTGTTGTGCATATTATGAGAGGCTCTAGAAGCAGGTAGCTTTCATTCATCCCCTGTTAAGTTTGACTTCTCTGATAAAATTGGTCAACTAAAGGCCCAGAAGAGAGGGAGAAGGATGCCTGTCCACAGCAATGGAGGAGCCCTGCAGTCCCTGGAGCTACTCATCCGCAAGTGCCTGTGGCAGGCTGGATGCATCTTGCATGCAGGGATGCTGTGAAACTGAAAGGACTTCAGCAGCAGCAGGCAGTAAAGATGAGTACATTGGAAAGCATACATAGAGAGGTAAACCACCACAATCTTGGCTGTGCATCTGCCTCTCTACCTCCTTTCTCCCTTCTGTCTCTCTGGAAAACACACAGAATTTTAAACTCTCTGCTGCAAACAAATGACCAATAATTCAGCGAGACTGGATTTGGGTTGGATGATTATTCAAGTACTGAGATGTTTCATTTGTGGGAAAGCTCCATTTGAAGTGTGCCAGACAGTGAAAAAGTGCTGTGTTTCAGGATTTCAGTGAATCTGTGTTTTTTATTATATTAAATGCTTTATAAGCCTGTTGGGAGTTTGTTTCTCCCTTGTCATGAGCTGCTGATGCTTACCACTTTTACAGGCAGAAGAGTAGTTTGGTGTCCTATCAGGTTGGTCTACTTTCTGGTTCTAATCAGTCTCTTGCACTAGTGCCTGTCCTGGCAGATACAAGCACTAGGTCCCTTGGAATTTATTTTATTGTAATTGGAGAAAAAGCAGGTAATGTTTCTTTTCCAAAATAGATACCCTGTCACTAGATTAAATTGACTGGTTACAGTGACTGAACCTCTCCTGCCTGGAAGAGCAGGAAGAGTAGAAAAAGTTCGTGTTTAAAATAGAGAGCATATGAGAGAAAACCTTGTTGAGATGAGGCTCACCTCTCTCAGAGCTATTATTTCAGTCTCTGTGAAAGCTTAAGCAGACATCTGTGCCCAGGTTACACTTGGTTCGTGTTTTTAAGACTGCTTTGCAACCACAGCAGCTTTTAATGAAAGACAGTGTTTCAGGAAAGGTGATAGTGTTCTAAAACCACCTCTTGCTGCCGTGTTTTCAGCCCTTCCTCGGGGAAGGGTTGAGGCAGAAGGAGAAACTGAAAGAAAAAAAAATTATATGCTGAGAATGGATTAGTGTGTTCTGAAGCCAGGAAAGTCTAGTTTGCTCTTCTTTACTCTGATTTCCCTTTCCAAATGAGAGCCATGAAGCAAATTATATTTGAGTTTTTCAGAGTCAGCTGTTCCACTGGGTAATCTAGAAGACACAAAGCATTTTTCTTTAGCATAATATGAAAATGGCTGAATTCTGCCTAAATTCTAGCTAAAAGGTTGGTGTAGGGACTGCTCTAAGGGCATTTGCACAGAATGTGGGTTAAATATTTATTTCATAGATACAAGCAACTAAAAGCCAGGTAATTTAAAGATTCTTTCTCAGTCTTAATAGTATTTTGCCAGTGGCAATTAGTCATCTTTGTAGCATCGTGATAGTGTAAAGAGCCTTAAACCCAATACAGATATTTATAGACATTTTTCAACTCCCATGTGCTTTCAGTAAAAGAGGTCTCCAAGTAAACTAAATTGGATCTACAAGTCTTAATTTTCTCCCAAACTGGTTAACGTTTTGCTGTAAGAAGTTACATGAAAAAATACCCAAAAGTCTACTTCATCTGAGTCAGAGAAGAAGAGGGTGAAAGTTCTGTCAGGCAGCTCATCTCAAGGATCAACATAAAATGTATAGCACACCATTTAGTTTACAACCAAATTCAATATGGAAACAACAGGAGATGTATGTCGAAAAATACCAAACAAAATCCACACCCAAGCCTTCACATCCTTTCTAATATGGAGCAATCTTGCTATTCTCTGCCAAATCAAAACCATGTGGATTTGAATCTATAAAACTGATGCAAAGCAGGGTTAGAATCTCAAAAAGGGATATGAGAAACAGACAAGAAATGGCCACACATCATGTCACTTGGAAGCGACAGAGCAAGAGAGAGAAGTTCTGTGAGAATCCAATTAGTTTATTTTAAGTTGAAACTCTTACATACATACATTTAGTGATTTTGTTTTGGCAGGGAGAAGGGGAAAGAACAAAACTTCTGAAGATAAGATATACTGTGTTAAGAAGTTAACATGGGAGAACTCTAGTCATAATGCAAGCTACAAGCATGCATGTTTTGTCTGAGGAGATTCACAGGAAGTGCAGAAAACAGAGTTTACCCTACAAACAAAGGTGACCTTATGGAATAACAGGGCATTTAGGAAATCATTGTCTAAACTCACGTCTGCACAGGTCTAAAGCCTCTGCTCCAAATAACTCCAGCAAGGCTCTTTTTCTTGGTGCCCACTTCTGAGGAAGGAGAGAGTTCACATCATCTCCATAAGCTGGAGCACACTTATTTTAAATTAAAGGATTTTCAGTGTTACAGAAGTCCTTCTTGGCCACATACATTGTATTTAATAGTAAAACATACTGCTAATAAAAGTAGTTTTTCTCTTAAACACTGCTGCAACCTGTAAAGGGATTTCCTTCAGAACATTATTAGCAGAGCTTGCTGAAAAGATGTTCTCCCCTGGGAACTCCAACGGGTTTGTCCAAAATGGCATAATTGGAAAAGCTGCCATTTCCCATTGTCAGGTTATAATTAAATATTTACTGGAATACATTCTTATGGTCAGCAATTTATCATCCCAAACTGTAACTGAGTGACAATGAAATCTCCTTATGGCATATTTCTCTGAACCCCCAAAATTCACAAACATCATTTCCCCCATTAAATTTCTTAGCCATAATACTTTTCATGAGGCAGTGCTTGAAAGAGAAAATACTTTACATTTAAGAAGCACCAGATATCTACATTGGGTAATTTCATAACAGCATCTTTAAAGGTGCTCATTTAAAATAGGTCTTTTTCAAGAAGCCTATAAGGTTCATTTGAATAAATATATATAATAAATACATGTCTACAAATACTTCTACATATTTGTTGATTCCTTGCATGATCAATCCAAACATCCATTTTCATCTTGCAGTGTTACTGCTTAAGAACATCTTAAGCATGCTTAAGAACATCATCTGCTTAAGAACACAAGATGATTTAAAGAAAACATGGGCTAAGGTGGCACCTTGAAAAGATAGAGACAGGGCTGGGTAGAACTTTAGCATGAAGATTATGCTATGCTACCATTACATTTCAGGGATGCACCATTCCAGCAGCTATCTTTGTCCCTTCATCTGTGCTACACAGAAAAGCTAATCTGGCCAAACACACACACAGGTAAACCCACTCATTAATTAATCAGTGAACTCCCAGGGAGACATCGCTGCCTGGGTAGGAATAAGGATTCCCAGAATTTCTAATCAGTGTTTCCTACCAAGAAGACCCAGAAAGTAGGTCTTAATCAGGTCAACTTTAATTTAAAGTTTAATAAAGGAGCTGGAGGAACATTTGTGAATATAAGTTCCAACTACAGAGTTTTAAGAGCTAAGGTACTCAGAAGTTTAAGTTATTTCACTCTGGCCGTATTAGCTGAGTATTTGGTTTACTGGTAGTGTTTGCAAATCACAGAATCACAGAATGTTAGGGGCTGGAAGGGATCTCAAAAGGTCATCCAGTCCTACCCTCCTGCCTGAGCAGGGTCACCTATACCAGATGACAAAGGAACATGTCCAGGTGGGTCTTGAATATCTCCAGAGAGGGAGACTCCACAGCCTCTGTGGGCAGCCTGTGCCAGTGTTTCCTCATCCTTACAGTGACAATTTTTTTCCTCATGTTTCCATGAAACTTCCTATGCCTTAACTTGCACCCATTGCCCCTTTTCCTGTCAGTGAGCATCACCAATCAGAGCCTGGCTCCATCCTCTTGACACTCACCCTTTACATATTCATTAAAATGAATGAGGTCATCCCTCAATCTCTTCTTCTCCAAGCTAAAGAGACTCCAGCTCTCTCAGTCTCTCCTCACAGTATACTGTCTGAAGTCTAACTTTCGTTAGTTAGATTTGCACCACTATCTACAGAATTTATGAAGTATATAAATATTTACAAGCCAAACATACGTTTGCTTTACCCATGCAGTTCTGAAGTCTTAACAGCAGTTTGGGTGGAAATTATTTTAGAAATTAAAGACAAATACTATTTCCATGCATACTAACCTCCATTCATAGACAATTTAGTAAATTATTTGTGTGGATTTATAACATATTCAGACATGACAGCTGGCAGAATCTAACAGTAGAATAAACCACCTTAAACCACCTTTCAGCTCTGCTGCTTGAATCCAGCCTTCAGCCTGCAAGTACCAAGTGCTTCCTGGGGGATGTGGGTGATTCAGAGGAGTGTTTGAAAACAAGCAGTGATCTTTGCCCAGTTGCAGTTTAGGTGCAAGTTAGACACCTTACAAGTGACCTCTCTGTTAGGAAGTTCAAAGAAATGAAAGACTGAAGAAAAAAACCTGTTCTCTTCTTTACATTATAAAAAATCCTTCAAGAAAGGTGTGAAAAACAATGATCTCAACACTAAGGGAATATACTTAGTTCTTTACCACAGGCAGTGATTATTATGGAGATTTTTTTTTCAGCCCAGCAAATAGTTTTCTTAAGAATGAATTTTTTTAGTGAAGCAGCAGGGTCAGGCAGTATCTTTCAGTATGCATGGATCCAGTAGAAGGAAATCACTCATTCAAGTCATTTGCAAGTAAAAGTTTCTTGCCAGAAAGAACATTTTCTTCCTGAATAAATTCAGTTCTTGTGTTTAGGCAAATACATACTCTTCAGACTTCTCACATGTATATTTTTTAATGCTGCAGGTTGTAGGATACCTGATGAATCTGGTACTGGCTAAAACTACCACAGAACAAGATTTTTCTTGCCGTATTTAAAATTTATTTCTTTAAAAGTTCTATTCAAAGCAATAAGAAACTGGGTTTTGTTATCAGCCACAGAAATTTCGTACTGTTGTATTCTTCTGAATGTGGACTTCTTGTGCTGAGGCCAAATGCATGTAAAATTGGGAACTGAACTTTATTAAAATGAGGATGTGTCTGTAAGCTGTTTTGGAGATTGTCTACTCTGTCTACCAAAAAATAAATCAAACAATGGTAAATGTTAAAAGAACAGTTTCCAGCTGTTTGTTTGCCATGAATTAAGGCCCTCTGTATACACTGGCTTCATTATGAATGAGTATATATATTAACAGACAGAGTGTCTGCTCAGCAAGTTTGCTGATGATACCAAACTGAGAGGCTTGGCTGACACACCTGAACACTGTGCAGCTTTTCAGCCAGACTTGGATGGACTGAGAACTGGGCAAGGAGAAACCTAGTGAAGTTTAAATAGCATAAGTGCAGAGTTCTGTGCCTGGGAAGGAATAATAAACTGCACCAGTACAGGTTGTGAGATGATGGGACCTAGGAGTCCTGGTGAACAAGAAGCTATCCCTGCGGGACAGCAATGTGCCCTGGTGGCCAAGAAGGCCAATAGGATCCTGGGGGATTAAAAGGAGTGTGGCCAGCAGATCAAGGGAGATTCTCCTTCCCCTCTACTTTGCCCTGATGAGACCTCACCTGGAATATTGTGTTTAGTTTTGGGCTCCCCAGTTCAAGAGGAACAGGGATCTACTTGAAAGAGTCCAGGGGAGGGCTACAAAGATGATTAAGGGACTGGAGCAGTGGCCTATGAGGAGAGGCTGAGGGACCTGGGGCTTTTTGGTCCGGTGAAGAGAAGACTTAGAGGAGATCTAATCAATGTTTTTAAATATGTGAGGGCTAGGGGTCAAGAAGGAGGGGACAAACTCTTCTCAGTTGTACTTTGTGATAGAACAAGGGATGAACTACGGCACAGGAAGTTCCACCTCAACATGAGGAAGAACTTCTTTACTCTAAGGGACACAGAGCACTGGAACAGGCTGCCCAGAGAGTTTGTGGAGTCTCCTTCTCTGGAGACTTTCCAGCCCTGTCTGGATGCATTCCCATGTGACCTGAGCTAGATTCTGTGATCCTGCTCTGGCAGGGGGGTTGTACTTGATGATCTATGGAGATCCCTTCCAGACCTAGCAACCTGTAATCCTGTGATGCTGTGAGATATTTTGTATGGAAATCAGCTGTAAAAAGTAAAACAGTTTCTCAGCTCTGCAATTGGTGCTTAATTTATAAATAGCAAATAGAGATGATGGATATTTATATTTACCTGAATAAAAACTCTTAAAAACACTACACCATTTCCTATATCTGAATATCCTGCATTCAGGATCCCCATTCTAATATTGTAGCTGACATAATGAGGACCCCACAGTACCAGATTCTGTGGCTAGAGATTTGTCTTCAGCTTTTGTTCTAAGTGCTTTGCTCGTAACTGCATCAGATAATTCAGCAATGCCAACCTTTCTTCTTAGGAAAGTCAAATTTGCCCTATTTTTTTTTTTTTTCAATAAAGGAAAAATTCTGTCCATGTAAAAAGTACGTATCCTAATGTAGGTGTGTAACAAAAACGCAAATTTGCTATAATATAAAATATTCTTTTCAATAAAGAAAAAATTCTGTCCTTGTGCAAAGCACGGGTCATAATGTCTAGCATTATGTGTCTAGCAAGGTGTCTAGCAAGACTCTTGAGGAAGGCTTAGAATCATAGAATCATAATGGTAAGGTTGGAAGGGACCTCAAGGATCATCTAGTTCCAACCCCCTGCCTCAGGCAGGGACACCTCCTACTAGTACAGGTTACTCAAGGCCTCCTCCAACCTGGCCTTGAACACCGCCAGGGAGGGAGCAGCCACAACCTCCCTGGGCAACCTGTTCCAGTGCCTCACCACCCTCACTGTAAAGAACTTCCTCCTAACATGCAGTCTAAATCTCCCCTCTGCCAGTTTAAACCCATTGCCCCTTGTCCCGTCATTGTAACACCTTGTAAATAATCCTTCCTCAGCCTTCCTGTAGGCCCCCTTCAGATACTGGAAGGCTACTATCAGGTCCCCTCGAAGCCTTCTCTTCTCCAGGCTGAAGAGCCCCAACTCTCTCAGCCTGTCCTCATAGCAGAGCTGCTCCAGCCCTCTGATCATCCTCGTGGCCCTCCTCTGGACCCGTTCCAACACTTCCATGTCCTTCCTGTGCTGAGGATTCCAGAACTGCACACAGTACTCCAGGTGAGGTCTGACGGGAGCAAGAGTAAAGGTGCAGAATCACCTCCCTTGCCCTGCTGACCACGCTGGGCAAGGGACGTGGTTCTGCCCCTTTACTCTGCTTCCTCCACTTCTGTTACTCTAATGCTTTGTTCTGCAAACAGGTTACAGGTAAATCACTGAAAAAAATTCTGCAGTTTTTTTCATTCAGAAGTGTTAGAACAATAGACTGAGTCATCTTTGTGCTAAATAACTACAGACAGTTCAAACAGATGGGTTTAGATCCCTTTATGCATTTGCCATTGGTCAGATACTGAAGACGCTAAACTGGGAGATTCTAAGCGCAACAGATGAGAGCATTATCTCCAAAAATTAACTCATACGCTAAACTGCCATAATTATTGCTTACTGAAGAAATTAGTGAGGTTAATGTCTGGCTAGAATTAGATTGGAAGAAGGAGGTGGCAGCTCATGGAAAGCAAGGCCAACAGTCTATCCTTAAGGCAGTACAGCCATGCATTATAGAGATATTACTTTAATTACTGCAGCTAGTCCAGCTGCCTACCCCAACCACTGATGCTGTAGGTCTAGTTTAAGGGCAGAAGAATGATAGGGCACCATACTATTTGGCATTTGAGAGGATGTGCTTCATAGAGTTCAGAAAGACTACCCTGTGCATCCACTTCACCATTCTGTTTCAGGGCTTCATTCCTCACTAGGGTAAAGGGAACATAGGGTCCTTAGCAGTTCTCAAAGGTTGCTATAAGTCTGCCATAGGATCAGGCCATTTTGTTCTCAGAGTCCCAGGCAAACACAAAAATTAAGTCATACTGATATTACTTATTTTGCACAGCATTCTCCATCTGTTGCTTTTCTCAGTAGTTCCATTTGAAAGTAATTTTGCTTCATACTCTATTATTAACAGATGTTGGAGCAGAATAATGCATACGTGTTCCTGAGAATTAGAAGTGTTGCTAAGTGTAAACCTCTATGTGCTATCCTAGGACTTGTCTTCTGACACTGCACTGAAGTACCTTGCTGCCACATGAAATCACATGGGTAGGAAGGAACCTCCAGAGGTCACTGCATCCAGCTTCCAGAGTGGGTCACGGCAGAGCAGGATGCTCAGGGCTTCATGCAGGTTGGTTCCAAGTATCTCCAAGGGTGAAGGATACTACAGCCTCTCTGGACAGCCTGATCATTACAGTATTGAGCATTACAGCAAAAAAATAAATTCCTCTATTAAGATAGCATTTCTCATTTTCCAGCTCCTCTTTACTGCCTCTTCTTCCACCATGCATCTGTGAGAAGAGTCTGGTTCCATCTTCTCTGCATCCCCATAGGGCCTGGAGTGTAGTTGGCCTTTTTTCTGTTGCAGGGGCATGGTACTGACTTACATTCATCTCACTGTCCACCAGGTCACCCCAGAGTTTTGTTCTAAGTAGTGTTTTCTGGGAAGTGACTCTCCAGCCTGTACTGCGTCAGGGCCTTGAGTGAACTCCCCATCCCAGGATTTTAGTAGGTTCAGGAGTTTAGTTGACTGTGTTCGAGGTCAGCCCTTTTTTTTGCTGAGCTGAGCTGTTTGTTGGTAAGAAAGCTAGAGGCAGCCTCAGCAAGAACATGCCTGCCTCTCTGTCCCTTGAGAGCTGCTTTCAAACCATGCTTGGCCTCTGCCTAAGCCACACTGCAGCTGTGTTACAGCTGTGTCAGTGCCCATTCTTGCATCTCCCTGATCCTGGCTCTGATCCTGACCTGCTGACTTGGTTTTCTGACTTGACCTTGAGGCTGCCTCATCACAACAGACTTGCTGGGTGATCACTGGTCACGGTTTCCAGACATATGCACAAGAAGCCTTTCTTGTTGCCTTTCACATACTTTACTAATTTCAACTCAGCTGGGCTTTGGATTTTGCAGTTTCTTCTCTGCATGCTCAAGCAGTGCTTCTATATTCCTCCTGCACAGCCACCTCATCCACCTCCTTCAGTGTGCTTCCTTTCTGCATCTGACTGTGGTCAGGAGCACCCTCTTCAACCATTTGGTATTCTACTATGCTTGCTTTATTTTCTGCATATTGTGATAGAGTACTTATATGTGTTAAGGAGTTTATCCTTAAAAATTAACTTACTCTCCTGACCCCCTTTTCCCTTCATGTCTGTCTTCCATGGGAACTTATCACATCTTACAGTCATTGCATCCAGGGCTGCCTTTGACCTTCACCTTTTCACCTAGTTCTTCCTTGTTTGTGAGTAACGGATCCAGTAGAACATCTCCTCTAATGAGTTCATGATACCTACTTCAAGAAAATCTCTTCAGTGCGCTCTGTAAACCTGGATAGGTTATGCATGGCCCTGTTATCATGCTAGCAGATGTAAGAGCGTTTGAAATTCTGTATGAAAGCTAAGGCCTATGATAAAGGGCATACAAATTCAGCAGAACTAAGCAATGGTTCTGTTGTGTGCGTATATTTAGACTCCAAATACCTGCAAACACATTGTGTGATACCAAAGAAAAATGCCACTGAGCACACTACAGCATAAGCAGGAAACACAGCTAAAGCTGTGATGCAACCAACAGTTGACAGGACAGGGTAGACTGGCATGATGAGATTGAGCCTCCAAGACAAAATCTTGAGGCATCATGGAGAACAATATCATTCTAAGTCCTGAATTTGGTTTTGACCCTGAAGAAGTAGGGACCACTACATCCAATTCATTAACACTATTTGAAGCAGTCAGTCTCTGAATGTTTCTATGCAAATACTGCCATTAGCAACAGGTGAAATCTGATGAACGATGTTTTATTGATCTCGTTCATGTTTATAAATATGTAAAGGGTGAGTGCAAGAGGATGGAGCCAGGCTCTGCTCAGTAATGTCCAATGACAGGAAAAGAGGCAGTGGGTGGAAGTTGAGACGTAGGACATTCCATGGAAACATGAGAAATTTTTTTCACCGTGAGGGTGACAGAACACTGGAACAGGCTACCCAGGCGGGTTGTGGAGTCTCCTCTGGAGATATTCAAGACCCACCTGGATATGTTCCTCTGTGATCTGCTCCAGGTGATCCTGCTCTGCAGGGGGCTTGGACTGGATGACCTTTTGATGCCACTTCCAGGTCTTGACATTCTGTGATTCTGTGATATTAAAATATAGTTGCCTTGAAATATTCACCTCTAAGGATCCACTCCTTTATTTCAGTTAACAGCCTCCTGAAAAAAAGCAAAACAATAGTTCAAGGATCTTTTACACATTAGCATGTGTTTGCCCAATATCAAATAGTCCAAAAGCATGTTCTTTCTACTCTATTACCTCCTAAGTGTCTTTGATGCCAGCTGTTAAATGTGGTATTTTGTTTCCAGGCTTCTATGGTAAAGCATTGCTGATGTATTGTGAACGCTATTATCATTCCATTTGCTCATCTCTCATGGTATTGATTATTAATATTCAATTTATACATGTTAACCAGGGCTGAGCCTGGTCCAGAGAGTACAAACCAGTCATAGAATCATAGAATCATAGAATGGTAAG
>VWZE01026434.1:0-29047 GCA_013396675.1 Eubucco bourcierii
GTGGGGAACTCCCAAACCTTCACAGTAGTGCTTCTCCTAGTATTATAGGATCTAGAGTGTTATTCAGTATCATTGTTTAAGAATGAAATGACAATGATTAAGGGATAGGAAAATAAAAAAGTGGAAAGGAAAAGCACTATCTAATATACTCTGTCACTCAGGGGACAAAAATAAATAAATGTTCATAAGACAGCTACATTGCACCATTGGTTTAGTTGGTCTACATATCAGAAATTGTCATCTACTTAGCAGGAAGGTGTTTATATCTTAAGCAGGATGTGTCTTGGGCTGAGAAGAGCCAGAGTCTACTACAAAAGTAGTTGGAGGATAAGAAAGCAGATTAAGCTTTTGCAATCCAAAAACTGACTGCAAACTGCTTAATAACATTTTCTTGAGTCATTACACTCTGATGTTCCTGGTTTTCTGGAGACTCAAGCATCCCTCATGGTTTCAGAGAGAAGGGGAAATGCATCAACAAGAAATACTCTGTGATATACTGAGCAGAATACACAATTTAAATTATGCGCTTCTGACTTTATTCCTACCTGTGATGGTTTGGGAGTTACCCACCCCCCACACTTTGTAAAATGACCCAGACTAGAACTCAGGTGGCTGGAAGTTAAGGAATGAAGCTCTAGTTACAGCTCAGCACAATATACAAGCAGATATATACACTATATACAGGAATATTTACAGAAATATACAAGTTAAAGGTAATACAGAAACACAACACCCCTCCCAGAAATCAGAGACCCCAGGAGGGGATCCCAACCACCCTTCCACCTTCTCCCCACCCCTACACCTTACCCCAATGTTTGCCTTAAGCGCAAGGCGAACTTGGAGGATCAGCCAGGGGGGTTAGAAGAAAAGTGATTAGTGAGATTACCGAGCAGACATGAGAAAAAAACAGAAGCTGCTAGATCGAGACACTGTGCACCAGAGACTGACGTATCTATGATTTGAGTACTTATTCTTAAACATCACAGCAAACCTATGAGTGAAGTAGACATCACCATTGTTTTCCTTTCACAGCCTATAATTTTCTCTATTAAAATATTCCAATTAGCCTCAAACCAGCACACTACCTAAGAATTGCAGAACTGAATTGAGAGATCTTACTAACAACTTCTGAAATGTTCCAGGTTTTGTCTCCACCCTGCAGAGTCTGATAGAGATCTCATCATTTCTGTTTCTGGCTGGACAGGTTTTGTGGAGGAGAAATGAAACAAGTTTGACAATTTTCAGATTTCGTTCTGTTCAAAGATTAAGCTGTGTGCAAATATAAGGACACTGTGGCTGAACCTGGCCCTGCTTGTGTTTGGTGGCATTGCAGTCAGCTTCAAAACGGTCTATTTAAATTCTCTTAAGGTATCTTGCAAGAAAAATAGCAGTACAAGGGGAATAGAGGTGAATAACTGAAGTCAAATCGAAATCCTTCTGTACAGGGTGCTTATCCAGCTATCACTCTCTCCATTTTTGGTCAGTCTTGGACACTGCCACACCATTTCATTAATGCTTACAAGAAAATAGATTAAATATGCAGATACAGGTAGATTAAAGCATGCTAGAGGAGTTATACATCGTGTGCTTGCCACTGACAGTTTTAATTTTCATTTTTGTGAATTTCGTGAGGTTGTTCGCCATAACTGGCATACAAATATATGAAGATGAACTAATGCATGTGTGTTTCTAACTCATGTACTATAGCTGAATGAATATAAATAAGCACCCAAATCTTCCCCTTAAAGCATAAAATCGCACACAAATATGACAGGAAATGAGAAAGTGGAAGCACAGACCTGTTTTGTGCAATCCTATATAGAGGTGCATTCTGTTAGCTCCACTGTTTGTCAGTAGAAACCAAGGAGTCTGCCGGTATAGGAGTGACATGAGCAAACAAGAGGAATTTTTCAAGACCAGCAGCTGAAGTGGACTATATGATCGTATCTTTGCTTAATTCTGTCTCACAGAGATATCACAATATTTGCCAAGATCATGAAGTGCCCAGAACTTCAGAACTCAGAAGTCACTAAGTCCAGCCTCCCCTCCTCCTCTGTTGTGCTACTTGCTGTGAAAAGAAAAATATTGGAAGGTTTTGAGAGGCTCCCCAGATTGACGTCTGCTGTTCAATACCCACCTAATGAGCTGCTTAACAACTGTTAACAAAATTAATGAGTCAAGTCACAGTTGTAATTACCATATTGCAGATCACAGTATTGTATTAGATTACCATGGACTTCTGTTTAGGAATATTTACACCATGACGACTGTTTAAAATGTACACCAATGTTTCAGCAGATTGCATTGCCTCATAGCCCATATTTATTAGGCTAGGTAGGAATTATAGGAGTCTTATCATGAATGCTTTGATTCCAGCCTTCAGGAATCGATGAAAAACCAATTTTAATGTAGAGTATCCAGGTACTGAAAAATGCACAAATGTTAACAACATGTTACTCACGTGTGTAAGCACACACACTGAAGGAACAAATACCTGGTGATGAAAACAGTAATCTGGAGCCAGGAGCAAATGCCTCACTATCAGGATATATTAGTGCAATGGGGCATAAATGACTCTGATTTAATTCCTACTTTAAGAGAAAAATGGAATGTGCAGAATATAATGGTCCAGGATTTTAGGATAACCAAGACAGTTTCTTCAGGTAGAGTCAGGCTTTCTTCCATCCAGAAAGAGCTAAGAAACAGAGTTCTACACAATAGCAGCTTATACATTATCATGAAACAACTGTAATTTTTCTTTCTTCCTATTCCACTTCATGAAATCAGACGATGTTGAAATAATTAGAATTATTCTTCATTTGGATTTAGTTCCTATTTGTTAATCACTAGTAATGCCTCAGTAGATAGTGATGCATACATTTGAATATAGATACAGATGATATTGATTATATAGGTATAGATATAGATGGCATAGAAATAGGCAGTTATACAAGGCACCTGGACAAGTGCAACAGAACCAGTTAGTTGTTCAAGGGCTACCACTGTCCCTCAGAGTCAGATACCACGAGTGAGGCAATGCCCAGAGCCTTTCCTCCACCTACCCAGTGCTGTTCACATTTCTGCATCTCCGAGCACCTCACCATGTTTGTGCAAGAGAGGCTCACCCATGATACATCCTTCCCCCATGCAGGTCATCAGTAAGCTACCAAAACCAGGACATGCATGCGTCGTGTGATGAATAACTTAAAGAGGCTTGCAATGACAGAGCATTTGGAGTACTTATCTTTGAATTTTGCAACGACAGCTGCATAACAGTTTGTCTCATTTCCCCCATTTCCTTCTCCAAAGAGGGCCTGTTATCACAGACAAACGAGGCAAGTCAATAACAACCACCCGGACAGGATATATTGAACCAATTCAAGGGTAGGTGGATAGCAGCTGCGGTCCTGCCTGTGAAATACTATCGTCGCTGCCATTGTGCAGTGAGTCATCAAGTCCCTTCTATTTACACTTTCATGTAAGTACTGACAAACACATTATTTATGTGCCTGAAAGCTGAAAAACGGGGTATGAGCATGTTAAAGAAAGAAACACACATGCATGCACAGACAAGCAAGCTGTCTTCAGTTCGTCCAGGAGCATTTTAAGCCCCAGACCTGAAACAGATTGACCTTTTATTACTTCTAAATTGAGGACAGATTTCTCCTTTAAAAGCTCAATTATATTGCTAGGCTTGTTTGCTTTTTACGATTCCAGAAGATGCCATGGTAACTTGGGCAATGAATCCAAACTTAAGCTGTTTCATGTTCTGAATTTCAAGCTCTAAATTATAGTTTGCAATTTTAATCGTTCTGGTGCCTGGAAATTTACTCTATTATATTTACTCTTAAAAAATCTTTATAGCAGACAAGTTATAAGAAATGATATTTGATGACATGGTTCAGATTTGCACCTGTTGGAGACCATGCAGTTATTCTGGGAAGTTTGTGATTCCTGGGCTTTTTGGAGAGCTTGATAATTAATAATATCTGAAGCTCAGCTATAATGAGTTGCTCTGCTGTCAACTTCATTCTATCAAGCATTCTTGAGTGGAAATATAATTGTTTGGAAAACTAGAAGGAGATTTTTATTAATTTTCTCTCTACCTGTAGAATTGCTTGGTTTAGTTGCCTGTTACTTTAATAATCTCTTGATCTGGCCAGGAAATAGAGGCACCTTGGTACTAAAGATCATTTACGGGGTAGTTATTGGAAGGTTCTGAAGCAGATGCTTTTTATGAAGCAGTTCCAGGGTGCAGCAATAATATGCTTGATGAAATCAGTGTTTACCACTTTCTGTGTGGTACCACTTTCTAGAAACATAGAAAAGTATGAGTAAACATTATGTATCCAAGTCTGCACTTGAAACTGTTGACTGTACTTTTCCTAACAAAGAGGCTTTCATGGCACTAATTAACATATGAACACTTTGCAGGATGGGAGAAATCAGATTTATTTCAAGGTCTTATTTAGTAGATCTCTATGAAGAGAGGGAGGGACAGAGAGAGGGAGGAAGAGAAGGAGGAAGGAAGGAAGATGTGGGGGAGGAAAGAAAAGGAGGAAGGGAGAGAGTGAGGAAGCAAGCAAGTCAGCATAGGTGCACATAACCCACTAATCAGTGTGTACCATATCCCCACATTCACCATTTTTTTCAACATCACCATAAAGAAGATTTTTTTTTCCAAATAAGTTTTCCAATAGGACATGAATCTATTGATTAAGTGAGAGAAATCTCCTATATTTTCCTATGTAACAGCAGGTGTACAACAGGATTTAAGAAACTGGAGCTGCAGATATTCCAAAATACATTGTCTGTACAGACTCTGGAAAGCTGCTTCTCTGGTTTAGAACTGTCTAAAAAAAACTCTTATTTAGAGAGAAAAGGTTAACAGTTGTCTGACACGTCATTTTGTGTCAGTGAGTACAAGCAAATCTAGAAAGAGAATTCTTATCCTTAATTTTATTTTTAGGCACCTAATTTGTTTTCCCATTTGATGATATCTTCAGCTGAAATCGTAGGCTGCTGATCTCTTGTTTTTTTCTCCTGCAGTGAAAGTAATTGGACACTCTTAACCATAGCACAACTGTTCTAAATGACACAGAAAGTAAACGAAGGCTGCTAGATTAAAAAGAAGTCTCTCAATAGATTTGTGATTAACTTGCAACTATAATAAGAAATTACATGAAAATAGAAATGAGTAGGAAAGGTTAACCAGCTAAGACAGGAAATTATTTCAACAGCAGGGGGAAAAATAAAGAAAGGAAAGATAGCCTCTTTACAGATACACTTCTGACATCAACTGTTTCTCAAGAGCAAATGGTTAGAGCTAAGAAGAAGAGGCTTGTAGGGCTAAAAGATACACTTTAGATTGTGAATCAGGATTTGAGTTTTGGTTGTCATTACTAGCTTTCTCCTAGCTCTGAGCAAGCCCTTATGTTTTCTTCCTCTGTTTAGCCTCACACTCATTAAGAGTTTGTATAATGCTTAATGCCAGATTCTCCAACCCAAAACTACCTGTATAACTGGACAATAGATTTACGTTTTCCATTCTCACATGCCTCATGTACTGACTTTGAGAGTAATTACAGAATCACAGAATGTCAGGGACTGGAAGGAACCTCAAAAGCTCATCCAGTCCAAACCCCTTGCCAGAGCAAGATCACCTAATCCAGACCACACAGGAGCACATCCAGATGGGTTCTGAGTACCTCCAGAGAGGGAGACTCCACGACCCCCGTGGGTAGCCCATTCCAGTGTTCTGTCACCCTTACAGGGAAAAATTTCCTCCTCGTGTTTACCTGAAACCACCTATGCTTCAGCTTCCACCCATTGCCCTTTGTCCTGTCATTGGGCATCAAGAACACAGGAGAAGCAGTACAGCAAAATTTAGCAAAGATGAAGTCTATGTCCACTCATCATGAACACAAGGTTATATGCAACTCTTTTCATTAAGAGTAAAACATATGCCCACAGATAGCATAGCACAATACAATGTTTTAGTGGGGACATCCTGCATGAAAAAGGAGAAAAGATAAGAAGTGGAACAAATAATTCTTCGACTAGAAGAATTAATGAGCCAAATTTTTCTTGTGTGGATCATCTGGTATTCTAATAAAAGTTCAGATTAATGTTTTTTCCAATGACAAAGGCAGTAAGAAGATCCTCTCTCACTTTTCACAAAATTTGTAGAAATAAACTGATTTCTACACTTTTGTTTATTTGTAATATTTGCTGAAAAGCAATCAGTAGATTCAGAAAATCACAGAATATTAGGGTTTGAAAAAAACCTTGAAAGATCTAGTCCAACCCCCCCTGTCAGAGCAGAATCACCTGGAGTCACACAGGAAGGCATCCAAGTGGGTTCTGAATGTCTCCAGAGAAGGAGATTTCACAACCTCTCTGAGCAGCCTGTTCCAGTGCTCTGTCATCCTTCTCTGAGAGTTTTCCCTTATGCTTACATGGAACCACCTATGCTCCAACTTGCATCCATTACCCTCACCTTATCATTGGACATCACTGAGAAGAGCCTGGTTCCATCCTCCTGGTACTCACCCTTCAGATAGTGTACCAGGTTAGGGTGGATCCCTCCCCTGGTAGAACAAACTCACCACAACACGTAGTTTTTTTCTTTTTGGTTTTGTTATAAAGTCAGGAAAAAAAAAAAGAACAAACGTATTTCTTATAGTTTAAATATAACAGTATAGGGAAGAGAAAACAAGAAAATTATTACAAATAGATATAATAACCTACGGGAAGACGGGGAAGGGGTCAAGCNGGGAAGCCGGGGAAGGGGTCAAGCGGCGGCAAAAGCAGCAGCAGCAGCCAAAACAGCAGCAGGGGAAGATAGCAGCAGGCGCAGGCAAAGCAGCCGAAGCAGCCGAAGCAGCAAGGGCAAAGCACAAGCTGTGCTTCCCAACATAAAGCTCTTGATGCTCCAATGAAATTATATTAACTTATCTATTGTTGCCATTATATAGCCTATCCCCAGAATATTCGCCTTACAGTTTCAACCTCCAAGGTTTCTCTGTTGGTTTTTTTTTTGTTGTTTGTTTTGTCTGAGGTAGGAATCTAACTCAAACGGCCACAGATAGTTATAAGCATTAATGACGTCACCCTTCAGTCTTCTCCAAGCTAAAAACACCCTGCTCCCTCAGCCTTTCTCCATAAGGAAGATGTCACACTCCTTTAATCTTTTTTGTGGCTCTGTACTAGACTCTCTGAAACAGTTCCCTGTCCTTCTTGAACTGAGGCGCCTAGGACTGGACATGATGTTCCAGATGCAGCCTCACCAGGGCAGATTAGAGGGGAAGGAGTACCTCTCTTGACCTCCTAGTCACACTTTTCTAATACACTCCAGAATGCCACTGGTCCTCTTGGGTCCTTTTCCCCAGAGTTGCTCTCCCACAGGTCAGTCCCGAATCTATACTGAAACATGGGGTTGTTCTTTCCCAGATGCAAGACTCTACACTTGTCATTGTTGTATTTCTTTACATTTCTCCCTGCCCATCTCTCCAACCTGTCCAGGTCTCACTAAATGGCAACACAGCCTTACGGTACATCAGCCACTCTTCCCAGTTTTGTGTCATCAGCAAACTTGCTGACAGTGCACTGTTTGCTCATCCAGGTCGTTGATGAATATATTGAATAGTACTGGTCCCAGTACTGACCCCTGTGGGACGCTACTGGTTACAGGCCTCCATCTAGACTCCATCTCATTCACCGCAACTCTCTTTGACTTATTTTCTACAACCAGTTCACGATCCATACCATCCAGTCTACACTGCCTAAGTTCAGTTTCAAGTATGCTGTGGGGGGCAGTGTCAAATGCTCTCCTGAAATAAAGGTAAGACACATCCACTGCTCTACTATCACCTATTCACCTGGTTATGCACTCCTAAAAGGCCATGAGGTTGGTTAAGCATGGCTTGCCTTTGGTAAAACCATGTTGACTGATCCCAATGACCTTCTTATCCTTGATATACCTAGAGACAAAAATGTTTTCATGAAACAACCTCATCTAAGACAACACACCCAGACAAAGTGTTCAGAGAAGGCTCATTTTCTTGGAAAATCAGGTTTAAAACTCCTCATTTTTTCCATTAACTTAACTTGCACGGTTTGCAGTAGACATTCCCAAATGAACCAGACAGCAAAATGCATGGCTAGTTCTTGTCTTTGTAGGTAAAAGTTCCAAAATGAAGAACAATCAATTTTAAGACTTCAAATATCCCTCTTTCATAGCAAAATGTCCCATATAGGTCAATTCCATACCTACTGTAGCTCTGCTAAATGGAAAGGAACTGTTTCAGAGATTAGTTTGCCCTATAAACCCTATCTTGTGTTTGTCTCAGTTTGGGTCAGCTGTCTTCTTCGCCCCGAGTGGTTTTGATTTCTTAACTAATATCAGGATGCTCTCTTTTAATAGCTTAATTATTTTTCTTCTCATTCTCTCATCACAGCATTAGCAGCACAGCAGTCAGTAACATGAATCCAAAATAAATTACCATTGCCCTTCGGTAAGTACTAGGTTTACACTTTCTATTTCAGCCTGTTACATGAAGTCAGACAGCTCCTCTTTACCACTTACAGGCCTCATGAACTAAAGGAGGTTTCAAAGCTATCACAGAATCATAGAATGCAGGGGGTGAAATGACATCTAGATAGTAACGCAGTATTTGGCATGCACTCCTTTACTGGTTTACATTGAGTACAACAATAATGTTCCAACATGGAAGTGTTGGAGCGGGTCTAGAGGAGGGCCACAAAGACGATCAGAGGGCTGGAGTAGCTCTCCTATGAGGACAGGCTGAAAGAGTTGGGGCTCTTCAGCCTGGAGAAGAGAAGGCTTCGAGGAGACCTTATAGTAGCCTTCCAGTATCTGAAGGAGGCCTACAGGAAGGCTGGGGAGGGATTATTTACAAAGTCTTGCAATGACAGGACAAGGGACAATGGGTTTAAACTGGCAGAGGGCAGATTTAGACTAGATGTTAGAAGGAAGTTCTTTTCAGTGAGGGTGGTGAGACACTGGAACAGGTTGCCCAGGGAGGTTGTGGTTACTCCCTCCCTGGAGGTGTTCAAGGTCAGATTGGATGAGGCCTTGAGTAACCTGTACTAGTGGGAGGAGTCCCTGCCTATGGCAGGGGGCTGGAACTAGGTGATCCTTGAGGTCTCTTCCAACCTTACCGTTCTATGATTCTATGAATAATGTTGGCTCGCAGCTTTCAGGCATGTTGCCACTATGCCAAAGTATCCATTGTTTAAAAAAAAAAAAAAAAAAAAGCAAAAAAAAAAAGAAAAAAAAAAGCAATTTTTTGTGATCTTAAAAATAAAATTAAAATAACTGAAAGTAGCCATAGCATAGCTACGGCCTGTACAAAATAGATCTGCAATGCCCTCAAATTTATTCTTCACTTTTTGTATACTCTAGTTCTTACATCCCATCAGACAGATCAATATAAGCATCACTTTGTTTAAGTAGAATGGATTTTAATTATTTGCATTAGAGCAAATCAGTCATTACGTTTATCTCATGCATTACAGAGGAGAACCATCAACTAGGGGTCATATCAAGGAGGGGGAAAATGTTTCATAAATTCCTCCAAATTATAGCAGTGGTCTTTTTGCACAGACACTCTTTCATCTCTTATTCTCCACTTTCTAGACAGCACTCCATCTGGCACGTGCATGAGATTCTTACTGTAGAAAGTCAGAAATGTTTTTCAGAAAAAAAGCTATTGTGGTACACAGGTGTACAGTTAAAGCAAATGCCTCTGAGACTGGGCTCAGGGAAGATTGTCCTGTGTGGAATAGGCATGAAGACTGAATTCATCATAAACCAGACTTTGTGGCCAGGCTAAAGTGAATACAACCCTCATTCTAACAAGAAAAGAGTAACGTAAGATATGAAAACTTCAGCCTATGGGTCAATCTTAGGAGACCTGTCATTCTAGATCTATGCCACCAGAGCAGAGCAGAGGGGAAAATTCACCGTAGTGGCCTGTGACCTCTGGCCTTTACTGGGTTGTGGAGTTGTTCTGTCCCAGAATAAGGACTTTACACTTTGTGGAACTTCATGACCTTACTCTGTACTCGTTTTTCCAGCCTCCTAAGATCACTCTTAACAGTAGCACTGTCATCCACTGTATCAGTAATTCCTTCCAGGTTTGCATCATCAGCACACTACTGAGCAGCACTGAGGAAGTCATCACTAAACTTCAAAGCAGTTGCTGTAAACAGCTTTCTCTGACCAGATCAGCACCTGTCAGGACCATTGTTTATGAACATCTGTAGGTTCAGGAAGATCTTGTTCTATGTGTTGAACATTGATCAAGGTATCAGTGCAGTCAGAAAGACACAAGAAATGTGTCAAGAAAACCAAAGAAGCTTCTGGAGTGTCTCAAAGCAGTATCTAGTCTTCTAAACTTTCTGTTTGGTTCCAGACCATTCAACTCACCCACTAAAGCAACATTCAATCTCCAAAACTGTCTAGCAAACACCCTCTGTAAGCATGGCAGCTGTGCAAGAGAAATAACATGAGTACAGAGGAATTGAAATAAACCCACACTAACTTAAAACAACAGATATGGATGTGGTATACCTATATCATGCTGGAAAGGGACAAGGTCCCCAGTAGGAACCAGTGTTCTTCCATGAAACTCTGAATCTGCAGGACAGATCCCAGCTGAATGGAAGATTAGAAAAAGACAGCTAAGCATCAGGATTTTAAGACAGTACAAGACAGACATTTATGTAAAGCCAAAAGTAGATATGGAAAATCCCGATTTTGCTTTTGGAAGCTACATCACTCAGGTCAGGTTAGCACACTCATGCAGGGGAGAATGCAAACCTTTGAAACATCTCAAAGTTTCCAGAGTTTTTTTGAGATCCCTCAGTCATCTTCCTGCTGTTCAGAGGCATCCTGTTCCTGTAGAGTTCTCAAATGATGTTCCTCAGAGACACTTGCCTGGCTCTTGGCTAGAGCATCTCAGTGCTGCTAATGAGCAGACTTCCTTCCATACAAGGTGCTGTACTCTCATCTGATCCTATTTCCTACTATTCGTCTATTCAATCATATCCTGCTTTCAACTTTTGCCCTTTTTAACTCTCTATGCAGGCTTACAATCCTTAGACATAAAAATACATAGATATACTTCTGTTTATCTACCACAGCCAGAGCAGCCTCAGGGATAGTGATTTAATGGTTCCTGTTCTGAGGATAAAGTTGTTTATAAATATGGATGTAACTGGGCATACCAGTGGGAGACAACTACACATTATCCCCAGGTGTCTCTCTAGGAAATTGAATTAATTTAGTGAAGCATCCTTCTAATGCACACACACAGAGTATCTGTTTAGATGGGCACAAAACAGGGATATTTTCCATTCACATGAAAAGTTGCTAGAATGGTGTAAAAGTCATAGATCCTGGATTCATTAGGTCTGTGCTGTTACGTTTCTGCACAGGAATATAAATAAACACAAAGAGAGGACCATTTTCTCTCAAAGCTTATTGTGAAAAAGGAAGCCTGCATCTTTTGAAGAAGACTGCCTAGACATGACTGCTTGCACCATTCACTTCTCTGAGGTTTGTTACAAGATCTGTTGGATCAAGACACTCTGGAAGCTCAGTCATGCTGAGCTCAGACACTCCTGGTCCAGTGTATAAAATCAACAACAGCATCCAAAGAGCACTGTTTCTCACATTATGTTTGTTTTTTCCTCTGAGACTGAAGTTACTATCTTCTGCCTAAGCTACAGTGTTCTTCCAGGCTGTCCAAATGGAAATGTTTCTTTGCTCTTAATCCATCAGACAGCAGCGATTTCTCTCTGGCTGTTCCACAGAGGGTGTGGTGGGTTGCAATTACCCCCAAAATAAAATCACCAGACTAACTCAGAAGGTTTGGAAACAAAACAAAGCCATATTTACAAGCAAGCTAAAACCTAGAAGCATAAAATAAAATGTATATGTACAAAATATATTTACACACATTTACAATTATTTACAGCTCAGAAACAACAAGGACGCTCTTGGGGTAAAAGTAAAATAACTCTTCTCCCCCTCCCACCATAAGGGATAGAGAGAGAAAATCAGAAAGACCTCACTGCTGCTATCTACTTAGCCATAAAAAGAGTCTCAGCCTACATCAATGAAGTAATTCATAGAGATTAGCCAGCAGCCACTGGGAAGAAAAGGAGGAAAAACAGTTTGTCCAGCACACTTTATTCTAATCTGGTAAGTGAATGGAATGATATAGCCTTATCATTATTTTTCTTTTTCATCTAGCACCCTATTTTATTTATCTTATACTATTTTTCCTATTAAAGATCTTTGGAATTTTCCTATTCTATATTTATAATTTACAATTAGGCTAGAGGGTTAGTTTTAAACTACCATGAGGGACCTGATGGGGTTGAATTCAGCAGAGGAGTCTATCACTAGAGAAAACTCAGCCTGCAACTCTTCTGTAAGTCAAGTACTTCTGTGTGTGCTAAAGGACTTTGCACAGTTCTGGATGCCACTGAGCTTGAACAGAAAACACTATAAAAGCTTTATATTAAGAGATAACCAAATGGGTAAGAAAACAGCTAGTGACACAACTTTTTAAATGATTTAAATAACTGATCAACTGCAGAGATGAATAACCTTTTAAAATCATTAGATTTTGTAAGCATATGTATAAATAATTAACTTCAAATTATGCAGCCATGGAATAATGTAGATTGCAGATTTCAAAGTCAAAACAAATGTAATTACAAAGGCAAGCACATGCTTAAAGAAGGAAGACATCTTCTATTTTCAGGTAAGTCAGTCAGAGTCAAACCAGTATGTTCTACTTCTTGTAGCGACAAAACACTGAAAAATAGCAGGACTGGTACTCTACGTTTCTCTGTCCATTCTGGAAATGTTCCTTCTCTGAGCTTCTGAATCACTGGCTTTATTGCTATTTATATGGCAGTACTTCCCAGTATCTGAAGGGGGCTCAGTATCTGAAGGGGGCCTACAGGAAGGCTGGGGAAGGATTATTTACAAGGTCCTGCAATGACAGGACAAGGGGCAATGGGCTTAAACTGGCAGAGGGGAGATTTAGACTAGATGTTAGGAGGAAGTTCTTTACAGTAAGGGTGGTGAGGCACTGGAACAGGTTGCCCAGGGAGGTTGTGGATGCTCCCTCCCTGGATGTGTTCAAGGCCAGATTGGATGAGGCCTTGAGTAACCTCTACTAGTGGGAGGTGTCCCTGCCTATGGCAGGGGGTTGGAACTAGATGATCCTTGAGGTCCCTTCCAACCTTACTATTCTATGATTCTATGATTCTATAAAGCAAGGCAGTTTACAAACATTAGAAGTCTCAATCATCTCAGCTTTTTAAACTGCATTTGCAAAGGAAAACATTAAAATGTTCCTAGAGACAGAGAGGGAAACTGATGAGAAGTCATATTATTTTCATTTGTAAAGGGTGATAGACATGTACAGAGACAAGTGAAATGAGACAAACTTGAAAAGCTTTCTCAGTTCAGAGGAGGGTGCAAACATCAGTGTGAGGAAAAAGTGGTGTGCAAAACAGTGTTATATGAAAACACTGGTACAGGGGAAAAGCACTGCCAAAGAAAATGTCTTTCCAGTAGGGCAATCCATAAGTGAGATGGTCAAAGATGGATGAGGCAAAGAGGTCATGAGAAAAAAAACAGCTGACCAGCAATAGCTTGGGGGTGACAGAAAACCAGCAGTTGAGACAAAATACACTCCCTGAAAGAGACCTTTACCCACAGAGAAGCAAGCTGCCAAGTATTTTTTGCAGTTTTGCTTGCTGGTTGGCACTTCAGAAGTGATGTAATTCCTGGGTCAACTGAGATGACCTCTATCCAGTGATAAAATGTTGCAAGGTCCACTGTCTCATCTGGCTTGCAGAGTAAGAGGGATAGAGAATCCATAAGAGGTTTCAGATTCTTCCACACTACTATGAAATAACTGTAAAAAAAACCCAAAACAAACAAACAAACAAAAAACCCCAAACAAAAAAAACCCCAAACAAATGAAAAAACAAAACCCTCCACAAACTAAAAAGGTAGAGAAGTTCTTCACTTCTCTCCTGTCATTTGCCCTGGTATCTAAATTATTTTCTAGGCTCTTTGCTCAAAATCTTTATATGGTTCTTTAGAAGACCAATCTTTTTTCTTCTGAGAGTAAAAGTTGTTGTTAGTGTATAAAAGAACAACCATTCTAGGATTTGCTGCACCCCAAGGACTTGGTTAGTTGTGGCAATTTGTTCCATTATGACTAGTGTCTGTATTAATGCAATATGCTGATGGATATGTCTCTAAGATTAAAATCTGCTGTTAGATCAGTGCAAAACTTGCACGAAGCAGATACAAAGATTTGGTTTTCATATCTGTCTTGGTATCTTAAATGTTTCTGTATTTAAAGCATTTCTTGCAGTATGCCATTATCTTTTTCGAGTTGTATTTACATGGAGGGCTTAAGGGGCTTTCAGATTTCAGGAAAGATCTTTAAATGACATGTGATGATGTGCAAGCATTTTAGTTGACTTGAGACTTGGGTACCATGCCTGAAACCTAACACTCCTTGACAGGTGGACCAGGGTTTGGATTCAAAGTCTTGGTTTTCCAAAGCATCCCATCTAGATGGATTCGGACCAGAACTAGGACAGAGTCTACTGATTGTACTCTTACTACAGAAAGATGACCTCTTGTAGGAGTTTGAGGGGTTTCAGATTATCCTAGATTTTCTAAAATAAAACTAGAGACCAAGATACATCCAGGGGATGAACTGGTTGCTCTCAGATATTAATAGAATCACAGAATGGGAAGGTTGGAAGGGACATCAAAGATCATCTAGTTCCAACCCCCTGCCATAGGCAGGGACACCTCCCACTAGTACAGGTCACTCAAGACCTCATCCAACCTGGCCTTGAACACCTCCAGGGAGGGAGCAGCCACAACCTGCGCCAGTGTCTCACCACCCTCACCGGAAAGAACTTCCTCATAAAATCCAGTTTAAATCTCCCCTCTGCCAGTTCAAACCCATTGTCCCTTGTCCTGTCATTACAAGACCTTGTGAAAAGTCCCTCCCCAGCCTTCCTGTAGGTCCCCTTCAGATACTGGAAGGTTGCTATAAGGTCTCCTGGAAGTCGCCTCTTCTCCAGGCTGAAGAGCCCCAAGTCTCTCAGCCTGTCCTTATAGTAGAGTTGCTCCAGCCCTCTGCACATTTTTAAATACAACCTTTCTGCATTTTCATCTCCAATTCAGTGAGAACATTATTATTTTACTGCCCTCTTTCCTTAAAAAACTTTAAGCAACTTCCGAGAATTAGAATTGAGGCACCAGGTTGAAGTACCCTTAAATAAGTTTAGTGTGCTTGGAGATAAAGTAAAATTCAGAAAGAAATGATTGATAATGAGAATAGCCTTTCCTTTCCAGGTTGTTCTGCAACACAGAACTGGGACTGAAGTAAATAAACCAACAAACACAGGAATATCTTATTATGAAAAAAAAAAAAAAAAAAAAAAAAAAAAGAGAGAGAGAGTAAAGAGAAACTCTGTTAACACTGGAAAAGCAGATGATGCTCAGTGGCTGCTCTGCAATTTCTGTAGAAACGCTTCTCCAGAAAAACTGATGCCACACACCTAAAAAGAAATAAATGCTAGGGATACAGAATTCCGTAGTAAGGCCTCTGAATTTCTCTCAGAGGAAGGCTTGCACTTGAATTAATCTCCTTAAAACTGATATTGCTGATTTTATTTATATTGCAAATTCTGTTTATATTCCTGATTCATTTATATTTCCTTAGCACATAAAAGCCTGATTAGAACCTCATTTTACCAGGTTTCAGTCAGTTTTGCTTGTATCACAAAATTACCATGTCTAACACCTTTCTTGAAAGATGCAATATCTGGATCTTGAATATGAGAGTTTCTCTGTTCCATGGAAAGTACAACCAAAATAGTTGTATTTAATGGCAGGCAATGGATAAAATCCATTACCAAATGGATTTTATTGCCCACACCTTTTCCTCAATTTGAAAGTCACTACCTGATATAGAGTATTTCTGTGACAACTGGCCACATGAACTGCAAGTTCCACTGTCCAATTATACTAAAACTGATGGTTTAAATAAAAGATGATGTATGTTTATTATGCTCTGTCAAAGGGGATGAGCAAAACCGATTCTATGAGTAAGGTTTTTTAACTTCTTGTTCAACCTTCTTTAAGTTTTTGCACGTTTATTCACTTTTCTTATTCCACATTTACTTAATTACAATAAATGGCTCCTAAATTAGCACAGATGAGTGTCTGCTAAGGTCGGATTCTGTGCTTAAGTGGCATTAATACCAGCTAGGCTTTGGGGAATAAAGTGCATCGGTGTTACATATATGCTTTATTTACGTTTCCAAGGCAACTGAGAAACCAAAAACATAGTTTGAGCTCTCATGTCTGCAGGACCTTTAAAATAGGTTCAAATTTATTGGCATATGAATCTCCTGAGCCAATTCCAGGGCTGCACAGTACCCTTTATGTTCATGAACCGTGTCTTACTGTGCTGAACAACATGGTCCTTTCTGCCACTTCTCACATTTCTAGGTGAACTCTTTCTTCAGTTGGAGATGATGAAGTGAAATGAAATTATAAGAGGCAGAAAACATAGAGCCCAAAGTGTGACCTAGGATTCCTAATTTTCCTCAATCATTGCTGTAACGGAATGCAAGTCTGCAGCAGCAGGGGTGAAATTATAGTACAAATTACCATGCTATGCCAGATAAATTATTCTCTGCAGCATGGTTATTAAGTGATAGATAAATAACTAACACTGTAGGACTGATTGACAAAATATAAGTGACCTGGAGCTAAGCAGGGTGCCATGGAAATAACATTGCGGTGCCACTAATATTTTAACACTGAAATGAGATTTTCAAAAGCAGAAAAAACTTAAAATAGTACATTACTAAACTGGCTACAAGATAAGCAGGTACTAAAAGATCTTCGACTGAGAACTCCTAGCTTTGTGACATGTCTCTTGTAAACATTTATTAAATGCAAAATTTGGTACTGGTGCATGCTCTCTGCCCGTGGAGGACACAAAACTAAGCTTCAGACTCCTGCTATGAGAGTGACAGGAATTTTCCCCCCCCCTTCAAATAGATGTTGGTAGATGGCTATCTCCTTTAACAACTTCAGAGAAAATGTAAAACGTGGGCTCAGGGGTTATTCAGTGACACAGTGTCCTCTAGGTTTAGAAGCAGAGAAAATAGAGAGAGAAATGATTCAGACTATTGTCAGTGAACCCAAGAAATCACTGACCACATGGATTCTCTGGAGAATTTTCTCCGTTATTTCTACAGTTAAGACCTGTTACAGTTGCAACATTTCTGTGCAAAAGATTGTTGCAGTAGAACTACCTGTGCCTTACTTTTTGTGATTTCTCAAATTCACTGAATTCTTTCCATCGGAACTTATGATGTGTTTGTGAGAAGAAGAACACTTTCCTTAAAGCAAATCAGTTCTGTTCAGGTCATCCCTAAGAAAAAAGAAAATTTTTATACAACCAGACATAAGGGCAGCACTCTTAAAGCAGGATATTTGATAAAAGCAAGGAATCCAGGTTCACTGAAAGTAGAAGAACACCAGCTCTTGAGAAAGTGTATATCCATCCAACATTGGGCAAAAAAGCTGACTGCGACAGAGACAACGCACGCCATGTTCCAGAGGGAAAGTCAAGATTGACTGCAATCATGAAAGTGTATTGCACCAGAAAAAAAACATGTCATGGAATAAAAACAGTGGAAAGAAAACATGTCCTTAACCCATATTTTTTTAAAAAAATATTTTCTACTGACTAGAAAAAAATGCTGAAAACTTTGCATGATGTCTTTCATCCACAATGTGCTCTAGAAGAAGCAAGATCTTTATCTGAATGTATATGAAGCTGGATTAAGGCAAAGTGACTTATTGTGGAGAGAGAGAGAGAGAGAGAGAGAGAGAGAGAGAGAGAAGAAATCCAGCTTTCAGGCCAGTGGCAGCTGAACAGAGATCTGTGGTTTCATAAACACAGGCTACACGTAGGATCTGATACCCAAGTATGTGCTCCAAACAGCACTCTGGTCCCAGGCCAGGTGAGGAAGTATGACTAGTGCATAGCTAAATAGGTATGGAAACAAGCCAGTAGTTTGATCCTGCTGTTTATATCAATGAAATGCCTACTGTCTGAGGATCTCAAAATATTACATAAAGCAGCACTGATGTGATGCTTACAATGACACAGAGACATCTTTCACTTCTGTGTGTGTATCACTACCATAATCACTACCATCATCAGAAAGAGCGTACTTATCATAAGTAGAGGGAAGTTACACAAGGCTGAATAATAATTGCACAAGTCATGTGGATATTTAAAATCAAATTAACTCTATCTAATTAAGTATCCATGTAATTTAATACTGAACTCTGGCAGAAATAAGGGATTCTTACTATAGATTAATAGTGAGAAGGCTCCTGTGTGGTGCCCTATACACACTCACGAAACAAAATGAAAAGGAAAGGTAGAGAAAAATAGAGGCAATTAAAGACATCCATCCATGAAATAATATGAATGTTCTGCACATAGACATGCAATCGAAGAAATCAATACAGATCAAGCTAAAGACCAGATTCAGTTACAGCTAGAAGGAAGTTGGCCTGTGGGTAGAAGACAGAAAAAGGAGGCAACATAGCTAGCTTACTGTCTCCTTAACGCAGAACAAAATGCTGGCAGGTGACAGTAAACACAAAAAGATTGAAGAAGATGGCTCTCTGGAGAAAGGCCCTTGTCAGAACTTTTAGAATACAAGAAAAAGAAAGGCAGAATTTTGTTTTCTTGTTTTCAAGTCAATTTTGAGACTGAGTGTAGCTCTGTAGGGAAGAGAATTGTTCCCTGGAGGAATTAGGATAGTTGTAGAGTTCAAATAGAGTGAAGAACAAGGAGGAAATCAATATTTGTTTTCTCTAGAGAATTGTTTTCACTAGTTGGTGCTCACTAGAAACAGGGTAGAAATTTTTTAAAAAATAAAAATTTAAAAACCCCCAAGGTTCCACACCTCCACTTTGTTAATATTGAGAAAAAAACAAACCAAACCAAAACCAAAATCGAAACCACCAAAATGAAACTAACCAACCACAAAAAACAAAACAAAACAAAACAAAAACCCCACCCAACAAAAAAAAAATTTAAAAAGATCCAAAAAACCCAAGAAGGCTCAAGCACATGGCAGTGAAACTTATGGAGTTTTGGACTGACATTGCTGCCTAATATTTCATGACAGATCTGAAGAATATATAGGAATAGAAACTCCCTCAGAGGGTAATCCTTCTTTCCTTGCATCTTGCCTCATCTTCCGTCAGTTTGCTTATTTGCTCAATGGACACTTTCAGTGACCACATAAAAAACAGCGCAAGGTTATGTAATCAGCTGGTACCCTGCTATGTGAATATTCTGTCTAGCATAATGGGACTGATTTAAGGCTGTATGGAATTTCCTGACCTTTAGAATAGAAGCTACTTTATCCTAACCATCAAGGTCCTGATATAAATAATCCAGATATTAAACCCCAACCATTTAATACTTTCCCTTTAGATCTATTTCTGTCGCTACATTTTCTTGCAGCAGCTGTCCAGGTGGCATTCTCCTGCGCCCTTGCATAGCATCACGAAGTACAGAGTTTATAGATCTGCCCTTAATTGCTAGTGGCATGTTGAAAAACACTGATACTTCTGTAAAGTCTTGCATGAATAAGAAGATCCCTCTTGTCTTTAAGGTTCAACTCTCCTGAAATGGTAGGATTTGCCTTTCATTCTGCCTCTCCTGCTTTGTTCGTATCCTTCTCCTCTAATAAAACCTTGACAAGGGGGAAAAAAAAACACAGACAAAACAAATAAAACAAACAGAAAACCCCTCTACAATCAATCAATTGAACAAACAAACAAAAATCAACTGAGAGTAAATAACTTTAAGCAAAGCAAATCACGTTTTCTGCATCACTGGACTATATCCTGCCCTGCAGTATGGGAAAATCCCAGAACACGAATGCAAGACCTAGGGAACTTCCATTAACCAGGGATGTTTTTGAAGGACAGCAAGTTGCTAGAGCTACTAAGATTAAAGTTTAGTAGGTTAACTTGATTTTTATGAGATTTGCATTGTAGATTGATGCAATCTTTGTTTAGGCTGTTCTGGGCAGAAAGCTCAAAAATCTCATTGAAGTAGCTTCAACCATGACAATGACACCAAAAGAGGTGATGAAACCAGAATGAGGAAGTGACATTATTCCTCAAGCTCCCCTCGATTTCTTTTACAAAAAATATTCAGTGTAAAAAATTCTCCAGACAAATTTCTACAATCATTCATTGAAAGGAACTATAAGGAGACTCACAGAGATAGAACTGCTTTAATGGAAATACTCGTTCTGAAATCCCTGCTGAACTGTATGGGTTATCAGCGATATATGCATCTTCAGGTTGAGTTTCCATACTGAGTAGAATCTGCATGCTGTTGAGTCTCTTGGGAAAGATGCCAATATTTACAACTACCTGAAGAGAGGTAGGGGTCGGTCCCTTGTCCCAGGCAACCAGTGACAGAACAAGAGGACAGTCTGAGAGAGGACAGGTTTAGGCTGGATATTAGGGAGAAGTTCTTCACAGAAAGAGTGATTGACCATTGGAATGGGCTACTCGGGGAGGTGGTGGAGTCACTGCCCCTGGAGGTTTAAAAGGATGATGGATGAGGCACTTAGCGCTATAATTTAGTTAATTAGAAGGGTTAGGTGATAGGTTGGACTCAGTGATCTTTTCCAACGTTGTTAATTCTGTGATTTTGTGATTTGTGAAAGGACCAAATGTCTTTTAGTTTCCCTGCAGCATCAGCTCACAGTTACAGTGGTGGCCAGGAGGAGACCTGCATATTAAACTTTCTTGCACCATTTCCACAATTGTGTTTCCTGAAGATACGTCCTTGGGAGGCCCTGGAAGTGCAACCCTGGGCTGTCCTGTTATTGATGTCAGGAGGAGACTGTTATTGATAACAGTGAGGAGAAGAGGGAAAGAAAAGACAAAAATTCTACTTCAGGGCAGGGAATTCATGTTACATGACTTCAGGATGTGTGTACTGACTGAGTTTCTGTTTAAAAGAGTAATTTGTCATGTTGTGGAGCACAGAAACACTACTTTCTCAGAAAGCAGAGGTGGTTCAGAACAGCAGAAAGCTGAGACCTTATCCTCAATAGCAAATTTAGGACTGGGCCACAGCAAAAGTTCTAGGGGGGAAACTTGATTAGTTCAAAGTTCCTTCTGGAAGCACACAAGGCAAAATAGCAGGTGGGACTCATTTTAGAAGTATAGGGATCATTTTCACTCAAAGGAGGTAAAATCAGTCACATGTACAAATGTCTACAAGAAACCTGCGTAGGAAAATAACCAAACTTGGATTAGCCTTCTACTCTCCAAAACATGTGGTATGTGGAGTCTTCCAGTTGTATTCCTCAAAATTATTTGCAAATGTTTCTTACAGCCCATCCACCAAGGTTATAATAATGTTATCTATGTAATCACACATTTCTCATGCAACTAACTACTTAGCACTCCACCTTGTTTGTCAGAAAAGTTCATTGTGCCAGTGCTGGGCAATGCTTGCAACAGAATTCCATCATCCTTACCTGAGTCTCACAAAGGTGTGGAGGCTAAGCAATCCTTTGTTTTATGGCAGATGCTGGGAATTGCTTGTGGGGATAAATCTAAGCATGGTAGATACAAGTAGGCTGTTTCTCAAGGCTCAAGGTTTTGCTCTCATCTCTGCTCTGAAGACTCTAGACAGTATCAATGCAATTTCTGCCTAAATACCTAAAATTTTCCATACTCTCTGAATGCTTCAGAATCATAATGACCTAAGCATAAGTATCTTTTAATGTGTATACCACAAACTTGGGTAACATCTAACTTAACTACCAGAACATCAATGTGAGATTTGCTCTAGGTCGGTGTCTTGAAGAGATGATGAATTTGTGAGTAGTTTCCAGGGGAGAGCTTTTCTTGTATTACCAAATAATTAATGAAACCTCTTTTTTTTCAAACAAAAGCATTGAAGGAAACACAGATAGTTTTATAAAATTGTCCTGTTAACTGTCTACTGCCTTGCAGTTCAAAAATGATCCTGACGCTAACAGCTTTCAAGGGTAGATTCTGCAGCCAAAAGTAGAGAGACTTGGAGGATTCAAGACAAACCCATGTCCAGGTCCCAACCTAGAAATGGGTCAGCTCAGAGCCTGAAGGAAACAGGCACACCCTGCGTGATTCAAATGACTGCAGTACAACTCCAGGGCTTGACATCTGTGTTCAGGCTTCTTTCTCCAAAATCCATTTGCTTTAGAAGGTGAGATGTTAGGGAGGAGGGAGAGGAGCCATAAGAAACAAATGACTAACTGCAAGAAGCAGCAATTGGACTCAGCATGTTCTGCTAATACACACCTGATAAAAAGCATTTTTTTTCCCTCACTGCAAGCAACCAGTTTTATTAACATTGCACGATAATGTGGAATGACTGTGGGGGAAAAATGTTTAAAATACTAAAGAGAAACCCTGCAGGTGAAAAAGATTGATTTTAATAAAAGCAACAGAAGAAATATATCTCTGGGACATTTTCTCCCCCTTCCTCTTTGGAGGGTAAGATGTGCCAAGTCTGGCGTTGTCAGTCTTACCAGCAGGAGGCCAGGGACAGGTTGAGCAGTGTTACTGACAAGACTGAAGTCAAATCTCCCAAGAAAAGTAGGGCAGTGCAGAATGGCCAATATTACAGATTTTGTGGGGGGGGAAAGGGATGCACCAGGGTTACTCAGATATCATTACATACACAGCAAATATAAACCCTGAAACAAAAACAATGTACAAACAAATCAGATTGACAGCTGGGCAAAAAGGCAGCAAGATCTGAACTCTATCAGATTCAAATCATACTGGAAAAAAGCACTAGCAACAGACATGCATTATATCTCAGGCTTCTTGAATGGGGTAAAGAGAATTCTAAATGGCTCATTTTCTCATGAAAATACAGGTCTTGGTGTCTTAAGATCACAGCTAGGCTGAAAATGATGGATGCCATCCAACACAATACCTTCTTAGCATTGCTTCTGAACTGACCACATAGTTCTTGGTCAGCATTTAACTGTCCAAGACTTAATGGCAGTATAACTCCCACAGTAACTCACTCAAGCAACAGCAACGTAGATGTATAGCACATTGGATTTTCACAGTATGTGACATTTTTGCTGGAATGGTGAAAAAGCAGCATTTGTGCTTAAACTTTGAAGTTTTTTTTCCTGCAACATATTGTGCTAAGCTGTTTTTTTCTCCCACTTGTCTTCAGAAGCTGTCTCCTCATGCCACTCACTGTTCAGGATGGCAGAAAACCAGTTGTTGAGCTATGAAGTCCTATTATTCAGAGGAATCGCTGTAGTTTTTATCAGTGTTCTGCAGCAGCTCATTTTTATCTAACACATTTCTTGTTAGGAAAAAAAGACCTTGAAGGCATTCCCAATTTGTCATCTTACAGGTTTGCCTACCCTCTTAGGTTTTAATGGTCTTTTGGACTATTGCACACGTCTGCTCCAATCAGGTTCTTTATCACAATTTCCATCACAAGCACAAATATGGGAATATTTCATTCCCAAAGGAGAGCAAGTTGGAAAAGGATTCTTTGATACTGCATCCTGTGAACATCCTACATTTAAGAAACAACCAGGAACTGTCAGTGTCATATCTAATCAGTATAGTAGGATGGCCATTGTGATAATTGGATCCAAAATGCTCAATTGCAACTTACTGACTACAGATTAAAAAAAAAGAGGAGAGAGTGACAGAGGAAAACCAACAAGAAGCACCAGGAGATTTGAGGCAGAATTAAGTCCTATTTGCAAATGTTGATCCCATTTAGTGATCATTATCAGCCAAGAAAAATGAAGGAGGGGTTGTTTTGGTAAGATTTCAAAACAGATCTGGATTTCTGCTCTTGAAAGGGACTTTTATGTAGAAAAAGAGAGATAAATAAAAATACAGTGAGAAAGATCTAGGCTCAAACAGCAAATTGGAACACTTGGTGTCAGGATGAATTGTTTCTGTTCAACATCTTCTCCCTCTCTTTGTTCTCCTCACTTTACTTTAAATGTCACAATGTCCAGTTTTATTTTAAAACACATTTATCCCATCCGATTTTGTGTTTATTATAATAATATTTATTATATTATTATTATATTCTCAAAACCATGCTCAAGGGAGATAGATCTCGGTTTCAACAGAGCTGTTTTATAGGTACACCAAATACCACATCTCAGTGCATTTCTGGTAATCCAGGGGTGACTTTACCTGGAGAAGAATGAGGAAGAAGACTGGAAGAGGAAGAGGGGGAAGGAAGTTGCATTTCCTATCTTGTCTTGCACGGGCAGCTGCTCAGGGCAGATAATTCCCACCCCCACATTAAAGCATGTTCTCAAAAATAACTTTGTGAACTTCCATGTGGTTCACCTGTAAGATGCCAATAACGTTGGTTGTCTGGTGAGAGCAACTTTCAGTTTAAAACCAAGTTTATGGTTTTCCCTCTCGGCAGCAACTTTGAAATTACCAGAACAGGCTGTTCTACGTATATGGCTGACATTGCAATTATACCCAAGCATATGTCCCTATGTGAAATGCTGTTTTACTCATTCAGCATTCATGCGTGGATGATTTCTGGTGCCTAAAGTATTTAATCTAATGGGCACTTTTAGTATACACAACTACAGGCACTAAGATTAAGGATTTAAAATACTAGACCAATATATTATATAAATGAAAATCTCTTTGGCACCCACAGATATAATATAGTATTTGGGCTTTCTGACCTTGAGTACGATTTCCATATACTCATAAAAAATTAATAGCACTTCTCATTACCCATTCCCCTCTCCTCAACTCGCCTGCCCTCCTCTCCCACATCACAGCCACCACCTCCAATTCCCCAGTCCTGTACATCAGCCTTATGGTCACCTCCAGAAGTCTCTGGGGGGCAACCCTTTCAGACTTTGCAAGGAGGTTGCTGTGCTACGTAATTCTCAGGAACGTATCAAGGAGCACACCTCCTCATTTACGGTCAAGAAATCCGCACACACGCTTTCCCAAAGACAAGATGCCAAGGCAACTCTCCACAGCTACATGTGTCTTTCAGCGCTTTGCAGCACAGCACTAGGTTTCTCAGAAACATGTTTCTCTCAAACATTAGTCAAGCAACAGCTCTGATTCTAGCCATCTTCTTCAGGCAACAGCACAATAGTTAATTCCTAGTATTTGAGAGGGTTTTATTATTCCTGTTTTTTAAAAAGGCTTATCCATTCTATGATTGAATTAATAAGAGAAAAGGCTTTAATGGGGAATAATGTGCATCTAATTATTAATGTACTATAGAACTTAGTTTTTATATTGCAATTTATATTGCAATTACCTTCTTTGTGATATAAAGCAGAACAATACAGAGGAAGAACTTCTTTATTAATGCCTAATAGCACGGTAATTTAAAATATTCGAGCTTCTTTAATAAGGTGCTGAATGAATGTTACCTAATTTGACAAGATTAATTATACAATTAATTTGAGACTGCTCTCAATTAAATTAGTAAAATTTCTTAAGAATACAGGAACCTAACATGAAGTGAGATACCTATTAAGCAAGATATTAATTAGACAGAGATGAAATAATGCATGCTTTGTTAATATAAAGGGCATTGAGGAGTTGGTAAAGATGTATTATTTCATTACTTTAATAAAATAAAGGTAGTGCAGGCAGAAAACAATTTCAGAGAACCTTTCAGAAGACTCTGTAATAGAAGTAAGTGTTAGTTCTGCTACAAGAACCGAGAAGCCTTGTTCTCACCTCGAGATGCATTTATTCTTGTTCCAGATTCCCTCTATGAACTTGCCAAAGCCGGTTTTGTCACATGAATATTAGGGATAAAATATTCTCCTCCTATGAATTGGTCTTTTAAGTTCCCCACAAAGGTGGACTAGTTCATTCTTCCTTGTGAAGAAAATATTTTTCACTCCATAAACATTTGTGAATTACAAAATCTGATCTGCTCTATCTCAGCAGAAAACTGGATAAATAGGTCCCTTCACAATTTCTATTGTATTAATCATAATGAAGTTCCTATGAGACAGAGAAGCTCTGTTAAACACTTCTTTTCAGGGAAACTGACTTTGTATAACCTGCCTGAGATCAGAGAAGGCATTTACAACTTCACTTGAACCCAGTCCTGCTGAGTGCTAAGCTATCACCCATCACTAGAGACTTGTTCTCTACCGTTGACAAGTTCACATTTTCCTCATATTCAGCAATCAAGAATAATAACATTTTGACAAAATAATTTTACAGAACTGTCTAGTATGAAAATAATCAAATTTGTAGTCATTAAAAGCAGGATTCCTCCCAGCTAATTTCAGATTTCCACAATATGTACATCAATATTCAAGCTAGTCACTTTATGGTTCTTTTCCAGATAAAGAATAAAAACCTCTGTTAGATAAAAATCACCTGATCTATTTTAGATATCTGGTTTAGGAGGTCATGTTTCATATTCTGGAAGTGTCTGTATCTGTGTAGAATGGAAGCTTAGCACAACTAGCTCGGCTGAATTTCATCCTAAGGATCTCAGATAAAATTTGTTAGTTCATTTCATCTAGGAAACAGAATGAATGATAGCATTGATATGATTGATGAGACCGAAACCAACAACTGCAAATGTCAAATATTTGGGAGTTATGCATAAAGTGAGTGTTAGTGAGATATTCTTCAAATGACCTACAAGAAAATAAAACCATAATAGGTTTTCTAAGAACAGGAAGAATCTGAATTATTAGCTAATTTCTTCCCGGGAACTCCTATCTTAGAATCATAGAATCATAGAATGGTAAGGTTGGAAGGGACCTCAAGGATCATCTAGTTCCAACCCCCTGCTATAGGCAGGGACACCTCCCACTAGTACAGGTTACTCAAGGCCTCGTCCAACCTGGCCTTGAACACCTCCAGGGAGGGAGCAGTCACAATCTTCTCTCTGTTTCAAACAGACAGACATGACTGTAGGTATTTGAATACAACAAACTCAAAGGTATTAGCTTGTATGAATACTATTAGTAGTATATTATATCAGTTCATATTATTGTCATAGACTTCTCTGCTATGACAAGCTACTTGCCATTGCTTTGAAGATATCTTAAGAAATTACCGTGTACGTGCAGAGCTATTGTGAAACAAAATTAGACAAATCTAAATCTTCAAGTTTTAAGTACATTTGAAACTTCCTAGGTTCCAAGTTTACTTTCAATTTCTCATTCATAGTAATGTGAGTTTAAAGTGCCTCCTCTGGAGCACTTTTTAAATAGCAGAAACATGTAAAGTTGGTGGTCCTAGAATGAAATACAGTCTCTTTACTTATGACACATAAGATGTTTTCAAAATGTTGCATTCTAGTCTTAGAACCAATGAGAATGCATTCATTTTATTGAGCTGGTTAGTTAGTTAGAGCTAACTAGCTAACTAGTTGAACTAGTTAGCTAGTTAGCTCTGGTGCTACATGATTTGCTGGAAATCAACCCTGTGGAAAAGGACCTGAGGGTCCTTGTGGACAACAAGCTACCCATAGGACAACGATATGCCCTTGTGGCCAAGAAGGCCAATGGGATCCTCATGTGCATTAAGAGGAGTGTGCCCAGCAGATTGGGGGAGGCTCTCCTCCCCTGCTACTCTGCCCCGGTGAGACCTCACCTGGAATATTGTGCTCAGTTTGGGACTCGCCAGTTCGGGCAGGATTTACTCAAGAGTCCAACAGAGGGTTGCAAAGATGATTAAGAGGCTGGAGTATGTGCCTTATGAGGAGAGGCTGAGGGACCTGGGGCTTTTTGGGCTGGTGAAGAGAAAAGTTAGAGGGGATCTAATCAATTTTTATAAATCTATGAGGGCTGGAGGTCAAGAGGGAGGGGAAAAACTCTTCTCAGCTATGACCCGTGATAGGACAAGGGGCAATGGATGTAAACTACAGCAGAAGAAGTTTCACCTCAACATGCAGAGGAACTTCTTTACTGTAAGGGTCATGGAGCACAGGAACAGCTCCCCAGAGACATTGTGGAGTCTCATTCTCTGGAGACTTTCAAGACCCATCTGGATTCATTCCTGTGTGACTTGCACTAGATTGTGGTCCTGCTCTGGCAAGGGGGCTGGGCTTGATGATTTCCTAAGGTCCCCTCCAACTCCTAACATCATGTTATCCTGTGATCCTGTGATTTGATAGACAGTCCATCATCATAGCTTTAGCCTTTCTTATATGATACCTAGCAAATACAGTGAAAATATGAGAAGCTAGACATTTCTTGGCATAGAGTGCCAGCAGCTCTCATTCCTATTACTATCTGATGACTGCCTAGATATAAGTCAGCTGTCATGGTGCTCCTAAGAAGTTTCTTCAAAACCATAGAAACATTGAGTAGAAAACTGAGGAGCATGGATAGAGGCAAAAATTCAAATCAGTATTTCTTCTGTGTCAGAACAAGGGCAGAAAGGATGACATTTTCAGAGACCATTTTGAAATTGAGTATCTCAACATTTCAGTAATGTATGGTAAGAATTAAAGTTTTTTCTAGATTCCTAAGGCAGTAATGCCTGTGTTTGTAGAAGATCAGGTTTGTCAAGAAGTACCTGCCCTTCGTGAACCCATTGCCCTGAATGTGCTGCATAATGGTACTCAAGATAATCTGCTCCACGAGACCTTCCCTGGCACTGAGGTCAGACCGTCAGGTCTCTAGCTCCTCAGATCCTACTTCCATCCCTCCTTGTAGGTAGCTGTCACATTTGTCAGCATCCAGTCAATTGAGACCTCCCTGGTTAGACTGCTGATAAATGATGTAAAGGTAACAACTAGAAATTTGTTTCATTCTAACTAGTCAGAGATGGAGGTGATTATGAGTTCATAGAATCATAGAATGGTAAGGTTGGAAG
>VWZE01026444.1:9583-20151 GCA_013396675.1 Eubucco bourcierii
TCTGCTTCTGGCAGTGTTACTGCCTTATTGTGTCCTGCCATTCTCTGCAGCATTATATTTGCTAAGCTATAAGTTAGCCCTGCTGCATAACAAGAAGCCCTGATTCTTTGGGCTTACCTGCCTGGAAACTGCTTAGAGTTTACCAGGAGTAGGCATAAATGCTTTCACCCAATAGGCCTGCTTAGCCAGAGTGAGATCTGTGCCAAGGCTGAACATCTGCCAAGACATCCTGCTTACACTACACCTGAAAGCCTCCTGCCAAGACTGAGAAGCCCTGGAAGGGACACACATCCAGAGGATCGTCCAGAGGAATTAGGATCAGGTCAGAGATCATCTGTCTCTTTTCTCCAGTACCCTGTGAAGCCTGGGAAGTATTACAAGCCTTAGTGGCTGACAAGACACCAACAGGACTCTCACTCCAAGTGTTTTGGGTACTGTCTGAAGCTGCAGTTAACCCCACATCTTGGGAAATAATATTTTTGTGATTAAATACTCAAAAGCCTCTTTAGTGAGCTCTATAATTGAATCTAGCCTTCTGCCATAAGCAGAAAGGAGCTCTTTGAGTCCATCTAGGGGACAAGCAGTATGATTGACCACCAGAAACCCTTCTCTTCCAGTTCAATTGATTTAAATGTTGTATTATTGCTAGTTATCTGTTCTAGATCAAGTTATTCCTTTATGTAATGTTTCTCAAGACCACACAAAGAACCTGATATTATTATTAAAAAAAAAATCATTGATGGGGGCAAGAGTCCTGAATATCAGAATTAATAAACATATTAATTTTGAAAAAATACCATCTTGCAATCAATTAATACCTACCCTTACAAAAATATAAATAAATGCACTTCAAAGCCTCTGAGTGTATTAAAGGTTGTAAATTAACTTCTTATCCCTTTCATAGATAGCAAGATAGCATACAGCAGGTATTTCGAAATGATGTTGTGTAGTTTACTGCCATGAATTAGTCTTGTGCAACAGTAAAATTAGTATTTCACATGGATCAGCTTGAGAATTTTTGTATCATCAGCAGATAAAGTTCTTAATCTAATTGTGTTTAACTTGCTGTCCTGACAGTGACCAGCAGTTGACCTTACACCTGAGCACCATCCGAACACCTGGAGCACATGGTCAATGCTACCCTCACAAGGTGAAAATATTTTGAACACTTTGGGCTGAACTGCACAAAACTGGTGAAGCCTCAGCAAACATGATCTTACAGGTGCAATGTGAAGGTTACTTTGAAACTTGAGCTTGAACTTGTCACAGTCGACTTGCTAAAGGGCAGGGATGCCATCCAGAGGGACCTGGACAGGCTGGAGAGGTGGGCCCAGGCCAAGCTCATGAAATTCAACAAGGTCAAGTGTAAGGTCCTGCACCTGGGTAGGCACAATCCCAAGCACAAATACAGGCTGGGTGGTGAATGGCTAAGAGCAACCCTGAGGAAAAGGACCTTGGAGTCTGGGTTGATGAAAAGCTCAACATGAGCCTGCAGTGTGTGCATGCAGCCCAGACAGCAACCGAGTCCTGGGCTGCATCAAGAGCAGTGTGGCCAGCAGGGCAAGGGAGGGGATTCTGCCCCTTTACTCTGCTCTCGTCAGACCCCACCTGGAGTACTGTGTGCAGTTCTGGAGCCCTCAGCACAGGAAGGACATGGAGGTGTTGGAGCGGGTCCAGAGGAGGGCCACAAAGATGCTCAGAGGGCTGGAGCAGCTCTGCTATAAGGACAGGGTGAGGGAGTTGGGGCTCTTCAGCCTGGAGAAGAGAANGGAGGTTGTGGCTGCTCCGTCCCTGGAGGTGGTGAAGGCCAGGTTGGAAGAGGCCTTGAGTGACCTGAACTAGTGGGAGGTGTCCCTGCCTATGGCAGGGGATTGGTACTAGATGATCCTTGAGATGCCTTCCAACCTTACCATTCTATGATTCTATCATTCTGATATATCCAAGTCCAAACTCCTTTCAAATTAGGAAGTTTTGGCATGTTTTGTGCCAACGTTCAGACTTAACTGCATGGGTCTAGCCAACACCAAAGGGTAGTAAATAAGAATGCTGAGATGCTTAGGTTCTGACTGAAAATTTGTCTATCTCTGTTTTCAAATAAGTAGTCCAAATAGTTCAAAATACTTCTTTTGAGGGGGAGGTACTGCAGATTAAAGGCACATAAACTGAAAATTAACTTTGTGCTTAGATATTTTTAATGTGACTGTGTAAGCAATACTCGATCACAGCCAGGGTCCTTTCAGTAAGCTGACATCAAAGCACTTAGGCTGGTGGGAATGACTAAGAAAAGCTTTTCTCCAGGGGACATAAAACAGCAGGAGAGAAAACATAAGCTGCTTATTATCTACTTAGGAGTTTTCTATTTGTCTGTGGGTTCAAATTAGCTTGGGACAATGTTTTCAGGCTGTATTTGTAGCCCCATCCATCTTTGCTGAGGGGGAGAGGGTGCTGCTGGCAGTGCATGCTGCACCAGCCCTTGTGCAGTGCTGCATGATCCAGCCTCTTAGTCCATCACTTAGGAGACAGTAAATCCATGCAGTGGGTCTGCAGGGTATAACTGTGCCAGAATGGATTCTGATTCTTCTAATTTGTGTAAGTCTGGGATGCATCTTGAATATGGTTCTGTGTCCTGTCACCTCTAGTATTTTGTTCACCAGTGTGAAATATTTTCTTACCTGAGTCTTAGGATCCTCAGCTTTTGAAGCAATAAGTAAATAGAAACTTTTTTCCCCTGTTTTTTTCTTTTTTTTAATTTTCTTTCTTTCTTTTTACTTTTTTGTCCCCCTCTCCTTTTTAAAAAAAAAAAACAAAAAAACCAACCCTTTCTTCTATACGATGTTTTAATCATATGGAAAGATTTTTTTTTTTTAAATTAATTTTTATCCCTTCCCCCCACCCCCACCCCCACCCCTGCAGTGCTTGCAGTCTTTCAGTAGTGGTTTGTTGCTCACTGGCCATTAAAGATTCTCTTTAAAGAAGAGATAGGAAAGCCCTGGAATTTTGATGCTTTCTATATGGTTTTAAATGCAATAGGCTGTGTTTCGATAGCCTATAGTAATTAACTTTCTTTTAATAGGTTCTCTTTAGAAACTTACTCTGGTTTGTAAGGGTTACACAGATGGGAAGTGGTGGTGGGAAGGGTAATGTTGATAATGGTATCATCTGCTTTGTACTCAGTAGGTATGAATCCAGAGTAGCTCTCCTGATGCAATTAGATAATTTGAGATGGCTTCTTATAAAAATTCAGACACTGTAGTCTGGCCTGTTTTCATATGAGCCACTTAAGTGACAGTGTTATTGCTCCATTCTGCAAAGACTTTACTGCAGCAGCTTGAGAACTAGATGTTCAAATTCCTCAAAGTATTTTAGACTTTAATCTGAGATATAAAACTCAGGCAAGGTTGTAGGTCAAAGGAATAGTTCCTGTACAGGAAGGAGTGCTTGAGAAGCTTACTGAAAGAGTGAATTTGGTTCAGGTGTGCTGTGAGTAATGTGAAGGATGGAGACGGATCATACAGGCCACAGAGAAACCAGCCAGTGGGCTGGTTAAAAATTAATCCCATTGTTCAATCAGCTACCATATCCTGTTCTGTAGGCATATAGTGGGAAAACAAACCAGCTCATCCAGTTAAAATCTTACTTTCCCTACTCTTATTCAACATTATTAAGGATCAAAACTAATAACAATGGAATGCTCAAAACTTGGATGTTAAGCATTGTGTAGTTGGAAGTCCAGAGTATTAACTGGTAGCAGGCAAGAATTTTAGTTGAAAGTTACAGAAAAAATTATTTGGGAATAATCTGCTTTCTTCTGAGGGATTTCATGTCTGCTGTCTCCATTTGGAGTTCATAGCATAGTAAGGATAATGGAGGAAGAATTCCCACCCACCCAATGGTTTTGTAGTCAGAAAAGTACCAAACCAACAAGAGGAAAAACTGTCTTTCTAAAGGCAATTTTGTTGTTTTGACTTAAATTTATTGACTTGTAGGTTTGAAAACATTTTTGTTTCTAGTCTCCTATTGACTTAAGAAAGACACGTACATGGCTTACTTAATGGTGTTGAAGGAGTGACATTGCCCTGTCAGCAACCAGCTATGATGGCAGCTTGAAAGTAAATTGTGTTATCCTGCTCAGAAGGCAGCTTGTGGCTTTGGAGAGAAATTTGAGGATGTAAATACAGAGCTGTTTCTGATCCTCCTGGACAGATGGTAGAAACAAACCACACAACATTTGATCCCAGACTGAAGGAGCAAGCTGGTCTATTGTTTGTGGGTAACCATGAATCTTTAATATATGCTGAAACTCTGGCATGTTTCTAGTAGAGTTTCATGGCAATATTTTGATGTCTGATTGGTTCTGAAGGGTTTAGTAGTCAGCAGCATGTCCTATTTTCTTTTTTCATGTGCCCATCCTAGCAGATGTAACTGTTTCATCCAAGTACTTTTCCTAAGCTGGAGTCTTCCCATTAGGGGCACAAAGCATGCAGGAAACTCCTTTCCCGATGCTGGTATTTCAGAAGAAGGATTTCTGTAGTTCCATCTTCTGCCAAATCTTACTTTTGTCATCTGCAAAGGACTGTTTTGAAGCTGCCACATGAATTTAGTTGCAAAGAGCTCGTGAAAGAGGCCTTCGTAAATACAGCCTGCTCCAGCACCTTTTGAAGAACTGCCTGAAGGTTTGGGGTCATACTCTTTGAAACCCAAATGTCTCAACGATTCTGGAGAAAGATATCTCTTTGGTCTGTATGTTGACATGTGGCTTGCAATTATTATTTTGATCTACAAGCAATACAGAAGCCACCCTGTATAAAAGACTATTTCTCTCTCTGCTTCTAGTACAGAGCAGAAGAGGTTTATATGGAAACCTGAAGCTATAAACAATGGGCTGTAAACAAAGGAGTCAGTGCCTCCCATGTTTGTCGGCGAACACAAAACAGTAATGAAATATTTATAAGCTTTTAGAAGTAATTACAGCGATGATATGCAGAGTTTAATTTGGAAGCAATCGCAAGATAAATGAAAAATTAATTTTCCATACTTATTGGTTCACTTTCAGAGTCATTAAAAAATAACTCGTCCTCCTTGTAGCAATAAGATGTGCCAAATTACCTGATTAACATAAACTACAATCCCCTTCTCCTCCCATTAGAGGAATTTTACAAGTGGCTAAGTTGTCTGTTGTTATTTTTATTTTTTTTTCTTTTGATCAGAGCACATATGAAGAGAGATCTGAGCTTTTACTGCTGATTATATTGCCTCTCCTTGGCAGGACTGGTATTTTATGTTCTCTTGCAACATGAGTAGACTTCCAGAGCTTGCGTTTTCACTATGAAGCAGGTATATGTTAGAAGGCTTTAAATCAGCAGGTTAGTCTTGCACTGGCTTGCAGACTAAGGTGAGCTAAGGGAATGCAACAAGTATTCCATTAAATTAAACATCATTGTGCTCTGATATAAATGTCATTCTGAGGTATTGTTTTACTTGTTAAGACACTGAAATCTATGAATAGACCAAACTTGTGTTGTGGTGGTTGTGAACTGGTTGAGCTGAATTGCAGAATCCCTCGGGAACGATCCAATTCTGCTTGCACTGATTTTGACTGCTCTCAATGGGAGCGCAGTTAGGTAACAATATCATCTCTTGGCCCATCTGTCCTTGAAACTTGAAATTCACTGTGAGTGTTGTTTTCACAGAAGAGTCAAACAAAGGGATCATTGCCAGGTTTCAACTCTGAGTGATTAAGTAGGATGCAAATAATGCAGTGGCACCATCCTGGCTTTCTAGAGGAGACAAAGTTCAGACCCCAAACCTGAAATGACCGTTCTTGATATTTCTGTTGCTTATTTGTAAAGTGGATATAACAAAATAGATCTTCTCTACATCTGAGTGTTGTGAGACTCAGTCAGCTGGTATTTTTTTTTTTTTCCCCTTTCCATTTCCACCCAACCTCCTGTCTACCCCCTGGTTCCTTGCATCCAAATCCTATGGCTCTCAGGCAGCACTTGCTGGAGACAGCAGGAGGCTCCCCTGCAGGAGACAGCACAGTTCTCATCCTGCCTCCAGCTGCCTGGTGGCTCAGTGTGTTTTGCTATTGTGTGAAAGGTGGAAATGGAGAAGTGCAAACTTCTTTGCTGACATTGTAGGCCATACAAACATGCAGAGGTATCCAGACCATACATAAAAGCAGTTGTAGCTGCCTATCCCCCAGCTAGTGCCCAGTATTTGGTTCCAAATAAGCATTGAACTTGTTTTCTTTGGTGTTGGAGAGGGCATCGCTATGAGAAGGTAACCCTGGGAGAGACAAAGATCTGAGAGAATTTTGGGGTAATTTTTGGTAACCCATATCACAGGATGTGACTCTACTTTCACTCAGTTTGAGCATTGCTGTCTCATGCTCAATATGCCTGTTGTGTTACATTTAGTGTACCTTGCAGCCCAAGAAGAGTTGGGCTGTCAGCTGAGAATTGTCTTGCATATGACACCTGTGGAGGTCTGGCTGTTCTGTTTTGTTGTTCCTGTTACTTCATTTTTCAGCAATGATCCCAAGCAGAAATGTCTTGAAAGCAGGCTGTGTGAGAATTCCCAAGGGCTCCTGGGTAATGGCCTCTTAGATTTTAGTGAGTTGTGCTAATTGCTCTATTTGGCTCATGATCAGTTTCGTGAAGGCTTCTGTGAGGAACCGACGTGGGACTTGAAATGTAAAAATGCTCATTAGGTATAAAATGGCTTCTGCTAAAAGAAGGGGATGGAGTGACCAGGACCATAACATTAGTTGTCGAGCTGTCTAGTTAAGCCAGAAGGTGAAACAGTCAGGCTGACATTAGGCAAGGGACATAGCAGATAAATATGTCTTTCTCCTATTCTCCCAGGTTGATCACTTTATCCTCTTCTGAAATCTTTAATGATCTGAGATTTGAACCCTGTTCCTGAAGTAAGCTCCGTGCATAAAGCCTGCTGCTACAACTTACAGTATTGGCTAAATTAGTGGAGAACTGCCTGATATCAGGGATTCTTCTGGTACAACAGGCTGTAGAAACGTAGAATATAATGACACCATTCTGTGCAACCTGCTCTAGGTGACCCTGCTCTGGCAGGGAGTTTGGGTTAGCTGATCTCCAGAGGTCCCTTCCAACCCCTCTCATTTTGTGATTCTCTGAGCACTCTTGCCGTACAGTGTTTGAACACTGAACAAGAAGCAAAGGCCTGAACAACTTTCTCTTCCCAAATGCCAACAGAGAAAGTATTTGTTGCCTTGCCATTTATCCTTTTTTCTTTCCATGAAAATGTTGACATTTTGAAAATGTTGACATTTCAAAAGTATTTGTTTCCAATTAGAACCAAAAATGCATTATCTGTCTCGGTAAATTTCCCTGTTTTCAAAAGCAAAAGCTGTGCTTCAAAACCAAGGAAGTGGGCGTTTGATATTTGAATTTGGAAGGCGCAGACTCTGCCTGTGATCAGGACAGCCTGGAGACACAAGTGTGCGAGGAGCCAGGCAGCTGCCTGGCAAACATGCTGCTGCGAATGTGGCTGGACTGGTCACTGAGGCAGCCTGTGTTGCTGCCTGGTTCTGCTTCAAGCAGAAGTAAAATACTGGGAGAACTGGCGAGTTTTTGCAAAGAAGTTGGATTCTGTGAAATCAAAGCTTTTGGATGGAGAACTGTTGCAACCAAAATTGCTGCCATTTGCTGTACAAATAAGCTATCTGCCTGAGCAGTCTCATAGTTACCAGTTAAGTTTCAGGATTATTTCCGTCTTTTGGTATTTTTAGGTAAAGTTGGGAAGTGTATAGAAAGAATAAATGAAGCAGAAATAGAAAACAGGATTAAAGGACACAGTGGGACAAGTCTGATGGAAAAAAACAAGTACGAGTGGTGAATGAGCACTAGAAAGAAGAAAGCTTCAAGCTTTTGCAGTCTGAGTGCTCTTGCTGTTTAGAGCTGCACCTTCAAGTATGGTGGAGATGACCTGAACAGCTGCAGATCACTTTCAAAAACTCCAACCCAAAGGAAAGGGGAAAAGTTGGAGAGCAGGGCTTGGGGAAGTGTTGGATGATACTGGTGAAAGAGAATACTGAGTGGTGTGTTAAAGCTTTCCTTTGCTCCAGAGAAATGTGCATGTAGGAGCTCATGGACCTCAGAACCCCTCTGTGTTGATTCATGAATAATTAATGTTACTTGCACAGACTAAAGTCTGCTCCGTGATGTCAGTGAAATCGGTGTTTGGACCCAGATTAACTCCCTCTGTCAGATTCTTTGAAGACAATACCTTGCTGAACACTGGAAACACCGTGTAGTTTGATTAGAGGCACTCATCCACAACTGACTTTGGTCATCACTTCTGAAGCTTAGTCCCTATGCCCCTATCTGGAACATGTCTAGATATTTGCAGAGGGATTTACTTTACTCTGCAAGATATAGAGTATCTCAATTGAATATACAATCAGGAGAAAACAACTCAAATCAAATCACCTCTTTCAAAAACTCTATTTTGAATTCCTTTATGTAGTGGGAGAATGAAGTCCAGTCTCCATGTGAAAGCCCTGGGTTACTCTCACTATTTTTGTTGTTGTTAAAGTCTGCATATTTCACTGATCCTTTGATTATGTGTCGGTGTTTGTCATAGAATGACTGAGAGAGCAAAGCAGATCTCTAAACTCTCACGTTGGCTTGTCCTAATCTCATTTCAATCTGATTCCTCCAGCTGCAGGACCAGAATGTACTGTGCAAAGCTGGTCAACAACAACAACAAAACCCTCAAAAACCCACCACCATGACCACCAAACACAACAAAACCCACCACCAACACAAAACCCTCCCAGAAAACCACCACATGAAAAGCAACCGACCGAAAAATCCCCAAACCAAACCCAAAACCTCACTGTAATGGAATAATTTTCAAGGAAGACATTTGGAATTAAAGCAGTCTTTAATGGGTAATCATTCTTGGCATCACTGAGAAACCCCAACACTGTGCCCTTCAGGGACAGAGGCAAATTGGGATTTATAAAAGGTGTAGCAAATATTTTTTGCTGTAAGGAAAGGCGATTCCTCTGGGTCAGGTAGAACAGAAGCACAAGGTGGGTTGGCAAGGGAAGCAGCAGAATTGCGTATGCAATCAATACGAGGGTGGTTTTTGCTTTTCATCGAATCATAGAACGGTTGGGATTGGAAAGCACCTCTAGTGATCATGGACTGTAACCCACCTGCCCAAGCAGGGGGCCTGATTAGGTGCAGGTGGTCTGATGAGGTGCATGGGTGGGACATTGAGAGGCGGCTGCGAGCAGCTCGCGCTGCGGTGTGTGCCGCGTAAGGTGCTGCTGTTGCTCAGGAGAGGGCGGCAGAGAAGCAGCAGAGCTCTGAGCCGTTCCCGTCAGGGCTCCCGAGCTCCGCTCAGGGCTTGAAGAGCAGAGAGAGCACATCGGTGCTCTCAGAAGCCCAATCTCCCTCGGAAAGACAGCTTCGTCAGTCTTTAGAAAGAGTCCAGAGCACTTGGAAAATGTCGAATTCCTGTGGCAGCCCAGAGGACGCGGGGAAGCAGCGAGGCAGAGATGGCAAGATGAGGAGGGAGGAAGTGGACGATTCTCAACCTGAGGGGAAGAGGTTGAAGCTGGGGAATGAAGGAAACATTGGGAAGGACAGAGGAGCAGCAGCGGCAGAAGAAGCAGAAATAACGTCTCTTTTAGGCAGAGAAGAGCCTGTGCCTGAAGATGAAGGCGAAAGTGTAAGTGCTGTTGTTCAGGGGCTCTGAGCTGGGAGAGGGAGAAGGGGTGTGAGGTTGCCTTCAAAATTATTTGTCATCCCAAAGTTGCTGCTTGGGCATTAAGTAGTGTAGGATGAATGCTATCAAGTGTCCCATCTCACTGAGATGAGAGAAATGTTGCTCTTCAGTTTCTGATCTTGGTTGCATGCTGTTGCATGCAAGAGAGTGTATTTTACCCTGGCTCTCACTATTAACTGCTTGCAGAAGGAATATGCCAGACAAGTGATGTTTTTGGAGCGTGAGGGCCCTGTACCTATTTAGAAAATTGGTAACAGCTGGTACATTGAATTGAACATTTTGGGTTGTTTACCAGTCTGTCAGTTCAGATTTTCAGCTGCATCTTGGTGGTAGAGGATTATTGCACAGCTGGGGGTGATGATGGAGAAGGGTAAGAAGAGAGTTGGTGGTTAGAGCTCCTTTGGTGGGAGAGCAAATGTCTTCTGTTGAGATCTTGCAAGAAAGAGCTGTGGAACAGCTGTCTGTATGAATAGCCTCCTTACCAGGTCTTTACAGAAGGTTAACTTTGCTGGTGTTTTCTGGCTGGTTATTGAGCTCAGATGCTGTGTCTGTTAGCAGACTCCTGAGAAACAGCTGAAAACTTGGAGGGAGTGTGTATGTGGGACATAGATTCCCATCCAGCTGAATCTGTTCTTCTCATGGTGCAGTTTGAGTCGGGTACTCTTCTTGGACATATATTAGCTGCTTCTCTCTGTTGGACTTGGGAGTGTGTGTACACAACAATGTCTTGGGTGTAGGTGCTTCCCATTTATGCCATCGTATGCTGAGAACACACCACCTAGAATCCACTT
>VWZE01026444.1:20230-60019 GCA_013396675.1 Eubucco bourcierii
AGCATGACTTAAGTAATGTGAAAGATAGTTTACTCAGTTCATTCTGGCAGAACATCTTCTCAAACTGCAACAGTTTTCGTGACACTCAAGTATTTAAAATGCATCAGTCCGTGGAACTGCAGGTAGCTGCACTTTAGTCTAAGTGTATGTTTTGGGTTTCCAGTGGTTATGAAGTTTTGATTTTTTAACTCACAGATATCAAAGTAGCACTTCTGTCCTGATACTAGTTTTGAAAGAAAGTTAATTATTATTTATTTTGCCTCTCCATCCCCAAAGGAATACAATATATCGCCAAATTAGTTGGTCAAATTGTAACCCTTGGCTTTGTCTATTTCTTAGTTTTTTTGGTTTTTTGGTTTTTTTTTTTTTAATTTAAAGTAAAAAACTTAAAATCCACCTCATTTAATGATAAATATTTGTAAATGAAAACCACTCTGAGTTTGGGTAAAAGTATTTCTTGAGAGTACATTTTACTGTGATATTTAATTAGGGGGTTATTGAAAATGAAGCCTTCATTGAATAAGTTTATTTTGCCTTTTGAAGGGGATCAGTTTTAACGTGTAGAGCACAGCAGAAGGATCGGTACCTAAGTCACAGTGCTCTGATTTATTTGTGAGGTTAGGCTTACACTCTTATCAATATTCTGTCACTACAGGCAAGTTCTGTGGTGATATATAATCTGTTCTTCTTCTTTTTGTAATTTAAAAAAAAATTGTGTATATATACTCCAACATTATATTCTGTCTTAGGGTGTCGTTAAAAGTATTAAAACATGTGTGTGGTATTGAGCAATTATTAGTGAGACAGTTTTTACAACAAAATAACTGTTCTTAGAGTAATTCTTGAATTAAACTGAGGTTGATTTCAAAATTCATCAGAGCTCATAGAAGCTTTTTTTTGTGCTTGCTTCAATACGGTCTTGCTTGGGATGTTGCACTGTGTTTTGTGTGAAGTTCCAGGTGGTGTTTTTGTCTCCCCATTTGTGGCAGCGTGTCTGACATGGAGGCATTGTTAGAAATAAATCGTGACATTAGAAATTCCGTTACCATTAAATGCTGAAGACAACAAGAACTTGTTTAACAATCACAGAGTAGTTGCTCACCTTGTAGAAAACAAGCTGCTGAAAAAAGATGGACTGTGTGCCCTTAGGAAACACTGGAATGACTTCATTTCTGTGCTTAGAAGGATTTTATTTTAATAGGCACAGTGGTATGGGTAATCAATGCAAGCATTGGAAGAACATTTCCTAATAGTCCATTATGTCTTCTATTTTAGAGAGGGACATTAAAAAAGATGTAGGCTTTGGACTAGTCAGCACAGTAAAAGTGCTATTTCTTTCTTTATTCCGCTGCTGTTTGCCTGATTCAATGCCCATCCTTAGGTTTAGAAGAAAGAAATCTACCTGGGTCATCTGCTCTAACTCCCTACACCACCGATTATGAAATCCTGCGTTACGAGGACTGCAAACGCCATCAATATTTTATGCTTGTGAAATGATGCATAATACTGCTGGGCATATCCTTGGCATTGTGCATTTGTAACAGTAGCTGTTGCTGAGTAGAAGTTGCTTGCAGAAGGACATTTGTGCCGCTGGCTTCACTGGGCAGAGCTCTGTTTGCCGTGGGAATATGAAAGGCTGTGTTTGCCAACAGCTCTTTTGCAGTGGTGTCTGGAATGATTCCTCAAATGAGATCCTCTTCACATGAGGAAATTTATTTAACTTAAGGGTGGTGGAACACTGGAACAGGCTGCCCAGAAAGGTGATGGAGTCTCCATCTCTGGAGACATCCAGAACCTGCCTGGATGTGTTCCTCTGTGACCTTCAGGCTCAACTGCCTTGGCAGGGAGATGGGACTGATCTAGAGGTTCTTTCCAACCCCTGCCATTCTGTGATCCCTTCACCTAATGCTAGTACCTGGTTAGTGTAGTAACCTGGGGTTAAACTAATTGCTAATTCAGACATCTGTACTTTTATAATGAGGAAGCTACTCACAGCAGGTGTGAATCTCACAGTATAAGAGCATGTAATTTTTTTGCTCTTTAATGGTTCATCTTGGTGTAATGTTAGAATGAAGTATTTGGTTCCAATAAGATGAAATGAAATCTTTGTGGCAAGGTGCAGCTTTTCTCATTTGGTACAGATGGTCAGAAATTAGCCTTTGGAGGAGCTGGTGAGTCACCCCTGTTCATCAAAAATTTGGCTAAAAGTGTTTAACCAGGGTCTCTGCAGAATTAAATCTACATCTTCTATGCATGGAGCACAACCACAAGTGTCAGTTACATGTCCTGTGGTTGATTGCCACCCTTCCTGTGCTCCAGCACACACTGGGGATTAATAATTTAGTATACAATTGTACTTACTGAAATAGTGTTTGAAGAAGCAAGCATACAACTAACGATCTTTTTCTAGGCTGATAGAGGTGTTCTTCCCCTGACTGCATGTCATGAGTTATCAGGGAGTTATGATCATTAAGAACATGCATCTTGCTAATCCATCTACCGTTGTACTTAGAAGGATGTGCTGTTGTTTGATCTCCTTAATGAACTATTAGCCCCTATGGCCTGGTGAAATTGACCGGATTTTGGTGCAAAGATGTTTCTGTGTTGATAGTACCTCCTTTCTTACAAACCAAAAAAATTTTCCTCCTTCCTAAATATCTGTATGAAATTTATGGAACAAGATAAAAATCCTGTGTTTAGTTTGCCTTATCTAGAGTTCATATAGCATCTGGTAGTCTTAATTGTGTTTTCATCCTTCATGTCACCTGTGCAGGAATGTGTAGGAGAGACTTGAACTCTTATCCCTTTAAACCACTTTCAGAAAGACTCAGGACTTTTGGGAATTAAAGCACTGGTTCTTTTTTTTTTCCTTTTTTACAAAAATTGCCTTTGCCTTTCCGAAGACCTGGAAAAAGAGGTAAGTGTAGAAGTAGAGTCAAGAAGAATTGCAACTTCTCATTGTTAACATCAAAAGTGATGTCTTCATTGTGGGTTTAGGACTGCCATGTTGTAGAAGAAAATTTGAAAAGAAGTATGGGAAAACTTATTCTTTCCTAGTTCTGCAAGAGGAGAAAGCTGCCTTTGATCATCTCTGAAGAACTTAATCTGGTACTGTGTGACAAATGCAGCCTTCTAAATCTTGGGTGCTAATAGATATTTAAGTAGTTTAGTTGTAGCATGCTCTGTGGTGTCCTTGTCTTTGCATACAGAGCAAACTGACCCTTGTCATTACTCTTTTCAAAAGTGCTAGAAGATCCACTCCTTAAAAATACTTAATCTTTATTTAAAAACTGGTAGGAATTTGGGAATTTTGGGGTCTGTTGAAATATTGGAAAACTGCCCTTCGTGCTGGATTAAACTTTGAGCATGCTTTTCCCATGCCCATTGCTGCCTGCATGAGACACTGGGAATGAAGAGTCACTCCTCTCCCTGTGACTGTTGCCCTGGCACTACCATGTGGTACCCAGATCCCAGACTCCTGCTTTGATCAGGCTAATGCTAAGGATAAAAGAAGCTTTCCAACTTTCATTGTTTCTGCACACTGAATTTCTGCTGGGCCCATTTAATAGACTCAGAATCAATCAGGTTGGAAAAGATCACCCAGTCCAACCTATCACCCAACACCATCTAATCAACTAAACCATGGCACATCCAGTCTCTTTTTGAACACTTCCAGGGACAAGGACTCCACTACCTTCCTGGGCAGCCCATTCCAAAGACCAATCAGTTCTGCCAAGCATCCAACCTAAACCTCCCTTGGTGCAGCTCGAGACTGTGTCCCTTTCTTCTGTCCCTGGTTGCCTGGGGAAAGACACCAAGCCCCACCTGGCCACAGCCTCCTTTCAGGTAGTTGTAGAGAGCAATAAAGTCTCCCCTGGGCCGCCTCTTTTCCAGGCTGAACACCCCCAGCTCCCTCAGCCTCTCCTTGTAGGGCTTGTGATCTAGACCCCTCACCAGCACTCTGCTTCAGCTCTTCTGGTGGGCCAGAATTCCCAAACTGTAGGTAAGCATGCCTTGGAAAACTGATCATTTAAAATGTTACTTCTTAAGAGGAGAGGAAGGATTATTTAGGAATTAAGATATGGGACTGAAACTTTAAAAACCTAATAGTTCAAGATAAGATGAAATTTCCTCATGTGAAGGACAGATCTGGATTCATGGTGTCATTAAAAACTCTGAACATGAGATGAGCATCTAGGACTGAACCTGGTGCCTAAATTCATCAGAGAAACTTCAATATGTGCCTTTCGCAGTGTGAACTTCAAGTACTTCAAGTAAACAGCAAACACATAAGGCGGCACTAAGTATGAAAATGGTGTTAATACATGTACATTTCATTTGTCTAGATTATCTCTTACATTTAAGTCAGCTTACAGGCAAAGTAATTTTAAATTCAATAACTGGAGTCATTTTCATGAAATATGTGCATCAGCAAAGAGTCAGGTCTAGGAAGCAGATAGGAAGCCTGAAACTTTGACCTTTCCATGCATTGCCTGCAGCTTTACACTGCGTTCATGCAGGTTCTCATATAGGTTTTCTTCTTTTGGGAGAACTCGCTTGCCCCTTAGAGTTGATTTGTTGCAAAAACTTGTATGCGTGTGGCTTTGTGCTCTTGATTTATAACTATTACTTTAGACCCTCTTTTTGAATATTTGATGGGGAATTGTGTTTAGACAGAACCTGGGATGGTGGGTCTGTGCTGGATTTAGAGTCCTATTTAAGATGCTGATTTTTGACTTTCAGGATCCTAAGCAGTTTGAAGCATTCTGCTATCAAGACTGTTCTAAGTGTTTTGGTTTTGTGTGGGTTTTTGTTTTTTTTTTTTTTTCCCCTCATTATAATGCTGCTTGAATCTATGGACATAGTTAGGTCCCCAGAAATTATGGAAGGGTATAGATCTTTTCTAGGAGGACGACATGGATTTGAAACAGCTCGTACAGCATGGCATTTGGAGTATGATATATATAGTAGTGTACAACTGCCATTGCTCTCTTGGCTTTTTTTGGGTCTGGTTACCTGATTTAAAGCATAACTTCACGATATAGTCTGTTATCTTGCTAGGCAAACTGTGATATGTGCCAGAATGGTTTTGTTGTTTTGGTTCAGATTCTGTGACTGAGGACAGAGGCATAATTATTTGTCTTTAGAAATGAAAAGAGAGAATGCCTCATGAGTGAGTGGTGGTATTGGCAAATGAGTGGTGGATAAACTGGCACAGGAATATTTACTGAATTCCAGTAAGGGAGATTTCTGTAGAAAGATGTGGATAAATGGCATTAAAAAATGAGCTTGGCCTTGATTTCAAGTCCAAGAACAAGTCACTGGGAAATGATTTCCGAGAAATTGAGTCATTCTCCTGTTAACCTTCTGCTGGTTAATGCCCATGTCAATGAACAGTGTCTCTGTGACATGAGCAGCAGTGACTGAAGTAAGGAATTGGATGGGACAAGGAAAGGCAGCAGAAATAGACCCTTGTGGATCACCTCGCTGTGACATTTTTACTGTAGTTATTAGGACAGATCACTAGATGGCATGGGGTAAGTGTGCAAAGCTAAAGGCTTCACAGAAACTGCCTGGTTATCTAACATGGGGGAAATGTCTGTTCAGTAAAATGACTGAACAGACATGTTTTTAACATGCAATGGCAACTAGGAGTAGCATAAACTCTTTGTATTTACCTGTTGGAAGTTTCATTCCACTGAAAATGAATGTTCACAGAGCATTTCTGTTGGAGTTTGAATAATCCATTACCTGATGCTCTCCTCAGACGGCATCTGGAGTACTGTGTACAGTTCTGGAGCCCCCAGCACAGGAAGGACATGGAAGTGTTGGAGCGGGTCCAGAGGAGGGCCACAAAGATGCTCAGAGGGCTGGAGCAGCTCCCTTATGAGGACAGGCTGAGAGAGTTGGGGCTCTTCAGCCTGGAGAAGAGAAGGCTTTGAGGGGACCTTTATAGTAGCCTTCCATTATCGGAAGGGGGCCTACAGGAAGGCTGGGGAGGGACTATTGACAAGGTCTTGTAATGACAGGACAAGGGGCAATGGGCTTAAACTGGCAGAGGGGAGATTTAGACTGGATGTTAGGAGGAAGTTCTTTCCAGTGAGGGTGGTGAGACACTGGAACAGGTTGCCCAGGGAGGTTGTGGCTGCTCCCTCCCTGGAGGTGTTCAAGATTGGGTTGGACAAGGCCTTGAGTGACCTGAACTAGTGGGAGGTGTCCCTGCCTATGGCAGGGGATTGGAACTAGATGATCCTTGAGGTACCTTCCAAACTTATCCTTCTATGATACTCTGATTTTTGTAGAGCAATTGGAATATTACTTATAATTGAAACTACAACTAAAGTGCATTAAAATCTGAAGTGCAAAAGACAATATTTCTGGTCTACAGAGTTAAGTTAATGGCAATATGAGATTAAGATATTGAATAATTTTGTTCATGTCTTTTTCCCTTCTTTAACACAAGATAGGTTAGTGTGTATTGAGTAATCCCCCAGTCACTATAACTAGTATTGCCATTTTAATTCTTTACCATTTATTTACTTTCCAGATTCTTCTTTAATGTTTGCAATCTTAGTCGTTAGCCTGGGTTGAAACACCAGAGAGTAGAAGCCATGTGGGAAATGGAAGCAGGCTGATGCTTCAGCAGCTTTACCATTTCTGTGGAGTACTCAATGTTCAGACTCATCTGTGAGTGTGTTGTTACTAAAGAGTTGTCTGGTTTGTTCCATTAATTACCCTGCAGCATTTGATGCACTGCCACCCATGTAATTTCTCCCTAGAGTGTGCACTAATGTGCCCTAATAATTTCTCCACTGTTGAAGTTCTTAAATGGACTGTGGAGTTACACAGTCTTGTCTAGACCAGAAAGGAACTTATCTTTTAAGAATACAGAACTTTTGATACTTGCCTTGTGTTCTGAACCTCTTTTTTTTTTTTTCCCCTGGACTCATAAACCAATATTAAAATAGACTTAAGTTTTTCAACAGTTGTGAAGCAAACTGGTGCACTGACAGGAAGCTTCTGATAGCTTGGTGTAGGGAAAAAAAACAACAGTTGAGTAACTTAACGTCATGTCATTGACTGTAAAGTGGTAAATAATGAAGTAATTCTCAATTAGTTGGGCCAAGATTTAATTAATAAAGGTCCATCTAAGATTCACAAATCAATGGAAAGTGGCAGAAGACATGTTGGTAGCTGCAGTCCTTGGAAACAATACTTTCTTCCTAGTCTGAAAAGCAAAACTTGTTTGAAGTGAGGAAGGTTGTCTAAGCACAATAATTATTGAAACAGTTATTTCCATCCCACGTGCTTACAGTATTCTTCCTTTCAGCCATTTGACACTGCCCATTACACCCTTGTGTCTAACAATAATGCTGCAGAGTGCTCATGTCCCTGTTCTGCTGGCTCAGGTCCTTGCAAGGAAATGTAGACTCTGTTGTGGATCACTGTGCTCCAAATGTTATTGTGTATTATAGATTCTTTAGCATCCCTGGGACATAACACTGCTCCAGTCCTTCACTTCATTAAGAAAATTATTCTTTAGCTAATTGGTTACTGGACTGAGAAGTCAGAAGGTGAAGGCAAAGAGAAGCAGTACTTGGCCAAGGCTATACAGCAAGTCATTATCTGAAATGCTCTAGCTATTCACATCACAGACCTTTGCTGTTAAGACCAGTGATCCCCAACCTGTGACTCAGACAGAAGGTCTTTAGTTGCTCTTCATCAATAAAAGAGAACAAAGACAAGTATCTGTGGTGTATTAACTGCTCAGTGTTGCTGCCTGAAGGCTGTCGAGAGTTGTGCAGGGTCATAATGGCCTTTAAAAACTGAGCAGGGACGCCATAGAATCAGCCATCACTGGGATAACTTTGGAAAGCTCTGTGCTTTCCCAGGGTGGTCATGACCTTGAATAGCTGAGCAAAGGCAGCATAGGATCAGTCACTAAGGGCATGCACTTCAAGAACTCACTGACATTGGTTATCTTTGATAGTAGGGAGACACTGAAAGATATTCTTCAGGTTTCCATTACTGTTATGACGATGATATATATGTGTGTGTGTGATAAGTGCCTGGTTCAGAGAAGCAGAGTTGTCTGTTTAGTAGTTGTCTTCTGAACTTACTGATTGGGGGGTTCTAAGATGGGAATTTCAAATAACATTGTAAACTCATAGTCATTTAAAATTCTTATTTCTGCATTTGCTGTGTCAGAATGGCTGCAGATGCTGGCAGGTTGTATAGCATGGACCATTTCTGCAAGATCTGAAGGTCAAAAATGTGATGTTTTGCCAAAAACTACCCCGGTAATGAACTGTGTTTTTTAAATGCTAGCTGCATATTTCACGTTTGATATTCTTGTTGATACCTGAATCTGGTTTAGCGCTTTTCGTTGAGCATTTGTTTCTTCTGACTGGGGCTAGTGCAAATGCCAAATAAATATGCATAGCCTTAAGTGGCAAATTAAAACTTGCGTGAAGAGCGAGGATTGAATTTCATCCAGCAAATTTGTACTTAATCTATAGCATAGTGGGTCAGAGTTGCTTTCTTTTGCCATGCTATTTAGTGAGCACTAATTACATGCTTTGTGAGGGTCAAAAAAATCCAATTATTTTCTATATTCATTATGCAGTCCACATGTTTCAATATCCAAAGTCAGTACTCTGTGACAGAGTGTGAGAAGCCAACCCTGTTTAAAATCCCAGCAAGAATAAAAGGTGTTTGGTAAGGCACAATTACTGTATTGTTGTGGTTGACCAGGACTTAAAGATGTGATGGAGATAAGTCAAAAACATACTAAAAGGCTGCATCTGAGCCCTGACAGGCTTGTAGCTGGCACAGAATTAGAATGATGAGTGAGAAATGGATTCTGACTGAGGGACATGAAAAGAAGGGTAGAGAAAAGCAGGGTGCATAGAGCAGGCTGGTTGAAAGTAAATCTGAAGAAAGAGTTGGGGATGTTAACAGAAAAGCTGATCATGGGCACTCAGACAGCTCAGAGGGCAGCTGTGTGCAGGCTAGCATCAAGAAGAGCATGGGCAGCAGGACGAGGTGATTCTGGCCCTTGACTCTGCCCTGCTGAGACCCTATCTTGAATACTGCATCCGATTCTGGTGTCCCTGACGTAAGAAGGACACAGAACTGTTGGACCAAGTCCAGAGCGGGGACAATCCAAAAGCAGAAATATGTCTTCTGTGAGGATAGACTGAGGGAGCTGGAGTTGTTTAGCCTGGAGGAGACTGGGGGGACCTTAGAACTGCTTTCCAACACCTGAAGGGATCCTACAGGAAAGCTGCAGAGAGACTTTTCATGAGGGTGTCTTGAGACTGTACAAGGGGGAATGGTTTGAAGCTGAGGAAGAGCAGGGTTGGACTGGAGCTTAGGAAGAAGTTCTTCAGCGTGAGAGTGGTGAGACTCTGGAATGGGTTACTGAGGGAGGTTATGGATGACTCCTCCTTAGGAGTGTTCAAGGCCAGGTTTGAGTCCAGTGGAGAAGCATGCCCCTACATGGTAGGGAGGTTGAAGCAGATAATCTCTGAGGTTCCTTCCAATCTGAGCTATTCTGGGATTCAATGATTCTGTGATCCTGTACTTAGACTTAGACAAGTTAGACATGTCTCACTTAACGGTACATGCTAGTTCCACTTCTACTGTGCAGGCTTTGGCAACCTTTAACTACTCATTAAAAAAAAAAAAGTGTATTGAATTAATAGGATGTATGTAAATTTCTGTCATAGTTACTGTTTGTTATGCTAGTTGAGTCCTACTGTGTATTCAACACAGAATATTTTCTGTGAATGTTATTTCCCAAAACCTGAAGGCTAATCACAAAAAAAATATAAATGGGTTTAGTATGTAAAATTCCAAATGGTCCCCACACTGAGATTATGTTAGTTCTCCAAGCTGGGCCATAGCTAAATGGAAAGTAAGCATTCTGATCAATAGTACACTGGTGAGCTGATGCCGAGAGGTTTTTTTCTTCAACTAAAATGTATATTTCAACTCAAAAATCCAATCTTTTCACTGTCTCCAGAGGGCAGAATCATTGACTGTTATGTTTAGAAACTGTCTGTGAATTAAAAGAGTCTGTATGGAATGGAAAGAATGCAACTTGAGAAATTAATCACTTTTTACTTAATTTAAAATAAATAATGACATTATATAAAGCTGCTGCAGTAGATTTTGAGAGAGACTGGTTCTTAGAAAAGCAGAACCAAATTTCTTCCTCTGGCTACAGGCTGGTTTCCAAGTCTTACAGGCACAATAGTTTTTGGGTATGTGACAGTATTTTCTTCTGTTGTCTCTAATTACATGTTGCACAAAGGCATGATCCTCTTGGCTACTAATTGTAGAATCAGGGAATTGTCAGGGCTGGAAAGGACCTCAAGGATCATCTAGTTTCAACCCTCCTGCCATGGGCAGGGACACCTCATACTAGATCAGGTTGCCCAGAGCCACATCCAACCTGACCTTAAACACCTCCAGGGATAAGGCATCCACCACGCCCCAAGGCAACCTGTTCCTGGTGTCTCAGCACCCTTATGGTGAAGAACTTCTTCCTAATATCCCATCCGAGTCTACTCGCTTCTAGTTTTGCTCATTGCCCCCCAGTCCTATCACTGCCTGACATCCTAAGAAATCCCTTAGCAGTTTTCCCATAGCCCACTTCAGATGCTGGAAGGCTGCAATAAGGTCTGCTTGCAACCTTGTCTTCTCCAGACTGAAAAGCCCAGAGGAGAGATCCTGATTAGATTTCAAAGCTAGAGTTGACTGTTAGGCCCTGATTTCTGTTACAAGTCAGCGTTAACTCCATCACTTCTGTTTGAGGCAGAACACATGATTTTTTGAAAGAGCAACCCTTGTTGGTTAAAGCTTATGGGCAACTCATTAAATCTCCTGGTAAATGCCTTGCAGTAGCTAATTATTCTCTCCATGTCCTTATGTTGTGGTAGGGCTAGATAGACCAAGGTGGGCTTGTACATGTCCTGACTTGCCCAGGCGTTCTCCCCTGCTCCCCCTCCTTCTGTGCTGGGGGTGGTGGCCATGGGAAAGTGGACAAAAGCCCCAGTGTCACCTAATGTGGTCAAACTGGGCAAACTGCCATCCTGATTGGGTAATCTGTGTCCAAAGGCCCATCAGTCTTGGGCTGAATGGATATAAAGGGATGAGCAGATAGCACAAGGGACTCTTTGCTATTGTATCCTGGCTGCTTAGTACTGCATTGATCCTGAGCTGTGGCTCTGATGCCTCCATGTGTTTGGCCTGCACAGTCAGCGTGACACTGTGCCAAGACTGCACACGGCAAGTCATCCTGCCGGCGCCTGAGAGCCTGCTGCCAAGAGAACCAGGACCAGGTCAGAGGTCATCTGCTTCCTTTCTCCAGCACCCAGGAGCCTGGAGAAACTCCAAAGCCTCTAATGGCTTTCAGACTGGTGCAACCCTGCCACCTGCTTTGGGTATTGTCCCATAATATTTTTGTGATTAACTACTTTAAGCCTCTTGTAATCATCAGTTACCTTCTGCTATAAGCAGAAAGGAGCTTCCTGCATCCATCCAGTGGCTAAACGGGATAACTAACTGCAAGCGGTATAAGTGACCGCACAAACCTTCTCTTCCAGTAAAAATGTTTACTTATGCTGGTTACCTTTAAAGTGTTCCAGTTTTGCCTGTTTCCTGTACATAAATATTTCCAAACCGTGCGTTTTGAACCTTGTATATAAGTTTCTGGTGAGATTTAATGTTAGTAAACAGTTTTCATAGTTATTAATAATCTCTGCCTGGACATAAAAATTAATATTAATTATTAATTTTGCATCATTTAATCACACCTTACTGTAACTGGAGTTTGCCTAACTGCACATCCCAGCCTGTGCAGATTTGTTGCACCAGATCTTGGTTACTCCCATGGTGGGAATAGTGTCATAGCTTTTTCTTTCTTTACTCAGGATAAACTGAGTAACTGTATCCATCTACTTCATTTTGTATATTGAACGTCTGTGTTCCCCATCTGAAGTAATTCAGCTTCACCATTATATCTCTTTTGCAAGTTCAACACTTCAGAAGAAAGCTGATTCTGCTGGTTGAGTCCCTGTTAATCTTTCAATTGTTCAGGTATTGCTCTGCCTTCAATTTCAGGTTCGTCTAGCAACAGCTGTAAGAGACAGTGCATGTCTTTGTGGTAGGTTGCTGAGCAGAACTATACCCTCATGCTGCTTCTGTCATGAGGCTGTTTGTATGGAAGTGCATTTCTGTCAGGGAAGCTCAGAATGTATCACTGTTATTTCTTTTGGTTTAAGTTGTCTGAAATTACCAGTGATTTGATTTATACCTACCCACCTTACTCAATTCACTTCAGTAGAAGAATGCTGTTCATGGAAGAGCAGAGCCTAGTGGGACATAACTGTAGAGACATCCTATTTGGAATGACTGTTTTGTCTTTTCTTTTTTATTTTTCTATGTGGGAACTTTTAATGCATTTCAACACATGTGCTGGAACTGTGCAGTTAAACCACTTTGGAAGTCTATATTACTACTCCACAGTGGTTGATGTCTGTTAAAAAACAACTTTTTGTATATATGGAGCTCCAAAACTACCAAAAAAAAAAAAAAAATCACTTTTTGAGTTCCCAGAGTCACATTATGATATGGGATTGAAAGGGACCTCAGGAGATCGAGTCCAGCTCCCCTGCCAAAGCAGCATCACCCAGGCTGCGCAGGAATGCGTCCAGGCAGGTTTTAAAAGTGTCCAGAGAAGGGGACTCCACAACTCTCTAGACAACCTGTTCCAGAACTGCAGCACCCTCACACCAAAGAAGTGTTGAGGTGGAACCTCCTATGTTTTAGCTTGTACTTCTTCCTCGTCCTATCACTGGGCACCTTCATCTTGACACCCACCCCTCAGATATTTATAGATGTTGATAAGATCGCTCTTCAGCCTTCTCAAAACCAACCAACCTCAGGTCTCTCAGCCTTTCTTCATAACAGAGATGTTCAAATCCCTTCATTCTTACAGCTCTCTGTCGGGCTCTTTCCAGCAGATCCTTGTCACTCTTGAATTGGGGAGTCCAAATCTGGACATGCTATTCTAGGTGTGGTCTCGCCTGGGCAGAGCAGAGGGGAAGTGAACCTCTCTAGGCCTGCTGAACACAGGTTTGGGTTTTTATAATTTACCCCAGGATGCCATTGGTGCTTTTAGCCTCAAGGGCAGATTGCTGTCCCCTTAGTACTCCAAGGTCCTTCTCTGTGGAGCTGCCCTCCAGCAGGACCACCTCTAGTCTGTACTGGTGCCTGGTATTGTTCCTCCCCAGATGCAGGACTGTGCACTTGTCCTTATTGAGCTTCATGAACTGTGCTTGTTTTCCGTAAACCACCATTAGTTGTCAGGAGTAACTCTATCACATAGCCCTATGTTCTTCATCCCAAATTTTCCTAGAGGAGTGCAGCATCAGGCAATGACTTCCCACCCTTACAAGATGTTGGATGGTGATTTGAATTATATGATGCAGCCAAGAAGTACAAACTAAATTAATATGTTGTTGTTACCTGACAGATGGATTTTGCCCCAAGGATAACTTTCCAAGAGTCTTATTCTTCCTAGACATTGGGCTGGATTGGACAAAAGGACAAATATATTTGACACGAACTATTGTTTGGTGACTCAGGACTGAAACCTGCCTATCAGGTAGCTGCTGAAACTGTTCCCTTGGGGAAATGTACAATCTGGACTGCCCTTAGCAAGGAAGGTTTTTACATGAAGAGAAATCAGAAAATAAACACACAAACTAAACAAACAAGAAACCAACCCAAAAAAAACTGAAGACAAATTATGAGCCACTGTGGTCTTCCACTACAGTGGTCAAGAAGTGGGATTGTGCGATGCTGCTGGAAGGTAATCAGCTTATGTATGTTATAGGAAAACGTGGGTGAGCTGCTTACTGAAGAGATGTAACTGATGTCCAAACCCCAGGTAAAAGAAATCTGACCTCTAGAGGTCATTGGAATTATCATTGAATGCTTTGAACAAGACAAAATCCACCAGCAGAGCTGCCTTCACTTGGGAACTGTGTCTGCAAGTTTGGCTATTGAGACTTGAGAGCGTGAAGCGCAACGTGGTTAGAGAGTGGTTCCACTTTGGCTGTGGCACTTGTCACTGGAATTTCACTTCTGCAAATGGCAGTCTCCTACTTTTTAAATGACTGCTTTCATAAAATGAACATTTGCTTGAATTGCTAGAAAAGCTGCTTTTCTTTTTCCTTCTGTGCCAACTGCATCATTGCAAAGCCACGTGACAGCTAGTGAAAGATATCTTACTGTGTGTGTGCATAGCGAGACCATATCCCAAAATAACAGGAGGAACTTTGAAACCCAACCAAAGTGCTGAGGCTTTTGTCACATTGCCTTCAGTTAGGGGACAAATCAATACTTCAGCTTGGCTGTCCTTTCTGAAGTTGTTTTTAGAATCTTGGTATTTAGGAATCCCCCATGACCAGATCTGATTTCCTACTTGTTTCTTTTCAGCACCCCCTTGTCCTTTTGTCCCCACCTTCTCAGGGTGCATATGGAGAGCAGTAGCCAGTACAGTTCTCCAGGGTTTTGGCATTCACCTCTGAGACTTGGGTAGACAGAAGAAAAGGCTTCTGATTAGTGAACTGACGTGCTTACATCAACAGCCTGTTCATCTGCAAGATCTGTATGCTTTCATGTCCTTGAGTCCTGGAGGAGGCTAAATGTAGAACTTCCCTTTATTGTATTAAGTGTTTGCTTTCTTCTGCTTTGCTCTAGTTCCTTGAATACTGCACAGCTATTCTTACCTTTCCATTGTGGGTGCTGAAAAGCTGCAGTGGAAAAGGCAAGTATCCAGCACTACATACTTTGAGGAATAAAGGAATTAAATAATCCTGAAGCTATTACTCTTATGATTTATCACGTTGTGTTGGTGTTTTGCTTTTGTTTGTTTTTTTTTTTTTTTTGGGGTTGGGTTCTTTGTTTTTGTTTGTTTGTTTGTGGTTTGGTTTTTTTGTTGTTTTTTTGGTGGGGAGGTTTTTGGTTTTTTTTTGGTGGGGGGGAGTAGAATATAGTTTCTGTAGGAATAAGGACAGTTCTGTCTGTGGGGACTGAGCTGCCAAATGTCTCCTTAAGCATTACAAAAATATGCCAACAGCTTAACATCAAGAAATGATGCAATTAGTGAGGAAAGTCTGTGTGTGTGTGTATATATGGAAAACTCTAAATCTTCTAACAAATATATAGGATTTATCATAAAGCTACTCTTGGATTATCAACTCCAAGTATTAAATTGTGAGTAAAGCTCTTCTTTCAAATTCATGAATCTACCTTCAATCATGATATTTTAAAAGTAGTAATTTCAGAGGGGTTTTTTTTCCTGCTACCTTTTAGATTTTAAGCTCTTTTGGATGATATTTTAGTGACAGATTTATCTGTAAGGCTGCAAACAGGGAATGTAAGCTGCTACACAAGAATGTAAATGAAATGCTGAGTTCTCAGAGCTGAGTTTCTGCAATAATTCCATCACTTCAGCAGTATGGAATTTCAAGAACAAACCCAATGGGTAATGAGAGCCTTGATTTAAAAACTGGAAATTTAGAAGCATAGATACTGACTCGAAGGAAAAATCTTTCCAATCAAAGGAAGTTTTAAATGGATTTCCAGATCAAGCTTTGCTGTGAGAAATGACTCTGTGTAGCCTCCTCATTAATAACCTTTTGAGTTCTGGCTTGCCAGGCAGATGAGCTCACAGTGCAGGAGTCTCACCTCATATCTCAGCAAAATGAGGGATGCTCAGCTGCTGGCAGGGAGTGTGGGTCATTTAGTTCCTTGCAGTAATATTCTATAATAATTCTAAGAACCTGAGGAACATTTGAGGCAGGTTGGACTGGAGCACTTTCTAGGAATTTGCCTTCGTTTCTTTTTTGGAGGGGATATTGAAGACAAGTGCTAGAATATTACTGTTGCTATTTTGAATGTTCCTGGAAGAGAAATTTCCTTTCTCACTGAGATCAAGATTGAATGACAGCATTGCACAGGCTCTTCTTTCTCTTCTTCCTTTGTTCTTCAGAAAAGATCTAGATGGTTTGAAAAGCCCAATTAAATAATTGAAACGATTATAGCAAGACAATCTTGACATAATTCCATGATGGGTAACTGGTTTGTGCTGGGTCTTGCAGCTGGCCTTCTACCCATGTGTTATCATTCATGGGTTCACTGTGCAGAAGCCCCATCTTCATACAAAAAAAACCCCAAAACTCAACCTTTCATTGTGAAGTGGTGAGCCAGATGCAGTCAGCATTTAAAAAACTTCTCAGTAAAAGCAGATTTTTTTGAGGAACGAAGTGGCTAACCCCTTTCCAATTTTTTAGAGGAATCTGCTACATAACTGTGACATTTCCATTTATCAAAGGGGAAAAAAAAATATGCTGTAGAAATCAAAACATAAATCCTTTAAAAAAGCTACAATTGGAATAAAACGTAGGTGGAAGCAGTTAATAATAAAAAAGGAATGAATCAGATAAACCCAAGAAAAAAAGAGTTCTGTAGAACTCTGTGGGTTGGAAGGGACTTTCAAGATCGTCTAGTTCCAACCTCCTGCCATGACCAGGGACAGCTCCCACTAGCCCAGGTTGCTCAAGGCCTTATCCAACCTGGCTTTCCACACCTCCAGGGAGGGGGCTTCCACAGCCTGCCTGGGCAACCTGTTCCAGTCTCTCCCCACCTTCACAAAGTTCAGAGATGAAATGAGATTTGGTTAGTGTGGTTCAAATGTTCTTTCCAGGTGGTGCAGTTGTAACTCAGTCTCGGATATTTGGTCTTCCTTGAATGTAAAAACTGACTGCTAAGTGGAAGGTGGCTGGCCACACAGTTTAGGTTGTGTATGATGCTATTGGAGTTGCCATGTTATAAGTCGGATTTGCTTCTGAGATAGTTGTGCTTTAGCACAGAGTACTAATACTCAGAGATTTAGTGTATGCTCAGAGATTTAGTGCCAACCTTCCTGGACAACATACTGCACAGAAATCTTTAGCTGACATTCACCATGTTATTAAGCAAATATTCCAGTATGAAGCATGATTTGGTTTTAGTTTGATTTTTCAGGACCATACTTCCTTTTAAAACTCAGTGCAAATAAAATGTCTGGATTTAATATTCATTGTGGCTTTTTCTTGCTATTGAATAAGGAAGTCAATTTATTGTTATTTTATATCAATTTTGGAGTAATATCTGAAAAACCCTTTCGCAGGGAAGTAAGTGTGGCTTTTACATGACAACAGGCACTTAGAATTCAATGTGAAATGGTTGTCTCCCAGGTAACTTGTACCAAGACAAGAGGCCATGGCTTGAAACTGTGCCAGGGGAGATTTAGGTTGGCTGTCAAGAAACACTTCCTCATGGAAAGGGTAATTAAACACTGGAATGTATGGTCTAGGCAGGTGGTGGAGTCACCATTCCTGGAGGTGTTTAAGGAAAGATTGAATGTTGCACTTGGTGGCATGGTCTGGTTAATGCGTGGTGTTAGGTCACAGGATGGACTTGATGATCTCAGAGGTCTATTCCAGTCTCAATAATTCTGTGAACTTACTCATGAGATCCTGATATGACCATGTCTTCATGGAGGTAAAGAATTCTGTTTTGGTAGAAAACTAGGAACGTCTGATCACTCATAATATTCAGAAACTAACTTCATACCTTTAACTTGGTTTTCTACTGAACCTGGTAAGATGCCTTAGACAGAAGTGTGCTTCTCCAGTCTAAGGGCTTTCAGTGTGTTTTGTTTGTGTGTGGTGGATTTTGTTTTTTGTTTTTTTTTAATCAACAAATTCAGACTGGATAGAGAATTATTCATATTTTTGAACTGCTTTCCTCCTGGTGAATCACCCCATTCAGTAACGTGTATGTTATGCTCTGGTTTCATTTGGTTTTATTTCACTTCAGATTCGGGTGGTGGTTTGGGGTGGGTTTGTTTGTTTGTTTGTTCACTTTGCTGTACAAAAGCAGACCTAGTTCTGGTATCTTGTTACTTCATTTATGGATCATGGTACTATCAATTGACCTGATGTGGTCAAATTATGACCAATGCTGAACTGATGAATTTTGGAGACTGAATTAAGAGGGCATAGGACTACAGATACATAAACACAAGTAAGTATAAATGTTCCAGTCAGTGCTGCAAACCCTGAATTCTACATTTCTAGTACATAAGAATGTGAAAATGTTAACTACATATGGAAATACATTTTTATGAAGCCTTGTTTCAACTCATGGATGTGCAACTACCAAGTAATGAAATGTAATTAGAATGCTGTACCAGAGGATGTGTGATCCAAAAATAATTCCTATTCATGCTGTGCTCTGTAGTGTGATCTAGAAGCTGAACTTAGTTGTGTATTTGACCTGCACACAGTGAACAGCAAGTATCAGTTTACTGCAGTACATGAGCCTCTGAGTCTGACTCTCCACTATCCTGGACCAGAAGGAAACACCGAAGGCTCTGGTTTAGCCCTGAAACTTCTTTTTCAGCCAAAAGTCTTAAGCAGCACTTCTCTGACTCCCCTGTTTATAACTTGCTTAGTTTGGATTAATGTTAATTAGCACAGGCTTGAACATTAAGCTAATAGCTTGAGTTCATCACCTCCCAGTTATGTCAGGAAGAGAGAGGTAATGTTTCCCTTTGGCAGTCTTGTTTTATTAAGATGTATTCGGTAATGACCAAGCTAAAGGCTCAAAGCAGTACACCTGTGTACTCCTCCATGAGCCAAAACCCTATAGACTGGGCTTGCTAAGATCAGAATTTAATGTCCCTCTTAATTTTATTTGTGCTTCATGCTGCTTCTCATCATTCCCTCGTGAATTACAGTATCTGAAACAGCTTTTTGGTCTGCATAGTTATGGAAAAATTCCAGTAGAATGGATCAAGGGGTAGATGTGAAGCACTGTGTTGTGACTTACACTGTAATGGGGAACCATTATTGTCCTTGATGGTTGCAGCTGCAGAAGTTGTTTGGAGTTACTAGAGTCCAGTTTACAGACTGTAGTCAAGGACTGTGCAAGAAAGTGGAGATAGTGTTACAGGTGATACTTTCCCTAAGAAAAAGGCTTCTTTCCTTGAGATGAACTTCTTTAAACTTTAATAATCATTTAAGGAAAGACAGATGCCTATAATCATCTGTTTTGACTTCTTCATGAATTCCTGCCACAATGTTTTTTCAGTGGTGTTTGCTATGCATGGCAGCTGAAATGGATCCTCTTTGGAGAGGAGGACTTGTTACATGTTTGCAGTGACAGTATTTGATGGGTCAGCAGGATAAAAGCATAGTTACTACTACCATCTTGCCCCAGGGCATGAGTAAGTTGCTGTCTGTTGTCAGATGTAGTAGTATAGAACCATAGGATGCATTGTGTTAGAAAGGACCATTAAAGGTCATCTAGTCCAGCTGCCTCCTGGAGTAAACAGGAACATGGTCAACTGGATCAGATTTGTCAGAGCCCACACAGATTCATAGAGTGGGTTTGGGTTGGAAGGGATCTTAAAAACCATCCAGTTCCAAACCTCCCTGCCATGGGCAAGGATACCTTCCACTAGACTGGGTTGATGAAGTCCTCATCAAACCTGCCCTTGAACATCTCCAGGGAGGGGGCATCCACAACCTTCCTGGACAACCTGTTCCAGTGTCTCACCACCCTCACTGTAAAGAATTTCTTCCTCATCACTGTAAAGAATTTCTTCCTCATCTCTAGTCTCAATCTACCCTCTTCACATTTCAATCTATTCTTTCTTGTCCTATCACTACAAGTCCTTATCAAAAGTCTCTTCCTGGTTTTCCTGTAGACCCCCTTCAAGTACTGGAAGGCTTCTGTAAGGTCTCCCTGGAGCTTTCTTTTCTCCAGGCTTGAAGTAGTTGCAAGCCATAAATTAGACCCCCTAAAGGGAATATTCAAAACCAGTGTTTATTGTTTTTTATATTTGGTGACAGGAGATAAAATATTTGGTTTTAAAGCCAACACTTCATCTATTTTGTGTTTCACTTGTATAATGAATACATGAATAGAATTCATGAATCATTTAGGTTTTATGTTTTCTAAAGTGATCTTGTTCTGCTAGGTTTTAAATCTCAGTGGAAGGTGGCTGATGATGTATTCCCAAGTCAAATTAATCCAGATCAAATGGATTTGAATGTATTATTGCTGTTGATGGCAAGACAAGATCACAGAATGTTACGGGTCAGAAGGGAACTCTGGAAATCAAGTCCACCTCCCCCAGACAGAGCAGTACCATGGTCTAGTGCAGGTTGTGCAGAAACACGTCCAGATAGGGCTTCAAAGTCTCCAGAGAAGGAGACTCCACAGTCACTCTGGGGAACCTGCTCCAGTGCTCTGTGACCCTTACAGTCAAGAAATTCTTGCTCATGTTGAGGTGAAACTTCCTGTGTTGTTGTTTCCATCCGTTGCCCCTTGAACTATCGCAGTGCACAACTGACAGGAGTTCGTCCCCTCCCTCTTGACCCTTAGCATTCAGATACTTATAAACATTGGTTAGATCCCCTCTAAGTCTTCTCTTCATCAGACCAAAAAGCCCCAGGTCTCTCAGCCTCCCATCACAGGGCAGTGCTCCAGACCCTTAATGATGTTGATTTTTAATTAGGTAGCAATCTTTCTGTGAAGTTCTTACCTGGAGAAAAAAAATAGATGAAAGTCTAGATGAGAAAGAAACTTCATCTATGTGAGGTAAAAGCTTCCTAGTCATACATATGTTATTACTTAAGGCAGTCCCAGAGCCTTTGCAGTGTTGGAGTTTTATTGGATTCCATAGCTCAATAAAAATTGCTTTTCTTGACAGCCCCAGTGGAAAGGAATTTAAGCACTAAGGTTTCAATAGATGTTACATAATTTTGTTCCTTTTTATACTTCTTCAATGCTACATTAAGTTGGTGACCTTCTGGAAGGGGAAGGGACAGACAGTCCTGCAGATGCCTTTGAGCAGTATGGCAATGCAAGAGGCACTCAAGCCATTGGGAAGAAAGCAAAGGCTATTGCAGGACATGACCAAACCATATTCTGATAACAAATCACATGAATTCTGTTAGTGCAGGTAAATATTTTAATTCTATGAGGGCTTTTTTGCTTGTTTGTTTGTTGTTTGTGAAATCAATCAGAGTTGTATGGAAACACTAAATAATTTAGCTGGATCTGGAGATAACGAAGCAGAAAATCTTGAAGGCTTCAACTCTCGAGACAATGTTTTCTGGAGTTACAAATGCAAAACTGCTTTCCTAGGACTTATGTTTAGGGAAGCAGTTGAGCTCACCCGTTAAAAACTTGAAGCATGATTTAAGATCTGCAAGCTTCAAACAGACCTAAGTCCCTGAGTGAGGGATGCTTTGTTAAATCAAAAAGCTAATCCTCCAGATGCTCCCTCCCAGAACGTATTGATTTTTCTTTAAGCAGCTGGCATGCATCCCTAGGAAGAGCTCTTTGCTTATAAACCTTGATCAAAGATATTCTCTGTGCTACATGCAGGGGAAAACTCAGTGGAGTTTTTCCTGTCGAAATCAGACTAATTTATCATTTGTCTACAGCGTAATGGAATGACTAAATAAAAAAAAAATAGTTGTAAATAGTTAAGATTTTTTTTCCCCCTTCTATCAGTAATAGGATTTAGACAGGAATGTGAAATAAAATTAAGGAACTTGAGAAATATGCAGCTGATGACTGAGTTATACATTGCAGACCTCCTAAACTGAATTCAGGTTAGATGCTTGTGTAAAACAAAGTATAAAACCTCTGTTGCCATTAATAGGAGACCACATTTAATGAAGACAGAATTGTTCTTCTCCGGACCAAACATGAGGTTGCAATGACTGAACTGTGCAGATGCTAAACTCGTTATTTATGAGATTTACCATATGGCTGATAAATACACTCCTACAACTGAAGGTTCTTCTTATTCACAGACAAAGCAACAGGAAGGTTTGCACAGTTTCAGTAACCATATCTCTTGGCTGCATATTCCTTCTCTTAGGTAAGAGCTAATACTATGCTGTGAAACTTGAAGGGGAACAGAAAAAGAATCATTTGTTCATCTTCTGTGCACTAGATCACTTACTTTACTGTCTTCATCAAAGTGTTTTTAGAGAAATTGACAATCTATCTTTCAAGTGATGTTAGCTCCTTGAGGTATGTACCAGTGTGTTTTGTCAGTGTCACATTTATTTCTCAGATTTGAGCAAAAAATCTTTCTGGAAGCAGAATCACAGAACCTTAGAGGTCAGAAGGGACCTCCAGAGATCCAGTCCAACCCCGCTGCCAAGGGAGGATCACACAGGGTAGTTGACACAGGAATGCATCCAGGCAGGTTCAAAAAGTCTCCAGAGGAGGAGATTCCACAACCTCTCTGGGCAGCCTACTGCAGGGCTCTGTCACCCACACTGTAAAGATGTTTCTCTTCACTCACAGGTGAAACCTTCTATGTTCAAGTTTGTAGCCATTGCTCCTTGTCTTATTGCTACAGACCACCCAAAAGAGCTTGGCCCCAGCCACTTGCCCCCCACCCCTCAGGTATTTGTACACGTTGATCAGATCTCCTCTCAGTCTTCTCTTCTCCAGAGATGCTCAAGCCTCCCACTCATTCTCATGGCTCTCTGCTGGAATCTCTCCAGCAAGTCCCTGTCTCTCCTGAGCTGGGGAGCCCAAAATTGGACACAGTATTGCAGGTGTGGTCTCACTAAGGCAGAGTAGGGAGGGAGAAGAACCTCCATAGACCTGCTGACCACACTTTTCTTGTTGCACCCTAGGATGCCGTTGGCTCTCTTGGGCACAAGGGTACATTGCTGGCCCAACTGTGGATAGAACAGTAGAGAAGACAACTGGAGAGAATCTGAAAAAGAAATGCTGAACATTTTGACCAGTGGTTTGCAGGCTTGTAGAACTGAGCTAACATGTAGCTGCATGTAACTGTATGCAAAGAAATTAATATCTACTAAAAGTTCTTGCACTTAAGAATGCCAAAGAGTAAAGGAGAGAGACAAAATCCTGCAGTTAAAGCAAAAAATATAGTGTTATACACCTGGAATTGTTGTTGATGTGTGCAGTGTTTCATGGGAAGTGTTGCCTGTGAATTGTTCGCTGTCTGAAGGATTCCTGTTAGTGTTACGTGCAGGTTTTTTCCTATTTTAAAGTTGAATCCTCTTAACTATTCAGTTTTGGGGAAAATACTAACAAAGGTAAGCTTTTTTTTTTTTTTTTTAAAAAAATCCATTGTATTCAAATCACAACCTGGACATTTGTCTTTTGTGAGATGCTTGAGATACAAGAGTCTGTAAAACTTAAGGAAAAAAAAAAACAAACCAGTTTCTTAACCCTGAAAGTTAGAAAAGTAAAAGGGAGCTTTTGTTCTGCTTTCTTCTGAAGTGTTTGCTGCTCTCTTCAGAGATAAAAGCACACAGCACAGCAAACAGCTTTGCTAACAGATGCAGCAGATCATCTTTAACATTTCCAATTTTTTGATCTCAGTACTGTTATTAAGTTCTTTCTGATTTTCCAACATAAGAAATGCCAGGAAGATGGTACAATGGATGCTACCCTAGAAATACTTTGTTATTGAGGAGATGATGGCAAAAGTCTCAAGCGTAACGGGTACACGAGAAGGCAGGGGAAGTTTCAGCTTGTTACAGATGATGTGAACTTTGACTGCTGTTCTCTTGCCCATCAGCAACTGAGCCTTTTGTATCTTTCGTACCCCTCTCTGTTTTCCTAGCTTTTAAAATGCTCATATATTGTACTGCCTATATGATGGGCTAAAGCTGCACGATTAGCAAGGGAGGCTGAATGAGAACGCCAGTACCACCGACATGTACTGCTGTCATCTAGGACCTCAAGTTGTTACACTTCTGTGTGAAGAGTAGCAGATGCTCCTGTTACCTTGAAGTGTCTTTTTCTAAGCCTTATGCTTTTAAGCTGGGATCATCTGTTTCTCAACTCTGCAGTCTTAATTGGCTGAGGATTTGACTGTCCCGAGAATTATCTGATGTTGCAGTGGGAACTCTTCATTTAAAAATCACAATCTTTTTTCTTTTAACACAACTGCTCCTTTCATCTAGAAGTAGTAAGGTCAGAATTCAGCTAAATCCTCTGTTGAGCCTTTAGTAGCCCTCTAGAAGTCTGTAAGTGACAAAAATTAAGAGCAGTATAGTGACCTCTGAGAGCTAGATATTACAGGAATCTTACCCAGAGAAACCAGGCAGCCACAGTAATGGATTTTAGAGACCTTTACCTGCAGCCTTGCCTGTGCAATGCAATGAACAAATGAAAAAACAGAGTTTGGGGCTGTGCAGAAGTAATATACATTTCATTACAGAACTTCTGAATTCACTGGTAGGTAACTTTGAGAGATGGATGTGTCATGTTTAAAGATTAATCTCCCTGGGTTACTGACTTGTCTCTGAAGACACAGGAGTTCAGTGCTGTACCTGAGTTTGCAAGACAGTTTCAATGCACTGGTGGATGCAAACCTGATGGCACAAGGATACCATCTTGGAGTAGACTCTTTCCATAACTTATGACTAGTAGGAAGTAATGATCATTTATCTGAAGGAAGTGCATATATCTCTTTGGTTGGAAAATTGCCTCTCTCTTCTCAGTTACTTCAACCTGTGATGATTTCCCAAGGCTGTTACCTGTGCACTGTAGAAAGCTGAAAAAAAAAACCCCAAAACACTACTGCTTGTAGCTGCTACAAGTCCCTGTAAAGTTAAATTCAAATTGGTATTTGTCCTACTGTGTAACACTGTAAGGCTCCCTAGGCAAGATAAGGGTGTTTGCAGCTCACTGGGGACTCCCTGACAGCACTGTTCAATGCACAGGCAAAGGATACCCAGGAATTCACTGTAGCTGTAATTACGGTGTTCTTTACATTGCTGCAGACAGCAGTGATGCAAACACATTACAACTGGTAAATGAGATTCCAGTCCTGCTACTCATAACAGGTGTGCTGTTCTTTGGTGTCCTTACAGTGCCATTTGGTCATCATGACCTAGACATTGATCATGTGAACTGTTTGACTCTTCCAGAGAAATGGAGCAAGTCGTTTAAGCAGGCTGAGATTTACCGGCTAAGAACTTCCTCACCTTGAATGTTCTCATTTAAAGACTACTCAGCATTCAGTGCCACGCTGACAGAAATCAGGGAAGGCAAGGCGCTGCAGTGGGAGCGATGTCCTCCTCCAGAGCTTGATCACTGAGATGTCCAAACAAAGTTCGTTGACCAGATTGTTTGCAGAATGAAAGAGCTTACCAAAGCCTGCATTTGGCTTGAGAGTGCTGTAAAGATCATTACACTGCCAGTTTTCCATGCTGGTTTTTGTTGTTAGAAACCAAATCCTAATCCCAATGCGGGTTCCAACTCTATTGTTAGTGCTTAAATACTTCACGCCCGAAAGAGTAAAGAGAGCATCTATTTTATGATCAGTAATCAAATTTAATAACTTGTGGCTCTGAAGATATTTAGAAAACATTCTTAAATCCTGCTGTGGTCTGCATGCTGTTGTACCTTCTAAATAGAGATTTTGTGTTGAAATTGGGGACAAAGTAAAGAAAAACACTCTTAATACAGGAATATTATTGTAATGTCTCATGGGTTTGTGCATTTGGTGCACTATGTGACCTAGTTACTGAATCATTAGGTAGAGAGCTGCTGATAATTTGTATTTCTTTTTCCCCAGATGTTGCTTTGTGAACCTCAACCTTCAAATACATAGTAAGGCACTGGGAGACACTGGAACTGGACATGGATATGATTTTTAGTCTCCTGTCAGTGAAGTCTCCCTTAGTGCCTTGTGTTTTGTTCTGTAAGAAAGCAGATTTCTCTGTTCAAAACCATCTGCTATGAGAGCATATTTGCTAGAATCACACACACACTTTTTTTTTTACTGCTTTCCATCCTTATTAAATTATTTAGTTGCCTTAATTTTCTGTAATTGCTGTCTTTTATTAGAATCACAGCTGCTGAAGAAAGACAAAAAAACTTTGGGTCCTTATTCCTGCTGGAGTATCCTTTTTTTTTTTTTTTTGTACATTTACAGCTTCAAGCTTAAAGTTCTATCTTGGGTTTCTAGGGCTAAATTATCAGCCAGTAGAAACTCATGTGACTACCCCTGCTTTGTCCTACTTCTTTCTACCCTTCTATAAGACAGGGTCATAGAGCTGAGACAATTTTCACTACATATTTGTAGACAAGCAGTGATCAAATACCGAGGTGTCAAGGCAACAATAGGCAACAAGATGTTGTGAGTTGTCCCACCATCAGTGTTTCTGGGTTAGCTCAGTCTCACCTGAGTTGTCTGAATCTGAGGCTGTAAAGAGACAATTTTCTGACAACAGGCTCCAGTGTTTTTGAGTTGTAGTTCTCCTTTCTTCTGAGTCAGCTAGGAATAACACAGGGGGAAAAAATGTATGAGAGTAGTTAGCTGCCTTTTGATGCTGGCTCCTCATGAATCAATAAATGTAAAGACATTTTTCATTTTCAAGTAAGGAAAGGAGAACTTGCCTTGGTCTTTATTTCTAAATAAAATAGGGATTGTATTGCTTCTAGGAATGTAAAAGAGACTATGGAGGAAAGCCAATAGCTGTATGTGATGTTTTCCAAATGTAATTCAGTTATTCCAGCTGTTCCCATGTAAGGCACGTGTTGTGCTTATTGCGGGATCATAGGGCAAACACAAACTTACTCCTGCATCTTCTGCTGCTAGCAGGCAGATTTGGTTTACAAGGCAACTTGGAGTAAATGCTAACAAACGAGTGTCTTCCAGCTGATTGCTTTCATTGACAGCCTGCTGCTACTGTAGCTTGGTGAGCTCCACAGTTCTATGCTCTTGCTTGTCGAGACACTCCTTCACATTCTGCTCCTTGAGTGTCTTCTGGTGCTTTACATGTATCTTCCATGTTGGATTTCCAGAATTCTCTTAATTCCTAATACTTCTCAATTTACATTAAATTTCCACTGAGTCTCAGCACTTAAATCCATTATTTTGTACTTAACATCTTGACTCCTAAAACATTCACTGCCTTTAGGATGGGATTGCCTATTAGAGACTTACATCTCGATTATGAAGTGCAGTTTATTTTCTGTTTCCCAGTATTTTTTTCAGCTGTGCTTGTGTAGCAGACCTTAGAGGAAACACAGAAGATTAATTTTTGAAACAAGCTCTTCATGTTGTTTGGCTCTGAAAGTCAAAGAAATCTCACAGGGTTGTCCCACTCAGTTTGTTTATGTCTTTACTTAAGCTTTAAAAATATCTTTCCATCTTTCAGATAGACTAACAGCTTCTGGCTTGTCATCCTCGACTGCCCTGAGATTTGAAACTGTTTCCAATAGCTGCTGTTCCTCTCTTTGCTATCTTTCATTTCAATTGAAACTTTCAGCTACTACAACTCAAGTATTTGTATAGGAAGAAATGTCCACACTCTCACGATGTATTTTTCCAAAGTAATAATGCAAAATTGCATGCTGACCAGTAGTGAGGGAGGATAACAAAAGCACCATACATCTTTGCTGGCTCTTCTGGGACTGCTGTTTTGTATCTGGCAAACTGTAAATGACCTTTTGCTGGTGGAGAAATAAGTGAGATATCTTAGAAAGCTCTTTTTTATTTCATTTTTATGGTGGCAAATTACAGAGGGCAGATATGTCTGCTGTGTTTCACATAGGGGAGAGAGTATTTGCAAGGTGAAGAATATTTTCTGCTCTGTGGGCTGACCACAGCATGCAGTGAGACATGGACTTTGACAGTCTTATAATGCACCAAAACCCCTCTGGAACAGTAGCTACAGCAGTGGGTTTTCACAAGTTGAACTGTATCCATCCTTTCCAAAGTTTGTTTTGGCCTTGCAACTACCCCTTCTTAATTCTGCCTCTAGGCATCTTGTTTTAGCCTCTGGATGTCATGTTTCTTGCATGAATATTTGCTGTTTGTGTGCCTCCACTACATCTGTTAGCTTTTCTGCTCTGTTTTAGACAACTTCTTCCTCCAAACACATTTCTGTTTGCCCAGAGCTGATCAAAGCTGCCCCACTGGACATGAGGTTGTTGAGTTTTTCTGATCTGAATGCAGACTGAGGCTTCAGTAGGGGTTGGACTCTGACAAATGCAGATCTACTGGATTAGCAGACCTGACTTATTCTGATGTTCTCTTTGGGTAAAGACATTGAATTTTTCCACTAAATTTGTGCATTGCAATCTTAGTCTGCCATGCCACTTGTTTTTTAAACCCTATTTTTGTCCTCAGTAAATGAACCGGTGTTGGCAAGTGACATCAACCCATCTTAGCAACTCCATTTCTTCCCAAATACTGTTTTCTAAAGGACACATCATTGCTCTCTCACAGAACAAATCTCAGTGTATTGGACCTTCCTATATATAAAAACATCACATAGAAGTAGTTCTTCAAAGGAATGATTTGAAATATTCCTTTAAAAGCTGCTGTTCTCAGGCCAGAAGTAAAACCATCATCACATTCTACTGCCACTGTATGAAATTACCTAGAAGAAACATGCCCCAGAAGATGAACCAATGCACCCATCTGTATCAGACCTCAAAATGGGGAAAAGTGTACTCTTCAAGGCTGAAAAATACAAATAAAATGTTTGTTACAAGTTGACTTAGCTCAACGTACTCAAAATTTTTGCCTTGTCAATGTGCTCTCTTTGATATGTGGAGCTACTACTTGCTGTTTGACAGATGAAGGTACTAAACATGGTTTAAATATCTCATTTTACACTCTCAGGCAAGACTTTTCACTGTCTCTTCAGATGTCTTTTATTTTAACATGTAGATACATTTTGATTTAGGAAGAAGCTGCCTGGGGAAGTGGTGGGGAAAAAACATGACTGGAGGTGTTCAGACAATATGTAGACGTGGTTCAGTGGTTATGGTAGTATTGGGTTGGTGGTTGGGCTTGACTGTCTTAGAGATGTACTCCAACCTTAATGATTCTGTTTACAGGGATAGTTTCTTGAAGGGTGTTGGCAAATAAACCATGGACTCTTAACACAAAGAGTATATCACAAATTAATGAATGCCTGCGCTCAGTGAATGAAAATGGTCTAAACCTGACTCTCATAGAATCACAGAATTAACCAGGTTGGAACCTTCCAGATTGAGTCCAACCTATCACCTAACCTTTCTAATTAACTAAACCATGGCACCAAGTGCCTCATTCAACCTCCTTTTAAACGTCTCTGATGATGGTCACTCCACCACCTCCCCAGGCAGCCCATTCCAATGCCAATCACTCTTGCTGGGAAGAACTTCCTAACACCCAGCCTAAACCTGCCCTGGCACAACTTGAGGCTGTGCGCCCTCGTTCTGTCACTGGGTGCCTGGTAGAAGAGCCCGAACCCCCACCTGGCTATGACCTCCTTTCAGGTATTTGTAGAGGACAATGAGGTCTCCCCTGACCCTCCTCTCTTCCAGGCTGAACATCCCCAGCTCCCTGAACCACTCCTCACAGGGCTGTGCTCCAGACCTCTCCCAGCCTTGTTGCCCTTCTCTGGACACCTTCCAACACCTCAACATATTTTTTAAACTGAGTGGCCCAGAAACTGGACATGGTAGGCAAGATATGGCCTAAGCAGTGCTGAGTCCAGGGGCAGGAAGACTGCCCTAGTCCTGCTAACCACACTATTCCTGATACAGACCAGGATGCCATTGACCTTCTTGGCCACCTGGGCACACTGCTGGCTCATGTTCAACCAGCTCTTGACCAGTACCCCCAGGTCCCTTTCTGCCTGGCCACTCTCCAACCACTCTGTCAGAATAAAGGAGTAGTTATCAAGGGAATCTTCTCTACTGTGTATGCAACCGCACAAAATTTAGCGTAGAGAACTGCTTAATTCTGGAGAAGACAGCACTTCATGATGCATAGAAAAGAGTTGAGAGGGGCATCAGAGATGACAGCATAAACTCTTACAAGGACTGAACATCTCAGTTGTAAATGAAATAAATCCCAGATGATGTTTCTGGCAAACTAAAACTATGCTAGGGTTTAATGCAGTCACCCAGTGCCAGCAGTGTTGTAGCACCAATTTCACAAGTGAGTTGTACAGGGCTTGCTTAGGGATTGTCTTTTTGGTTCAGTTTCATCCTATCTCCTGTCTGCTGCCAGTGTTGATTAAATTGACTGTAATTAGTTCAGGTAATTTTGGCTAATATGTCAGCTCCAGGCTTTTAATCAGTCAGCTCTGTGTGTATTCCTCAATGATTACAAGTTTAAAAGCCTAATTTTTGTTCCTCATCAGAAAGTCTTATTTTCAGCATCTGTGCATTGTTCCACTGTGGAGTAGAGGCTTGGACATGCAGGGGATTCATTTATGATAGCTCTCACAGAATTTATGTATCAGGCTTCTTATTCAGCAAAGATATCTAATTCCACTTTAGAACAGGCACTTTTATTCTGAATAAGAACACTTGTTGGAGAATGTGAAGTGTTATTTGCCCTTAACAAAGTGTGGTTTCTCTTTCCCACTGAACAAGTTCTCTGTAATCTCACAGCCATGTGTGACGGATAGGCACTGTGACATGGCTGCTTACAGTGATCTGAGAGAGGAAAAAAGGTAATTTGGGGCTCCTTGCTGCAGTCTTTGCAAAGGTGAGCCATCTTACTGAAGCTACTTACTTGCATATTAAGGGCCTAGGGTTGGGCTTTGAATGCTGCAACCATGAACAAAGATTGTTTGCTTAAAATCGAAAGGACTCCCAACCCCACATTCACAACAAAGGGGAAATCAAACAGGGAAATGTTCCCTTCTGTAGCATACCTTACTCTGTTATTTCAGCAGACAGCACTGATCTCCAAAACTACCCTGCCTGGAGTATAGGTAAAGATGGTTCAGGTGCTAGTCACTCAAGATGTCCAGAAATACTGACCGAAGGCTTCTCACTGATGTTACTCCCATTGTACTCTAACGTTATCTGCAACTCTGAAAACACTGGCAAAAAAAGCAGTAGTAAGATCCAGTCATTGGGTTTTCTATGGAAAGAAATGAGTCAGTGGGTTCTTAGCTCTAGTGCTTGTCTAAGCTTTGTCCCTGAATCACAGTGCATTCACATGCAGGAGGTGTTTGTGGGGGACCTGAAAACGTAAATGCAGACAGATGGGAGCTAGCTAGCTTTGTCTCAGCCTTGGTCACAGCACAGTGTGACTGTCACAACTTGGAGTCACCTACAGTTCAGATCAGCACAGTGTGACTCCACCTTTTGACTCTGGAATAGGACAGATGAATATTTGATTTAAGGGATTTATGTGCTTTAACTCTTCAGAGAGCAGGGAGGGGAAGGGTGGTGACAAAACCGAAGACAATCATAGCATATACAGGCTGTTGCACACTGTCAAAACCCAACCGATGTGTAATGTGTGTCAGTACAAACTGCTTTTTGTTAGGAGACAGCACTCAGGTGTGTGTTTTTTGGTTTTTGTTGGGTTTTTTTTTTTTTTGTGGGTTGGTAGGGTGGTGGGGAGTGGAGGAAGGAAAAATATTGCTGTAATGTCAGGTTATGGAGTCAGAGGCTTACACTGATCAGACGCAAGTTCTGCTTCACTTTTGCTAGAACCTTCTTGACTATTTTTTGTAAAGATATCTGCATGTCATTATTTTTAATTGCTTAAAAACCTGCTGGAAGGCAGTGATCAAGGCTGGCCAGCATCACACTGATGCAAATTCAGAGCCATCGTGTTGAAGTCAACAGTCAGCTGCAGGTATACAGGCTGCAGAGCAGGACTGCTGTGTGTGTATTGCTGGCTTGCTGCGTAAGCTCATCCAGCTGCTAAATGGGGACGATTGGTCGGTCCTTTTCTAGAGGATTAATAATACTGGTGATGTTCTTCCATATCTCTGGACAGAAGGTGCCACAGAAGTGCAAAGTTCAGTTTACTTCCAACCTCAGCAGGTGGTAGGACCCATGCTGAATTGAAAGAAACTTCTCGGATGCACTCCTGCTATTATAATAAATCTGACTTCAGGTCAGACTAATGGAATCAAAATTCCCTGGTCTTGTGAGGAGGAATGTTGATCTGATGTTGAACTACTTTGTTTAAGCTTGTTTCAATAGAAACAAACAAAACCTCACAGTGGCTTTAGCCTATGTTGGTAGGCTTTATGGCAGATCAGGTCTCATCAAGGTAATGGGTGGTTTTTGCCAGGGTGCTTGTTTATCCTGTTGCATAAATTCTTACCATAGTGACTGGACATTATGACTGATTCAGACCAAATCTATATTGGTGAATGATTCAGTAGTGCACAGAAGTGGCACTCGTTACTCTGGGACTGTGGCCTCAGTCTGTGCTTATGATAAATGATGCCAGTTCTAATTTTTGCCTTGTTGACCTTGTCCTGGCTTTGGTTAGAGCTCATGGGATGATGTGGAGCTGTACAAAACCATGAAGTTTAGGACTTGGAAAGACTGAAAATCAAGTTAATAAAATACATTTTTTCTTCTTTCTGTGGGAAGGAAAGGAGAGCAGAGAGAAAAACCCCAGGACTAGAATATGACATGAATCATAGAATCATAGAATGGTAAGGTTGGAAGGGACCTCAAGGATCATCTAGTTCCAACCCCCTGCCATAGGCAGGGACACCTCCCACTAGTACAGGTTACTCAAGGCCTCATCCAACCTGGCCTTGACCACCTCCAGGGAGGGAGCATCCACAACCTCCCTGGGCATCCTGTTCCAGTGCTCACCACCCTTACTGTAAAGAACTTCCTCCTAACATCCAGTCTAAATCTCCCCTCTGCCAGTTTAAGCCCATTGCCCCTTGTCCTGTCATTGCAAGACCTTGTAAATAATCCTTCCCCAGCCTTCCTGTAGGCCCCCTTCAGATACTGGGAGGCTACTATCAGGTCCCCTCAAAGCCTTCTCTTCTCCAGGCTGAAGAGCCCCAACTCTCTCAGCCTGTCCTCATAGGAGAGCTGCTCCAGCCCTCTGATCATCTTTGTGGCCCTCCTCTGGACCCGCTCCAACACTTCCATGTCCTTCCTGTGCTGAGGGTTCCAGAACTGCACACAGTACTCCAGGTGGGGTCTGACGAGAGCAGAGTAAAGGGGCAGAATCACCTCCCTTGCTCTGCTGGCCACGCTTCTCTTGATGCAGCCTAGGACTCGGTTGGCTGTCTGGGCTGCATGTGCACACTGCAGACTCATGTTGAGCTTTTCATCAACCCAGACTCCAAGGTCCTTTTCCTCAGGGCTGCTCTCCAGCCATTCACCACCCAGCCTGTATTTGTGCTTGGGATTGTGCCTACCCAGGTGCAGGACCTTACACTTGGCCTTATTGAATTTCATGAGGTTGGCCTGGGCCCACCTCTCCAGCCTGTCCAGGTCCCTCTGGATGGCATCCCTGCCCTCTAGCAAGTCGACTGTGCCACACAGCTTGGTGTCATCTGCAAACTTGCTGAGGGTGCACTCCATTCCTCTGTCCATGTCACTGACAAAGATGTTAAACAGCACTGGTCCCAGCACTGACCCCTGAGGGACACCACTTGTCACTGGTCTCCAGGTGGACATTGTGCCGTTGATCGCCACTCTCTGGGTTCGACCATCCAGCCAATTCCTTATCCAGCGAGTGGTCCATCCATCAAGTCCATGCTTTTCCAGTTTGGTGACCAGGATGTCATGTGGGACAGAGTCAAATGCTTTACTCAGGTCCAGGTAGATGACATCAGCTGCCTTTCCCTTGTCCACTGTCGCTGTGACTTCATCATAGAAAGCCACTAAATTTGTCAGGCAAGATCTGCCCTTGGTGAAGCCATGCTGGTTCCCACCAATCACCTCTGCTTTGTTTTCCATTTGCCTTAGCAGGACTTTCAGCAGGATCTGCTCCATGATCTTGCCAGGCACAGAGGTGAGGCTGACTGGTCTGTAGTTTCCAGGGTCATTCTTTTTACCCTTCTTGAAGATGGGTGTTATGTTTGCCCTCCTCCAGTCAGCAGGAACTTCACCAGTCTGCCATGACTTTTCAAATATGATGCACAGTGGTTTGGCAACTTCATCTGCCAGTTCCCTCAGGACCCGTGGGTGGATCTCATCAGGCCCCATGGACTTTTGCACATTTAGGTTTCTTAGGAGCTCATAAACGTGAGCTAGAAGAAGATCTAGCAAAAAAAAAAAAAAACCCACAATTTTACTCATTGTTGCAGATAATGAGAGAAAAATCAACATAGGACTTAAAAAACAAGGCTTGGCAGTCCTTTCAGCATTAGTACTGCTTTAAAATGAAATTTGTAAATCTGTATTTCATTAGACAGTTATTGTAGTGTGTGCTAAAAACCACTAATTATTAAATGTGGGATTTATGAAAGTATGTGAGATGTTTCAAAGCCTCTAACTTACTGAGCCTGAGTAAGGAATTTTTAAATGATCAATGTAGCCTCCCACACAAGAGCTACTGCTGCAATTAATACATGCCAGCACTCAGAGACCTTGATTACCTTCCTGTTAATAAAAATCATCCTGCTCAGAATGATTTTTAATAACAAAACATATCTCAGCATTGTGAGTTTGTGGAGGTGGTTCATTCTGAGGTCAGGGTTGTTATCTGTTTGTAGCACACATGTACCTTATGCACTTGCTTAATTGCCACTGAATTCTTGAATTCAACAAATAAATGCATAGCTGATAGAGAATTTCTTTAATTGAGCACCTTGCTTAAGCATTCTGATTAGTAAAATACCTGGCAACACCTCAGGCTGAAACTTTTAAACAATTATTTTCCCGTCCCCACTTGTCCCATCTTTCCTGGCATGTAGAGACACAAACACAACATGTAGTGCCAGTCCAAGTGCTGGGCATTTCAGTCTTCTTGCTTTCTGTTGCTTTGTCTCCAGTAGTAAAGGTGGGTCTGTGATCCAGTGAAATGCACTTCTAGATTTCATGGTTCATAAACAGTTCAATGTTGAGGGGGATTTGAAGTCAATGTCTAACTTTTGGTTAGAAACCTACATCTAAACTAAATGCAGAATCCCAGAATAATAGGGGTTGGAAGGGACCTCTGGAAATCATCTACCTCAACCACCCCATCAGAGCAGGTTTACTTAAAGCAGATTGCATAGGAAGGTATCCAGGTGAGTTTTGAATGACTGCAGAGATGGAGACCCAACCACCTATCTAGGGAACCTGTTCTCAAAGGAACTTCTGTTTCTCCTCCTATCAAAAGGAGCTCAGTTTAAATTTTAATTGATTTATGTTGCAAAGGTCTGTTTTGAACAGGAACATTCAGAAAAGTGCTTTGACTTAGAAGATGCTGAGTCATACTGATAAGCAGTGGAAGCTACTGTTTGAGTTGGGAGCCTCCGCTGGTAGGTCCTAACTGAGCTTCCTTCATATCCTTAAATCATTCCTAGAAAATGATTTATTTAGTGTCTGGAAAGCATCATAAAAGCCTGATAGAACACATCTAGTGTTCTTCTAAGAGCTCCTTCTAGGAGCATTTTCTGGCGTGTGCTGCTGTATGTGGGTATCCATTCACTTTTATCAGAGTACCCAAGAGGTGTAGTCTGGAGAGCTGAGTTCTGCTAAAAAGGATATTCTAGACTTTCTTTTGGAAGAACTCTCAAACAACCCCTGACAGTCTTTTATCTTGGGCATGTATTTTAAAAGTGCCATCTATAATTACTGGGCTATATTTGGAAAATTCAGTGTCTGATGTAAGCAGGAGACTTGGCAAGGAAGAAAAGAGTTTGTGTTCTGCCCTGAGTAAATATAGAATGTTGAAGTGCTTTACTGCTTCTCTTTTGCAGTAGAGCTTTTTGTCTTTTAGTGCTGTTTTTAGTAGGTTTGAAAGTACTCTTCTGTTAACTAAGTTTTCTTTTTCTTCCTGCCTGTTTCTCACTAAACTCTCAAAGTTACTTCTTTTTATTTTGTTTGAGAGTGATTTTTATTTTTTAAAAAATTGTTATTTATTATACTGAAATCAGGAATCACTCTGAATTAGTCAAGGGCCACAATCCGAAGGGAGTGCATGTAGGCAAGCTTGGAAATAGGAGGTAAGTTACCCAACTCCTTTATGGAGCTGGGACCAAATGATGGTAGTGACCTGTAAGTAGGAGTGCTGGAACTGACTTAGATTTGACTATAAGTTTTTCTTGGCATGTTCAGATGATGAATTTTATCTTTTATGAAGACTGGTTGAAAGAATTGGAGGTGTTCAGCCTGGAGAAGACAAGGTTCTGGGGATACCTTAGGCCTGCATTTCAGTATCTGAAGGGGACCTACAGGAAGGCTGGGGAGGGGCTGTTTAGGAGGGCATGTGGATAGAGTGAGGGGCAATTGTTTGAAATGAGCAGGGGAGATTAAGATTGGACATCAGGAGGAATTTCAGCACAATGAGGGTGGAGGGGCACTGGAGCAGGGGAGATTAAGATTGGACATCAGGAGGAATTTCAGCACAATGAGGGTGGAGGGGCACTGGAACAACAGGCTGCCCAGGGAGATAGTGAAGGCCCCGTGGATGTGAACATTACAAGTCAGTCTTGATGTGGCCCTAAGCAGCCTGATCTAGTAGGATGTGTCCCTGCTAACTGCAGGGGCGCTGGATGAGATCACCTTGAAGGGTCATTTCCAAACTGATGCAATCTGTGAATCACTCTTGCTAGCTGATGTAGCTTCTTATCTGTTTGGAAGGCTGGTGGTCAATAATCTTTTTAGGAAAAGGAAATCACAGCTTTTGAAACCATATTCTTGCTTTCCTCTAAGTGAACACAGACGGATGCACTGCCTTGAAAGAGAAGAGTCAAATCAAGGAGTTGAAGTAGCTGTTCCTGTATTTTTCTGACAGCAAACTGCTTTTATTCTTATTTCCATCTTTGTGTAATCCAGGGTGCAGTGCTGCTTAAGAAAGGAGGCTAGCAGAAAGGTTTCCAGAGTGAATCCACTTTTCTGTACATCCTGCATATATAGTATCTGGAAAAAACAGCATTTGGGACTTCAAAGGAAAGATGGGAAATAGGAAATGAGGAAGAAGAGGGAGTTATTCTAGCTGTTCTGAAGAGTGGAGGTTCTGCTTGCAAGGGGCACTGAAAAGTGGTTATAACTCAACAGGAAAACCAAGCCAAACCCACATTCATCAACCAGAGTTACAGCTGAGTCTTGGGAACTAACTGCTGCTGCCAATTGAGAAGGGCAAAGCATCAACCCGAACTATGATGGCAGAGGGCTATGCTTCAGCATGATGACATAACCACAAGGTTTTGAGGAGTTCTTTGTGATAGGTGGTAAGTGTCAAATTAAGCATATTCTGTGGCATGAAATAACACCAAAGACCTGAGGAATGGTCTTGATAGCTGTGGATAGGAGATATTAGGGGTCCTCACTCCTACTCAGTGATCAGATCTCAATGAATCAGTGAACCTTTCTTTGCCTTGATTTTCCTTTGAGCGGAAATAATGATGCCTGCTTATTTGCAGAGTAATGTGGAGGTGTGAGATGAGCAGTGCAGAGGGTGGGCTGGTGTCTGGCAATTTAGAAATTATTCAGAATGAACAGTGCTTGTGAATAACTGCCATTGTTCCTCTTACTGTGAAACAGACAGTAAAAAAGGGGAATGTGGAGTGCCGTTCTAGGTTTTTGTTGGATGAACCAGTTGGGAACAATTTGTGCTGTCCAAGCTTGATTTTGTATTCAAGCAGTCTTTATTTTGTACCCTGTCAGTAATTACTTCAACATGTTATGATTCTGGGTTTTNGTTTTATGGCCTTTCACCCATTCAGTCGCTTCTACCAGTTGTGGAATAATGCTTTATAGTGTTTTCATTGTTTCATACATCCAGTAGTTCAGGGTAAGGTAGACACAGAGCAGAACAACTGAAAAATAAGCTTGTGCATGTGCCTTAACTCCTTAAAAGAATAAAATAAAATCCAAAGAAATCATTTTATATCATATGCCTTCAGAGGAGCAGCAGTTCAGCAATGTGTTCATGCAATTCATCATTAGGTGACAATACTCTAATGATGTATTTGGTAATCCATCACTGGAATGCTTTCACTCTATTGATATATTTGAGATCATAAACCATAGAGAGGGGTAGCAGGCTTGTAGCCTGAAGTGGCTGCTAAGGCCTTTCCAAGTTATTTTATCAAGAGCTGTCAGCAAAGATGTTGAGTTTTTCCCATTGCTGGCTGCAGTTGCATATGTGCATACACTTGAAGCACTGGTGGGGAGGGAGACTCTTGCCATGAAGGTTCCTGGTGGTGATGGTAGGTGCTTCAAGCTCTCTATACATCTTCAAACAGTGCAAGGACTCTTCCCAAAATGGCTTGCTGACTGATAGTCTGGACAGTTAGGACAACTGTAAATCCTGAAAAGGTTATTTACCTTTTTTTCCCCCCTCTCTTCAATACTTCTGGTTGACAACTGAAAAAGGTCTTTGAGCCTTGACATCTCAATGTGCTAGAAGTGGGTTGTATGATTGTCCCTGAGAACATCATGGCAGAACCACGAGTTCTACCTTTATGGCAGTACATACTGTCTGCTTGATTGCCTTCAGCATGTGTTTACTTGGTAGTATCACAAACCTTCTACTCCTCTCTGGAGATCAGCTTCAAGATAATCCAATAAACTTGCTATCCTAATGTCTGCTACTTTGTGTGCATTGTCTGCAATGTCAGCAATACACTTGCTGAAAAAATCTGTTTGCTTTTCTATGGGGTCTCTCTACCTTCCACATCCTTCAACCAGTCTCTGAGTACTCCAAAACCAGCATGGGTAACCTTCAAGAAAACAGCTTGAGAGTGCATGCCCTGTGGTCAGAGAAGATCAATTTGAAGTGACAAGGTTCCCTGCAGCAGTTGCTATGCTGATGTGGCATTCGTAGTCAGCTCACTATTACTCGATGGTCTCCCAGTTGTTTTGTTTGCATTTTTCTACCATTACATCGTTTCTTCCTAGGGAGGCACCAGCTTTTCTTTGGTGTGTGAATTGTATTCAACAGCTGTTCCTGTGCTGCAACAGCACCATTATGGCCAGGCTCTACCAATGCCTTGAGTTCAAAATGGTTTTAGCTTCAAGATTTTCACAAAGCTGAGTTGATGGTAATGTTAAACAGAAAGGGAAGATGATATGGATGATACAGACCCAGCTTTTTCAAGATCTTTTGAACTACCTTGGCTAGAGGAAAATGAATTATCAGCCTGGCACTTGGAACCACAAACCAACCAAGGACATTTTAACTCTCAAAATCTTTTTGGGTGTGCTGGTTTGAGGCTGATTAGAATATTTTAATGAAAAAAATTAGTCTATAGGCTGTGAAAAGAAAACAATGGTGATGCTTGCTGAGACTTAAAAGAACACGGACACAAACATAACACAGAGAGAGTCTGTCTCTCTGGGAGCTGGTGTGTCTGCTGGTCTCTCTGCTGTATAACCTAACTAACTGCAACTGTAACCTAATTCACCAGCAAATTTGCAGATGACACCAAGCTGGGGGCTGATGTTGATGGGTTGGAGGGCAGAAGGGCTCTGCAGCAGGACCTTGACCGTCTGGACAGATGGGCAGAGTCCAAGGGGATGGCATTCAAGAAATCCAGGTGCCAGGTGCTGCACTTTGGCCACAACCCCGTGCAGAGCTACAGGCTGGGGTGGGAGTGGCTGGAGAGCAGCCAAACAGAAAGGGATCAGGGGGTGCTGATTGACACCCACCTAAACATGAACCAGCAGTGTGCCCAGGTGGCCAAGAAGGCCAATGGCATCCTGGCCTGCATCAGGAACAGTGTGGGCAGCAGGAGCAGGGAGGTCATTCTCCCCCTG
>VWZE01026444.1:73612-85355 GCA_013396675.1 Eubucco bourcierii
TTTATTTATTCAAACAGAAACCAGTCTTCCATAATGGGTTAGTAAAATCTTCCTTTAAGTAGCAGAGTTATTTTGAATTGTAAATTCTACCTGCAAATCTTTAAGGTTTTTGTCCATGGTAGCTTTTAGAGCTTTGTTCTCTGTAGTGAAGATGGCAGTGCTGTGGAGTGAAGAATAGTGTTGTCATTTATTGTTTTATTATCAATTTTTCTAATCAAAGCACATTTGAAAGCAGATCCCTGGGCATAACTGTTTCCATAATTGGAAACCAAGGAAGTTTTAACCCTGCTCATTCCTATATTTCTGTAGAACTGCTCTGGGGCTGAACAGGGTCTTTCTCCTCAACATGCAATCCTTTGTACCGTTGCATTGTATGTGAATTGGGCACTTAGCTCTGATGATGGGCCAGAGAACCTGGCTGACACTCCTTGGTGACAGATAGGTGATACCCAGCTAGTGTGGCATAATACTTGCCTACCCTGTCCAGAGACTACTTCAGTCCTTGGTAAAGCTGAGAATAGACTCACAGAATCAATCAGTTTGGAAAAGACCTCTGAGATCATCAAGTTCAACCTATCACCCAACACTGTCTAATCAACGAAACCATGGCACTAAGTGCCACGTGCAGTCTCCTTGTAAACACTTTCAGGGCTGAGTACTTCTCCACCTCCCTGGGCAGCCCGTTCCAATGGAAATCACTCTTACTGGGAAGAACTTATTCCTAACATCCAGTCTAAACCTGCCCTGGCATAGTTTGAGGCATTCTGTCACTGGTTGCCTGGGAGAAAAGACCAACCTCTCCTGGCCACAGCCTCCTTTCAGGTAGTTAGAGAGAGCAATAAGGTCCCCTCTGAGCTGCCTCCTCCAGGCTGAACACCCCCAGCTCCCTCAGCTGCTCCTCATAGGGCTGTGCTTCAGACCCCTCCCAGTCTTGTTACCCTTCTCTGGACACATTCAAGCACCTCAACATCTTTCTTAAATTTGAGGGGCCCAGAACTGGACATGGAACTCAAGATGTGGCCTAAACTGTGCTGAGTAGAGGGGAAGAATAGTTTTGGTGTCACTGTAAATTGTACTTACCTACCCCATGGTACTAGATGCTTTCCAGAGTCCTGAAGATGCATGTCCTTTGCCTTGGTTGCATGTTCTGTACTTAGCACTACATGGCATAGGGGAATGAACCCTTTTGGGGACAAGAAAGGAAGAGGGCACTTAGGTCTATCATTGAGGTGTTGTCCCTGATTTATATAGGGACTGAAATTAGGAGAAAAAGAGTCACTTTAGAAAGATAAGAGTACCTTCTATTTATTCTCATGATTTCTCATCTGGCAATTGTTCATTGTGCTGTACTAAACCTCGGTTTTAATTGCTTTTACATGTTGCTGAGTACTTGATTTGATAGCACACAACTCCTGAGAGTTTAGCGGGGATGGAAGTGGTGTTTTCCTCAAATGGAGCAGTGCAACTGCTACAGAAAGATGACTGGATTTAACCTTTTCAAATTGAGCAATGAAATAAAACAATTAATCATCTCTAAGTATGGAGAATTTAGGTGTTCTCTGACATCAATGACGTCTACCCAGCTCTTAACATGAAGATATATAATTCCCATAATTTAATTCAGTCACAAGACAGCAGATCAGTAAAAGGAGAATGAATCACTGTCACAAATACTATTCCTGTGCTGCACTGACAAGGAAAGATAGAATTGGAAGGAATGATAAAACAAGGAAGTGTTTACAGATTTGAATTTGAATCTTATGTACTGGGAATAAGTATCCTATTTTTCCCTTGGAAAGCAGGAGGAGTGTGTTCTGCCTGTATCTCATCATTTGGCATTATCGCGTGAGTTAGTGCTGTGTGAGTAAATGCAGTCAAGTGGGTGTTAGCTGCCACCTTGCAGCCACACTCTGAACAATTGTGATGTCTCCCTGCTTTCTGAAAGTTGGTAGTTTTCAGTGTCTGATGGCTTAAGGCTTATTGGAATTTTCTAATAAGAGAAATTGGTATTTTCCTGAAAGTTCAGTGCAGAATGAAACTAAATCAGATTGCTGGTTGTAAAAGAGTAATAATGATGAAATCTGTATTATTCACTGGTTTGCTAAGAGGTATAAAAAGCCAATGAATAAACAATTCATTCTTCTTGGCTCTTGGGCACTGGATCTCTTTGCTTCTCTCTCTCTAACTGCCACACTGACCAGGTAACAGGTGAGCTTTGTTGCTTGTTTTCTGTCTGGGGAAAGAGAGAGGGAGCCACTGCCCCCTTCTGGGCATTCTTTGTCCGGGAGTGGGGACGAGGCAAAGGTTTAGTCTCTGTATTATTTTAAAATTGTATATAAAGTAACTACATGCAAATGTATTTGTGTGTGTGTGTGTGTATATATATATATATATGCTCATAAATTTAGCTTTGTGGTAAACAGAGCTTTATCATACTTCCAATCCGTCTGAGATGGTCTGGTAAATTTCAGTTGGGGGTGGAGAATTCCCAACTCACCCCACAGTGAAAAGGAAATGTTTGTGTTTCTTGCAGCAGTGGAGCATACTTTGAACCATGCAGGCGTTGGCTATTTAGTTGGAAATCTGGAGACAGAAGGAATGACATCAAAAGCTTAGACTGAAAGCAGAGTTAGAGTTTTCAGTAATATTGGGCTGGCTGATGAGTTGTTATAACTGAAAATGGGTTTCTGTCCCTGTTTCCCTCCCTACAAGTTTCAAGCTGTTGCAACCTCTTCCAAAAAAGGCTTGAGGTATACTGGTTCTGCTCGTTTGCAGGTGAAAGGATTTGGTGTTATCCATGGGCTGACAAGATGACACATCCCCTAACCCTTTAGTCCAGTACACAAAGGAGTAGGAGGAGATATTTGTGTAAGGAGCAGCTGTAAGGGAAGGCCTGGTTCTAGTGACTTAACTACACCTGCGTCATCAGAGGATGTGAACCTGGTACCGCATCTTGCCTCAGCCAAGAGAGTGCACAATTAGGTGGGCAACAGGATGCTTTGGAATGGTTTTTCCTGCCTTTAAACTCATGGTATTTTATTTCTAAGAGAAATGCCTGTGAAGTGGAGGGAGACACAGACCTTGCCACTCCTGGTTAAGGGCTCTGAATCTTGAGCAGTCTCATCAGAGCTGTGTAAGATAAGCTGCTGTGCCTTCTTCCTGTCCTTCTGTTGCTAGAGGAGAAGAAAATTCTTAAGGAATTGGCAATGAAGTGTTTCACCTTTATTTATTTTTCTTTCAGGGTGAGATAATTACAGCAGTCAGTATTGTTTATTGTGCCTGCTTGCTTTTTTTCCTCTAAACAAATCAATTTTTCNTTTTTTTTGTCCCAAGAAATGTTTTACCCAGACTAAAAATACTCCTGTGTTCACATTTGCCCTTTTCCTCACTGCATGTTCTCTGCTGAAAGTTGTGGCATGTATGTTACAGAGGAAACAGCAGCTTGGTCCAAAGGGTGTTTTCTGGACACAAGGCTTTTTGTCTGCTTTGTGTTCATCTTCCGCTGGGGCAAAATATTAACATGAGACAATCACTGAAAATGGAGCCTGACAGTAATGATACAGGACATGATTACAAGGGAGAATGGTCTTATGGTTAGAACTAGGAGTCAGTAGAGGGATTTTAGCCTGTTCAAAGTTGTCTGGTAGATCATTCTTTTCCTCCCATTTACCCATCCTACCCATGGTATTTTGTTTTCAGTTAAGGGCTCGATACACAATGATGACTTCTGCAAATGTAGAACGTGAGTTCTGGCCCCAGAGGATTCCGACCAGGGCAATAACTCTCTGTGGAAGAGCTCAAGGGTAACATTTCCATGTATCATTACGTGAAAGTGTGCAGCTAAATGACAGTTTCTATTTCGACAGTTTCTATTGCGTTTGGACACTTTTGATGCACACTCCCATGTGCAGAAAGCTTTGTGTGCAGGATGAGATGTAACTGTGTTATTCTTTGGATGATGTAGTGCTTCTCTGATGTTCTAGGCTGCCTTTCTTCCTGATTTCTGTCTTTTAAAAACCATCAGTGGATATGCATCTCCTGCAGCTGGACACTTCTGCAAACATGCATAGAAAATGTATTCTTTCTCAAACATGAGGATTGCTTAATGGTAATGGCTATAATAAAAATATTTTAGTCTGTGTAGGCCTCTGATTTATAAATCTTACTACCCATGGCCTAAAGAGGAACACAAACCCATCAGTTGTGAGATAGGTCAGAACCAAACCCTTTTTTATGACTGTGTAAAACAGGGGGAGAGAATGTGGTTGACTAGGTGAAGATCATGTAATGCAGCAGAGCTGAAAACAGTATTTAATTGAAATTTCTGAACTGGAAGTCGAAGTTACTGCTTAAGGTGCCACTGGAGCATATTTGTGTTGGCTATGTGCTGTAGTGTATAGGACGTATGCAATATGCAAAGTGACCTATTAGGGAGGGAATGTTCTCTATTAGGCATTATTAAATTCTTTAACATAAATCAGCTCATAAACAAAGAAGGAATTTCTGACTTCTGCTGAAGACAAGTAGCAATAACTGACTGAACTTAATGAACTGCTCTGAAGGGAATATGTCTTTGACTGCATATATTAGTTACAGGAGCTGCTTGGAATTCCAACAGTCCATCCCTGTTTCTGTCAACATTCAACTCTGCTGCTCTCACAGCTGTGCTTTAGCCGGGAGCTCTCAGCTGTATCTTAATTGAGGCTCATGATATTTTAAGACAGCTTTGTCTTTCCAGATATCAAAGGAAATGGATTTATATGTTCCTTGACTCCTGTGCTGTACACAAGTTGAATTTCCACAACGTGGGAACTGGTAAACCAAACAAAATGTTGTTCACACAGGGGTCAGGATTTGAAGAAGATGAATAGGAATTGCCTAGTGGCTGTTTCCTGAGAGAAGTGACCTAATACCTTGACAAACTGTGCTTAGTGCAGGGGGGAAGAGCAAAAAGGAAAGAACCTAAAACCAACAGCCATTTGAACAGACTTCTTCAAAGCCGAGGCAGATTTTTCAGGAAGGACAAACACAGGATGATGCAAAGTGAAGTAACACATTAGCATGATACCTCAGGATGGGGACCTCAGCAGAGCTCAGGATGGGAGATTTCTTAAGAGGCAACAAATGGGATTCTGAAATATCTGTGCAGCCTGCTTTATCCCAGAATTATAGAAATGTCGAAGTTGGGAGAACCTGTTGCTGCAGATGGCTTTTGAATATAACTAAGGATGGAGTTTCTACAAGGTCCCCAGGCAACCAGTTTCTCCCAGTACTTAGTCACCATTACAGTAAAAATAATATTGCACTTCTTGAGGTTCCTGCTGTACCATTTGTCCAGCCTGTCAACGTCTTTCTGGATGACAGCACAGTCGACTGGTATATCAGCCACCCTTCTCAGTTTTGTACGCTTGGCAAACGTACTCTAAGGTACATTCTATTCCAATGTTCATAACTTCATTAATGACCTTAAACAGGGTTAGACCCAGTATTGACCCATGGGATTCACTGCTAGGTATGACCTCCAATGAGACCTAGTGCCAATAATCATCTCCTCTTGCATTCAGAATTTCAGTTAGTATTCAATTCATCTCCCAGTCTCCTATCCAGCCCTTATTTCAGCAGCTTCTCTACGAGTGTTTGATGGGGAGATGGTGTTGAAAGTGTTCCAAAAGTTAAGGTAGGCAATATCCATTGCTCTCCTCTTGTCTACCAAGCTAGTTTTTCATCATAGAAGGGTCTCAGGTCGGTCAGGTGTGACTTCCCCTTTTTGAATCTACGCAGAGTACTCCTGATATCTTTGTCCTTTAAATGTCTGGAAATGTTTTCCAGGATTACTTGCTCTAGCGTGCTGACGTGGGAGTGGCCAGCCTGTAATTCCCTGAGTCCTCCTGCTTGTCCTTTCTGAAGATAGGAGTGATATTTGCTTTCCTCTGCTGAATTTCTTCCTTGAAGAGTTCTGCACTCAGCTTTATTTCTAAGTAAATAAAGAGGAAATAAGTGGTTTTCTGCAAAGCAAGCTGCTGCTTTGTAAGGATGAAAGCAAGCAAAAGGGAATGTGGCAAATTTGGTCTTGGAGAGCAGAATCACCATTGTTCAAGTAATCCTCTCTGTATTAAACCTGCAGCAACCTTTTACAGCAACAAAGAACAGTCTGAATACTTGATTACAGAAGAGAAAGACCCTCATAGCATTAATAAAAGAGCATTCTGTCTGGTCTTAGAGTCTCAGCTTACATGTGTAAATTACAGATATTAGAGAGTTATTTTTCCTTGCAATGTTTTTAGCTGCTTTAATCAGGTTCTGACCTTAGTCTGGTCTCTCAGTTGTTTCTGACCTACTGACTTGAACACAATATCCAAGCAGCATTGCATGTCACCACTACCACAGCCAAAGTTCTATAGACCAAGCATGCTATAACTGCAGGAACTTTGTTACAAATGCTTGACAGCCTCACCATGTGAAAGTGGAGACAACTCCTGATGTGCTTTATTTCCATGTTAAGTACACAGAGAGTGTGGGAAAAGATACCTGCAGCTTAAAGGGATGATAAAGCTTATCCTGACTCTGTCATTCCCATGTGTACAGAGCTGCAGTTTCTGAAAGTGGTGTGTATGCTCAAAACTGTAGAAATTACAACAAAGCCTGTGCATACCCCTAAGTGTAGGGCAATATTTTCTAGTTCTTAAAAATTTCTTGGGAATGAGCCTTGAATTCTGCAGTTAGGTAGAAATACAAGACAGATCATTTCAAACGTGTCTATCATACAGACAACAGGTATCTAAAATCCTCTTCACAGGCATTTTTAATCTTCCAGGTTATATGACTTCACAAAGGAAGCAACAGGAATTAGGAGAAATGGGATTTTGCTTCCCACCGTTTCCAGCAATTCCTTGTGTGTTGTAGGAGAACGACTGCAATACTTCAGAGTCTCTATTCTCTGCATGTCACAAAGAACATATTCAGGCAACATGCATGCAAAGTGTGTGAAGAGTATTGGTACTGCCTGAGAAATTGGACTTCTTTTGAGGGAGGGTTGATTTGTGTTTGAAGGGGCAGGATCCTGACATTGACTGCTGTGGAGTTTTATTTCTTTAGATAAGAAGATGGAAGGTTAAGAAATACAAAAGGCAGAAGAGCAAAAATGAGTTCTTTATTTTGATCATATTTTCATACCTAGCAAAATATGCAGCCAACTGCACAGAATCACAGATAAGTTGGGTGACCATTTAAGTGACAGCTGTCATTGGGCAGGTAAATGTTAATCAGGATTTGTATTACCTAGAGCAAAACTGGGGGCAGAGAAATGGTGAACGAAGCATATCGCTGACAGGATTTGTAAAACCAGGCCCTACAACAGAGCGATGCTATGTTCTTCTTTCCTTCGAGCAATCAAGCGTTAGGTGTTGTTTTCCTACTTGATTATTTTCTATCACATCTATTTTCTTCCTACATCAAGTGCTGCATGCTTCTCTCACTCTGTTCTCCTTTTATCCCTGCCATAATTTTGGTATCCATTTTTTCTGTGGTTCAGTGTGGTCACTGGGGAAACATTGCTTTAATGATTTGCTGTTTAACTGCTCAGTGTTCCTTGCATCATCAGAGAAGCAGCAGCATTGACAAAGTACAGCCTGCCCATGGGGAGTTCTGTATCAGTGGAGAGACAAGTTGCTATGGTAATCCATTACATAGCAATGAGGGATTTGGGAAGATGCATCTGACAGTTTGAGGTAAAGTATCATCATTTCCTTGCAGCTTTCAAGAAGTGTCATAATCAGGGCTTCAGTGGGCTGCTTTTTATTATTTTTTTTTTTCTTCTTTTGCGAGGTGACGTTTCTGAATAGCCCTGAGCATGCCACAGAACAAATAGGAAAAGCCTCTGTCCTCGAGGAGGCAACAGTCCAGATGAAAACAGAGGGAAGAGGTCACTTCTAAAGCAATTAATGAAGCATACGATCAAATTGTTCTACAAGATCTCATGATGTCATTGCCTCTTCTTCACTTCAATGCACACATCTTCATTCTATAGGCATGAGTGATGCATGGAAGAACAACACAGAACTCATGAGAACTCATTGCTAGCTTTGATTGCATAAGTTGAGAATTAACACTGGCAAGTGTAATCCTCTGTTTTCACCTTTTGCTTCACATGTCTTATCTAAGTATGAATGAACCTCTGTTGTATTCATATCTGAAGACACAAGGGAGATAGTATACAGAAATAGGAATGGGAGACTAAAACATGCCTCTAGGACAAGAACAGTTCTTAGAACTGTTGGAGCGAGTCCAGAGAAGGACCACAAAGATGTTCTGAGGGGCTGGAGCACCTCTGCTATGAGAGGGCTGGGGTTGTTAAGCCTAGAGAAGACTCCAGGGGGAGCTTAGAGCTGCCTTCCAATACCTGAAGGAAGGCTGCAGAGGGACTTTTCGTGAGGCTATCTAGAGACAAAACAACGGAAAGTGGTTTGAAGCTGAGGGAGAGTAGAGTTAGGCTGGAGGAAGAACTTCTTCAGTATGGAGTTGGTGAGACTTTGGAACAGGTTGCCCAGAGTGGTTGTGAATGCCTCCTCCCTGGAGGTGCTTAAGGCCAGGATAGAAGAAGGCTTCAGCAGCTGAGTCTAGTGAAGATGTGTCCGAGTGCACCTACTGCAGTATCTAGTACTTCATTTTTGCTTACAGCAATCTTGAATTCCACCAATCCTCCTGAAGTTAGCCTCTCTCTAGGGCAGCTTCAGACACAAAAACTCTGTTCTAGGGAATCTTTGGCACATCCTATTCTCTTTGGCAGTCTGGATGCTTCTGCAGTTGTAATTTCAATTTATTTCCTGATTAGATACCTGTAAGACTGCCTATGTAGTCTACTTAATGATGCACACATCTCTCTTGCCCTGGATGCTAAAGCATCCATGAGCCATATGTCATGTTTTGAGTTTTCATTTGTTTGTTTTTTAAAGATGCCAATATTGGGGTTTAGAATATTCAACATCAATGCCTAAATTCTATTAACTTTTTTAAAGGCTTCTATTCCTGAGGCCCTTAAACCAGTTTTGAAAACTACAACCCATACATCAAATACTGAAAGGCTACTGAAGTAGCCCATTCTTGACCTCAGGTAAAAGTCCTCTTCTTAATTCTGATATTGAATTAAGGATTACTGTACATTATCTTAGCTCCAGGCAAGGTTGGATGCTGGAGGTAAGAGAAGACATTTGCTGTTAGTGGAGAAACTACCATAAGCTATGTGGTGTAACAAATCATTTCATACTATTAGATTTGTCATAAATGCATGATGAATGGTAATTCCCTGATTTAATAGTGAACCTTTGGGAGCAATATGTTTGAATGATGTCATTACATAACGTTTGAAGCTGTTAAAATGATTACCTGGAATCATTGGAGGAGCATGGTTCTTGAGGAGACTGCATAATCATTTAGCTCTAGTGGTTCTCACAGTATCTCTGCCCTGAAAAGTCTCTGTGGTGGAGCTGGCACCTCCTGCTCTTTTTTCCAGCATTGCTTTCTATTTGTGCCCCTGGCGTGCTTAAGTCTGGTGGCAAATGGCATTGCAGTTACAGTCTTCAAAAGCATGGCACGGAAAGGACCAGAGCTTAAAGGCCAAGGTTTGTCAAGGTGCAGACATGATGCAGTCACATAAATGCAGAACCTTAGAGGTTGAAAGAGATCTCCAGAGAGTCTAACTCTCCTGCCATGGCAGGATCACCCAGAGTAGTTTGCACAGGAATGCATCCAGGAGGGGGTTGAAAGCCTCCAGAGGAGGGGACTCCACAACCTCTCTGGAAAGCCTGCTCTGGGACTCTGTCATCCTTGCTCTAAGGAAGTTCCACTTAATGTTGTGGTGAAACCTTCTCTCTTCCAGTTTGTATCCATTATTCCTTGTCATATTGCAGTGCACCACCAAAAAGAGATTGGTCCCAGCCACTTGGCCCTCACCCCTCAGGTATCACAGTATCACCAAGGTTGGAAGCAACCTCAAAGATCGTCAAGTCCAACTTGTTACCACAGACCTCAAGACTAGACCATGGCACCAAGTGCCACATCCAAACCTGCCTTGAACACCTCCAGGGATGGTGACTCCACCACCTCCCTGGGCAACCCATTCCAGTAGTGAATGACTCTCTCAGTGAAGAACTTTCTCCTCACCTAGAACCTAAACTTCCCCTGACGCAGTGCAGTATTTGTACACATTGATCATATATCCTCTCAGCCTTCTCTTCTCCAGACTAAACAGCCCAGGGGCTCTCAGTCTCTCTCCATAGGGGAGATGGTCAAATCCTCCAGTCATCCTCATGGCTCTGTCCTGGACTCTTTCCAGCAGGTTCCTGTCTCTCCTGAACTGAAGAGAGTTCAGGAGTCATGGGAGAGCTGATGAGCTGTGATTAGCTCTTGTTTTCTTCATTGTGCTGTTTGTAGTCCAAGACACTAACTTCTGTGGGGTGAGTTTCTTATTTTGTTTCAGCAATTTCTGGAGCAGTCGTCGTGCTTCTGGGAATCTGAGCATACAATAAAGGGTACTCCAGGCTAGCAGAAAAGCTGAGGGAGAGTTGGTTTAGGCTGGAGATCTTAGAAGCTCCTCAGTATTAGGGCGGTGAGAGACTGCAATAGATTACCTAGGGAGATTGTGGCTTCCTCCTTCCTGGGGATGTTCAAGGCCTGGTTAGATGAGGCTTTGGGCAGCTGAGTCTAGTCGAGAGGTGTCCCTGTCCATGGTGGGGAGATGGGAGCAGATGATCTCTGAGGTCTTTTCCAACCTAAACAATCATAGTATTCTATGAAAAGGTAGGGGAAAAAAGCTCCCTGGATGCTCTTTCCACTGCAGTGTGGTTCTTTTTCTGCAAATGTTTGATTACTGCACATCCTGCTCATAATAGTGACAAATAAAAAGAGTCATAATTATTATTTTCACTTCCACACAAACCCTGGTTCATTAAATAGCTTTGACCTGATTCCTACGGTTTAGTACTGAATTGCCTTGTTCTTTTGCAGCAGTGTGGCTTTATATCTTTTAAAATAAGGAAAGTAAGGAGGTGTGGGCTGTTGTTTTCTGTTCTTTTTTTTTCAAGGTGGTCCAAACTGATTAAGTCTAGCTTCTGTTTGTGCATGTGAGAGCACACTGTATCTTTGAAAATGCATGTACTGTTCTAGGCACAACTATAAAATGCTCTGAGGTATGCGTATAGTACAAATAGTATCATATTCCTCTGGAGATTTTTCTGTTAAAAATCATAGAAAAGATAATGAAGGTTGTTTTTGTTTAGTTCATAGAATCATAGAATGGTAGGTTGGAAGGGACCTCAAGGATCATCCAGTTCCAACCCCCTGCCATAGGCAGGGACACCTCCCACTAGTACAGGTCACTCAAGGCCTCATCCAATCTGGCCTTGAACACATCCAGGGAGGGAGCAGCCACAACCTCCCTGGGCAACCTGTTCCAGTGTCTCACCACCCTCACTGTAAAGAACTTCCTCCTAACATCCAGTCTAAATCTCCCCTCTGCCAGTTTAAGCCCATTGCCCCTTGTCCTGTCATTGCAGGACCTTGTAAATAATCCTTCCCCAGCCTTCCTGTACGCCCCCTTCAGATACTGGAAGGCTACTATCAGGTCCCCTCGAAGCCTTCTCTTCTCCAGGCTGAAGAGCCCCAACTCTCTCAGCCTGTCCTCATAGGAGAGCTGCTCCAGCCCTCTGATCATCTTTGTGGCCCTCCTCTGGACCCGCTCCAACACTTC
>VWZE01026449.1:0-13939 GCA_013396675.1 Eubucco bourcierii
CTTACCATTCTATGATTCTATGATTCTATGACTGCAATTCAGATCCAGATGAGGAGGCTCCTGTCTGTTTTGCCACTGGGCTGAGATTCAGATCCCTGAATTCAATTTCCCTCTGTAGAAGTTATATTTTGCAGTTTTAGAGTTGGCACAGCACTCATCTAGATGGAGAGGGCTTGTGTCTGTGTCTCATCCACCCAACCACATGCCAGTTTGGATGAAGAAAGGAGACTTCTGTCTTGCCATCCTGTGGTGCTTTCACATCACTTAGAACTTGGGATTTGCTCCCAAAGAGTAAAGTATCACACTAGTCAGAATTTGGAAGTAAAATGAAATTATTATTTGCAAAAGTAGGTTAAATATAAAAGGTAATAAACATATACAAACACACATATGCATACATAACTAAACAATAGCCCAGTTACCCCCTGGAGACACCTCTGTACATACCCCTGGACAAAGCTCAGGTGCTATTACCAGCTAACACGATATTATCTCCCTTTTCTTAGCAGAAACCCAAACAATGATTGGTGCAGAAGAGTAAAGAAAAGTTCAGAGAGGGGCAAAGGAGGAAAACAGGAGAAAGAGAGAAAGAGCACTCTGAACTCCAAACTATATAAAGTTTTTCTTTGACCAATGGAATTGCATAAATATTTCATCCAACCTCTCTGAGAGCAGAGTCCGTCCCTCTGGACTCTCTGAATTGTCTACAAAACTTTATTTACAATTAGGGCTCTAGTCCTAAACTGTAACACATCCTTTGCAGATGCCGTGTGGGTTGTCACAGTACCTATGGGCAAGGGATCAAATGAATTTCAGGGTGATTTGAAGCCATAGTGAAAGGTATGGCAGAGCCACAGCAGCCCTTTTCTCCTTGCACAACCACTGCAAAAAGGTTGTAGAGCATCCTAGTGCCGTGGCTATTTCTTGCACAGAATTATATGGAGGCTGTGACTGTTTGGCTACTAAAGATCATACCAGTGTTTCCAACTCAAAGTCAGAATGCTCGAAGCATACAGCAGGTGAAAAGCACCTCTGTGGGATCAAACAAGGAATAACCTGTTCAAGGTGTTGTCATGGGGTAGTAGCAGAGCTGCAACCTTGTTTACAGGAACACCTTGATGCTTCATAGTCCTAATGAAGTTCATTACATTCTTCTGCACATGAAGCCCATGCTTCAAGGCCCTCTTGGGTACTCCAGAGCCCATAGGGTTATCTGTAGCTTCATACAGTTCTTCATGTAAGGCCATTGCTATAGACTGGAGAGCAGAAAAGATCTGGTCTGCAACAGCTTCAGAGCAAAGTGAAATTATGGCACCCAGATAAAAGGTGGATTGATGTAAGGTCTATAGAAGGACAATGAACAGTTGCTTGCATCTTTCTGCCATATGGCACAACAATGTGTGATAAAGATTACGGATACATCTGTATCGATTCAGATGCACACCTGATGATATTACTTTTTTTTTACAATTTAGCTCATTTTCTCATTAAGCATCTGAAACTAAGGGAACCATACAACTCTGAAAGCATTTCTATTTAGGCAATCCCATCTGGGTGAATTACAGAGAAGAATAAATGTGAAGATTCTGTTTACAGATTGGTATCAGTTTAGATAACTATAACGACTTGCAGATGTCAGTTGATAAAAAAAAACTCAACGTAAGCCAGCAATGTGCACTTGCAGTCCCAAAGGCCAACCAGTTCCTGGGCTGCATCAAAAGAAGGGCCATCAGTAGGGTGAGGGAAGTGATTCTCCCCCTGTACTCTGCTCTTGTGAGACCCCGCCTGGAATATTCAGTCCAGTTCTGGTGCCTACAGTGTAAGAAGGACATCAGACTACTAGAGCAGGTCCAGAAGAGGGCTACAAAGATAATCAGAGAGCTGGAGCACCTCTGCTATGAGGACATGCTGTGGAGAAAAGAAGGTTCCAGGAGACCTTATAGCAGTCCTCCAGTACCTGAAGGGGGCCTACAAGAAAGTTGGGAAAGGGTTTTTTACAAGGACCTATTGTGATGGAATGAGAGGGAATGGATTGAATCTTGAGCAGGGGAGATTTAGACTGGATATTAGGCAGAAGTTCTTTACAGTGAGGGTAGTGAGACACTGGAACAGCTTGCCCAGGCAGATTATGTATGCCCCTTTCCTGGAGGTGTTCAAGGCCAGGTTGGATGAGACCTTGAGTAACCTTGAGCAACCTAGTGGAAGGTGTCTCAGCCCATAGCAGAGGAGTTAGAACTAGATGGTCTTTAAGGTCCCTTCCAATCCAAACCATTCTATAAATCTATGAATCTATGAATCTGTGAACTGTCACCTCCCTTCTGTTGCCTGACCTGTAGTTCCTAACCTCACTGTCAGCTCTTGCAGTGACAAGCACTGTCCTTCATGTGTTGCTGAGCCATGTGAAATGGCAGTGAAAAGGCTTCCTGCAACTTACTATTTCCATTTTCAAGCGCAGTACACAGCAGGGAGGATGTAGGAGGGAACCTCTTGATGCCTTTTCCTAAACTCCCCACCCAAGGTCACTGCTGCCAAACTCTGTGCTCTCATCAGATATGTGAAGGGAAAATTGGCCTCTCCCTGACCTTCATCCTCACGGACACTAACTGCAACCCAGGGCTGTATCTGGAGGTGCAAATGTGCATCCAATGGGAAAGGGGCAGAGCCCAGCATCTCTACTGTCCACTCCTGGTTTCAGGCTGGAAGTGAAAGAGGTTATCAAGTTTCCTAGGACAGAGCAGAGCAGCATCAAATTGTGCATGTGTCCTGTGTTCTGCAATCTCCCCAGGATGCACTGGGAAACTGATGGCAGCCCAAGTGGGAGTGATAAGGGATACCCAGAGACACTATCTAGCTCAGTGGGTCAGGTCGTCTGCTCCTGCTCATGTCTCAGGTGGGTGAAGAGCAAAGGGCTGAACCTGGGAGACAATCATGTCAATTAATGTATGTCCTGTCTTGGAGGGGTTGTGAATAGCACTAATGGCAACTAATCTCTTCGGAAATGTCTGAACGGTGTACCAGTGGTCAACATCATTGCAGTGAGGGAGAGAAGAGAATGGTGAGTGGGAAGGCAGGCAGGCAGGAAAGGAAGAAGGCAGGCAAGGAGGAAGGGAGGGAGGGAGAGANTATATGTAAGTTATACATGTAAACTTTTTTGTCACAATAAAAAAAACAGCTTTGATTGCTGCAAGACACGGTTGTAGTACATGCAGCATCTCCCAGGCCAACAAACAAGGGCAGGAAAGGTGTCATATTTTTCTCTCTAGAGAAATCTAGATTAATTCCCTGTACTGGTGAAAAACTGGAGTGTAACCTTCTGTATCTGTGCAGAGCCTGAGCTTTACAGAAGACTTGTCTGGGCCTTTTCCTGCCTCAATGGCATCAAGCCCAGCTCAGCATCAGGGCCTGCTCTGAGCCTGGGTCCAGGCCTGACCCAGGAGGCACAGCAACATGTATGGTGGGTGCATAACACATCATGTTTGCTTTCTGTTGTGACTCAGGATGCTTATCAGAAGCAGCTGTTGCAAGATGACTTCCATTAGCACCACGGATCACTGCAAAGAGTTATTTCTCCCTGGCCTTCTTTCCGTGCAAACACTCAAAGCGAATGCCTGTGCATTAGCTGGGCATGGACTTTCCAGCATATTCAGGCCACTAGTGTGTCCTCACAGCCCTCTGAAGGGGGTGTCAGATGAAGATATACCAGAAATAGCATCTCATCTTATAGAACTACTCTGCTTTATGGACCTTTGTCTGTATTGCATGAAAATTGTCTCTTCCACTGACCACCTCCTTTGAAGGTCTATCTTCCAGTATACTTGTTTTGCTGTAGCTTTATGCATTCAGAAATGTGCTTTCCCAGCACTTCTTCCTTTTCACTTTACTCTGTCAAACCAGAATGCTCAGCATCAACTGCAGTGCAGAGGTGAAGTACAGCAGTCACTGTTGGGCTGCAGGGGCATGGCCTATCTATCAGGCAGTGTCAGAGCCACAGCTCCCTTCTAACTTGACAGTACTCTCACTGGAGCCCAGGAGCACTAACAGCCTGGCCAACAGGTCCAGTTTTTCTTTTTCCTCAGCAAATATGGCTAGGAAAGGAGCAGAGCAGTCTGAACCCCACTATGCTACTCTTAATCGTGCACCAGGTTGGTGAGTGTGTGCATGTAAGTGTGTGTTAGTTTGAGAAGGGCATCGAATTGTTATGTTGTGATGGGAGAGAGAACATTCTCAGGGCTCTGGGTCTGACCTCTACCAGATTTTACTGGCATTTTCTGAGCATTTCTATTAGCTCAGTGGGCACAGATTTTATCCAAAGAAATACAATAATACCCCATTATTGTTTGGTATGATGGGAGCCTGGGATTCATTTTTTTCCCCAAGTATTGTTTCTATTTGTCATTAAGGCTCACTTTCTAATCTATCTTTGTAGGGGATTTGTCTTTTTTTGACATTGTCAGTTGCATTTAGCCAGAAGTCTCTTCTCTTGGTCTGAAGAGGCATTTAAGGCCAACTGTGTTTTTCACATCACCAGAAAAGACAACCAGAAAACACAGGGAGAGAAAAAGTGCTTGAAAAGAAAGCTATATAATTAGCAAACTAAAGACATCATTATTTGATGGTTTTCATACATGTTATTGTTCTGACTGTTCATGAATTGTAAAATATTCATATTTATGTGTTACTCAAAAGGAGATGTGGTGCCTGAGGGAGGCTAATTCTTGATTTGCAGATTGTTTACAAGCAGTCAATTTCTATTTGAGTATATTTACAATTCATAGGACTGATAAATAATGTTAAGTCACTTGGCTTATTTTCTACTCCTGAGATGTAGTACATCCCTTTGTAAGTAATATCAAGGTACATAAACACTTCTCTCCCCATCTGCCTCTCAAATGACACATTTAATGGAGCAAGCCATAATACCCAAGAGTACCTCATAATAGTATTCTTGCCTTGCCTAACTCCCCAGAAGGCTCTAGTCTCATGGCATTGTTTATGGGCACTTTTGCAGAATGCCACATCAGTTACAACTCACACATGAGCCAGATAGAGTATTCTGCATGTCCTCTCTATGCAGCACCTAGGACACTGTGAGACAGATAACCAGAAAGGGGCAGAAGGGAAACTACCACAGCAGTTGCTGGGAGAGGGTGACAGAGAACTCAGGGGTTCTGGTTTATTACTCCAGATGTGTGGGGGTAACTCTGTTCTTTGAGGGATAATTAATACAATTATCAACATGATACAATTTTGAAATTGGATTTTAAAATACCACAAATAAAACATTAAATTCTGACTCCTATTTTTACCTCCATATATGAAATGAACTGTTTTAAACTAAGAGGAAATCTTTGGATATCAGTGAATGGTGAGGTGGTTGTTTCTGGAAGTATGGCTACTTTTCATTATGTTTCTCATTGGTATCAAAATTTTTAATGGAATTGACCTCATTGCTCAGAAGAAATTATATTAGAAAATTTTTCAGTTCATCTCCTGGTGGAAATAAAAGCCTGTCTCTTGTTCTTCCCCTAAACCCATGGATTTTAATTGACATTGTGTGTGGCTTTACAAGTACATCAATAGGTGAAGTCAGTCTGAGTGTCACAGATTAATATTTTCAAATAGGCATTTCTCTCCACCTTTAAAATAACTTCAAGTGATTCTTTGTCCTTACAGTTAAACAATTTGTTTTAATTTTCAACATCTCTTTTCTGTGGTTTACCCTTACTACTTCTTGTCCTCCTCTGTGCTATAAAACACAAACTGTTCCCTCTGTGGTAGCTTCTTATGTATCTATGACTTTTCAAGTCTTGTTGATTCTCCCTTCATTTCTCCTGATGGATTCCTTTTTTTTTCCAATATTCTTCTTGTGTTTTTCTAGACTGTTTATAGATTGGTTCACGTCTTTAAGTGCAAGTCTACAAGACTCAACTCAGTATCAGTCAGGACCTAGAGAGATTTGAAACATGTCTTAATGTATCTCAGATGTGACACTCATCTTTACTCTGTTAAGAAATTTGCTTTTTATGCAACTATGATATGGCAGAATCATTTTTGCTTATATTATTTCGTATGTAGTGTCCTACCTTTTGCCATGGAGATGGTTTCTCTCAGCCCATGTCTGTGCAGATAATTCCCTTCAAATACAATCATAGAATGGTAAGGTTGGAAAGGACATCAAGGATCATCTAGTTCCAACCCCCTGCCATAGGCAGGGACACCTCCCACTACTACAGGTTACTCAAGGCCTTGTCCAACCTGACTTTGAACACCTCCAGGGAGGGAGCAACCACAACCTCCCTGGGCAACCTGTTCCAGTGTCTCACCACCCTCATTGGAAAGAACTTCCTCCTAACATCCAGTTTAAATCTCCCCTCTGCCAGTTTAAACCCATTACCCCTCATCCTGTCATTGCAAGACCTTGTAAGTAGTCCCTCCCCAGCCTTCCTGTAGGCCCCCTTCAGATACTGGAAGGCTACTATCAGGTCCCCTCGAAGCCTTCTCTTCTCCAGGCTGAAGAGCCCCAACTCTCTCAGCCTGTCCTCATAGGAGAGCTGCTCCAGCCCTCTGATCATCTTTGTGGCCCTCCTCTGGACTCGCTCCAACACTTCCATGTCCTTCCTGTGCTGAGGGTTCCAGAACTGCACACAGTACTCCAGGTGGGGTCTGATGAGAGCAGAGTAAAGGGGTAGAATCCCCTCCCTTGCCCTCTGACCACGCTACTGTTGATGCAGCCCAGGACTCAGTTGGCTGTCTGGGCTGCATGTGCACACTGCAGGTTCATGTTGAGCTTTTCATCAACCCAGAGCAACCCAATAACAACTATTTGACTTTGTATTCACTGAAGGACATTCCCCCCACACACACCTTTTTTTCCCCTCCAGGTTATTTAGCTGCTTCCTTATAGCCAGCTTTAGGAATATATAACAGACAGGGTACCTGTCTGGATCATACATTTTCCATTGCTTTCACAAATCTTCTCTAGTTGGACTCTCTGGTCTTGGTCATCTATTAAGTTAGGACAGACTGAGGGATGTTGTGATCTGGGGGTACCTTGGAGACACTCTCCCTGTACCAAAAGGGTGGGATGGCATCTATTCAAGACAACTGAAATCAAGGGTCTTTGGGCACTGAAAATGAGGATAGGAAAGTAATAGAAAAGGGACCACCCAAATCCTGAAGTTGACAAACTCTCTGAAACTGGAAATATTTCTGTCATAAAGGGAAGTACTTAGTACAATTTGTAATGCAAAATCACTTGCATTAGCAAATGTTCCGTGTGGATGTAGAATATTTTTAAGAAAAATAACCAATCTAATACAATGCCTCCATGCAGATCACCCCCAAGTCTTTCCCACTCTCATTATGTGAAGCTCTTTGAACTGTGTCAACCCACCATTAGAATCTGCCATGTGTACATAGTCAATTGTGTACATTGAGGAATGGGATGGATGATGACATGGTTAGACAGTAATGCTTTAAATTAAGATTCCTGTATAATGCCTCTGATGTATAGAGGTTAATTAAGAAGCTATTGTGTGCTGAATTAATACCATTTGCTTATTGAAAACATAAGTCATGAGAATTAACAACAAAGTCATAAATATATTTCCCTGAGGGCCAAATCCTTCAGCTCTTGCTCATCGGAGCAATGCTTGCTCACTTAAGTAGTCTCACTGAATTAATTGAGGCTACATGTATGAGTTCATTTATCTGTATCACTAAGAAGTTGCATGATTGAGTCCCACACAAGTGTTCATCTAAAATGAATGTGTTTTTAATGATAAATTGGAATTGAGATGGACTGTAATGGTTGTTTATATACAAGCCTTGTTTTAATAAGATTGGTTTAGCTCTGCCAAGTAAATAAATCCAGCTTTTTATTAATAACCAAGTGACAGAGAACAGTTACCCATTAAAAGCCGAATTCTGACACATACAAAAAGCAAGTGTGAGGTTTCATTAAGTCCACTAAAAACACATATATTTTTACTGATGTCTGAATGGAAAGTTGGCACATTTTCACCACTAAATAGAGTGTCTTGATCCCTAAGCTAGTTCTGTATAAATTTGCTTCAGAACCAAAAGCAGAAAATCCATGTAGGTATGAAGGAGGGATGTTTAGCCGAGAGGACAACAAGGCAGCCTGTCCTGCTGTTGCAACCCAAGGTGTTCATGCTATGTGATATTGCACTCTGCCATGTGAAAATACTATTTCCCACTGTTGTGCTAGGTCATCTATCTCTTCTGCTGCATTGCAACATCCTTATCTTGTAGTGAACTTCCCCAGCAGATGCTGGCAGCTATGAAGACTTGTATTCTTCCTCTGGAACTGTGAAAAGGAAGGCATTGCTCCACCGTGGCACTGTTATCCCGAGCCCACTGGGCAATGTTGAATGATCAACAGAGGTCTCTATCTTCTAAGAGAGACCCTTGGTTCAACCTGCCTTTCCTGTGAGGAACAAATGATGCAAACCAAAATGCTATTCCCTCTCCTGTACACTCAGTCATTTGTGTGATACAAACACCATTCACAGTCAGGGCTTGGTGACTTCAAAAGTACGTGAGTAGTTGCGGCACCACTTGATCCTTAGAAGTCCCATAAAACCTCTCAAACTGGGGCCAGACACAACACACTTTTCTTTATATGTACAGTTGCACCTGTAGTGTGAGTTCAGTGGAGACTCTTAGTAAGAAAAAAACAGTGAGGGTTTCCTTTTCCAGACTTAAGCCTAAGAAATTTGGGATTTCATAGAAAGGGGGGAAAAAATAAGGAAAAAAGAACAAAATGAGAAAAACTGTGTTCTGTGTTGACAGAAACGGTTCTAGTGGCTGTCAATATCCACAAGGTTTTTCTTCATCTTCTTATTTTCTTTTTTCTCTGTGAATATTTGTGGCTTCCCAAACTTCACCTTGCACTCATTTCACACTTTACTCCTGGCTCTCATTTTCAGTGCTAACAACTGCCTAAGGGTGCTGAAGGAATGGTTGCGCTTACACTGTTTCATCCAAGCTGGAAGGAAGCATCACCATATTGTCTCTCTTCTTCAAGACTTCCAACCTCAGATCATGTGTTTTGGAAGATGAAGAAGCTGTTGAAAGTCAAAACAATGCCCCTTTTAAAGACCAAAGAAAACAAAGCAAAATGACCTCAAACCTCACTAATTTAACCACTGGAAACTGATGTTAACGCACATTTTGACATTTCATTTTTCACATTAGAAAAATAAATACAATTTATCACTGCACATTTTGATTCTCTGGTGTCCTTTAAATCCCTCAAACCCACCTGAGAGATACAAATTCAATAACAAACAAAAGCTATCAATTCCTTACCTCAATAAGTATCTGTGATAAAAGGGTAGGTTGTGACTATTGTGCCCTTGTGACATTTATTTATTCCCACTAGTTAGTTACATTGCAAATGAGGGGTTTTCCACATTTTACATCAGAAGTATATAATAAAAGCAATAATCTAATAAAGCAAATTAAATAGCAGTAATAAAAATTTCCTAATGAGCCTGGGAAACTCTGTTATGTTCTAGGATTTGGTATTTATAGTAAAGAGCATTTCATTGTTGTTGTTGGTTGATTGGGTTTTGTTTCATTTTGTTTTGTTATTGAAGTTGTCTCTCACTTGTGAAAATCCAGACCTACCAAGAGCTCTTCTCTGGCCTCACAAGCGGGATTCATGTCATCTCATTCCAGAAATCCAAGAGTAGTCACTCCTTTTACTGTCAAAAGTGTGAAACATGCATTTCTGCAGAATGAGTCATCTAATGTGCTTTAGGCACCTACTTTAGGAAGAGTTGAGTTGCACTATGGGTCTTGCAATGTTCAGACTAGAAAGCAGGTACCTACCTGGTTGTGTTGGAGACAGTACAGTTCTGCACCCTTTAACAGCTAATCCTAGATGTCTTCATCTGGGCATCAAAAAAAGTGGATACTTCAGAAAGTTTGTTCCTATGTTTTCTCCAGCTGTGCTGTTACGAAGAGATTATCAGTACCCGCAAAGTGTTAGGATAGGATAGTACAGTTTTAGAACAGCAGTGCACAGAAAGCGATTCATTTGTCTATATGCAGACCAAGCTTTGAGTTTTGTCAGCCACATGTGTTGAGAAATGGCCATAAAAACGAATACTGGTTAGCCTCCATTTGCAGCCACATCTTCACAGGTGGACACAGAAGCAACATATATGGCGTGGGACGGGGTAAGGCAGGCCGAGGTGTGAAACTGGGACTGATGTCAGTAGCATGCGGTAGGAAATCAGCATGAATTCCATGCAGTGCTAGTGAAGAGAATGCTCTTCACCTTCTCTAGTAAAATACACATTTGTGATCACCTGCAAGCACCAGAACTATTTGGGATACATAACAGCCTCTTCACATTTTCAACACTGCAATCTGATGCCCATTGTCCCCTAGGCAACCTGGAGAATCAGGGCAGCCAGTTCCTTCTGGTTCTCCTTTTTTCAGTCTTTCCAATTTGCCTGATGCTGAAGCTACCAAAACCTTTCAGAGGCAGTTGTGCCTCAGTTAGTATGGATGGCACTTTTTGAGTCAAAGCTAGTTTGGACTTCTGCTTTGAGACATGTCTAAAGATATATACACATCTAAAATTTGCCTGAAAACCTAAATGTTCAGCTAGCTGCTAGCTGCTGCAGAGAACAAGCAGCCTCTTTCCAGATCATCTTGTTGTTGCTCATCTTGCTGTTGCTCATCACCACCACTTTCAGTCTTTCAGCCACTGAACAGGCCTTCTTCCTCAAAAGGCACTGATGGGGTCAATAGCCTCTGAGAAGTAGCAGTCAAGAAAGGAAGAGAGGCTTTACTACTGTCCACACAAAGATGAGAGGAAAGGGCAATAGTGGTGACAATGGATTCAGCTATTGCTTACACTTTTCTTTCAGACACAACAATTTTCTTTGCACCCTCTGCTATGAGGTAAACCCCTCATTCCTGTAGCTGCCTTCCTGATATGTGTCTTTAGTACTTCCCCTCAGATTTCATGGAAAGAAGAGTGAATGAAATTAAACAGGTGCCAAGCCCACCTATGTGGTTGACTTAATCCTGACAAGTAAAAACAGAATTTGGGGGCTGTATCTTACTCAAGAGGAAGTGATGGTTCCTGAAAACCATGTATATTTCTCCAGGAGATTTTTGCTTTTCATTGTCGAAGTCACAATTACTCATCCAAACTACAGCAGTGTATCATCTCTTGGAAATGCAGGTAGGCAACTTCCTCTTTGGCACTTGGAGAGGCATCCTGCCTTGTTCTTGGCACCCTACAGTGCATTTGACTGTGCCGCAACAAGTCTGTGGCTATTCTCTGTCTCACCACCCTGTCAAAGAAAAGCAACATAAGATCCCTCGCAGGCATATTTTAGATGTGTAATACTGATATGCCTCATAAAACATATCATCATGTTTCAAAAGTTATTTCCAAAATTTAGACCCATGAGTCAAACAATTCCAGGGAGTGGAAAGTGTCCCCCATGCCAAACAACAACCAGCACACAACTGAAAGCCAGTGAAGGAAATAGGGAGCAACCAGTGACAAAACAGAGGCTGGTTTTCCCCTGTCCTCTCTTGGATTCCAGTGCTTGTGAGACTCAGAGCTCCATCAGGAAACACAGAGGGAATAATGCACATCATACTATACTATGAAAAGGTGTGTCTGTGTGTGCATGTCTTTCATGGCATTCAGGTTCACTCTGAACTTCCATGGAGCTCTGGCACCAGTCTGACTTGAATGATGTATGGCAGAGCTGAAACTCTCTTCCATGTTTCTCAGATCAGAAGGAAACTCCTTAAGTGGTTTTGAGAATATTGAAAAAACCCCACTCAAACCCACCTTCTCTCCACTTGGTATACACATACCCTCACGGCCATCAACTTTCAACCTGCTCCTTACAGGGTCTGACTGTCTTGTTACTTCAGTTACAGTCTCTTACCTCACTTCTGAAACAATGTTAAGAAAGTGGACTTACTGCATTTCCCTGTCCTATAAGGGTTGCATGAGGACAATGCCAGTCTCATCTTGCTATGCGCAAACTCACAGATGCAAACATGTGTTATTTAACTTGTTTTATGACAGTTAGGCTTTTACTAAGAAGCTTCTATAACCAGATGCCTGTGTCCTACTTAACTGTAAAACTTTCATAAGTATCAGCTGCATTTCCTCCAAGCCAAGAGTTTCAACACCAACCTTCATTACTTCTTTAGCTTGTCTGTCACAGTATCACAGTATCACAGTATCACAGTATCACCAAGGTTGGAAGAGACCTCAAAGATCATCAAGTCCAACCCATCACCACAGACCTCAAGACTAGACCATGGCACCAAGTGCCACATCCAAACGCGCCTTGAACACCTCCAGGGACGGTGACTCCACCACCTCCCTGGGCAGCCCATTCCAGTAGCCAATGACTCTCTCTCAGTGAAGAACTTTCTCCTCACCTCCAGTCTAAACTTCCCCTGGTATAGCTTGAGACTGTGTCCTCTTGTTCTGGTGCTGCTTGCCTGAGAGAAGAAGGTAGCCTCCCCCTGGCTACAACCACCCTTCAGGTAGTTGTAGACAGCAATAAGGTCCCCCCTGAGCCTCCTCTTCTCCAGGCTAAACAATCCCAGCTCCCTCAGCCTCACTTCATAGGACTTGTGCTCGAGGCCTCTCACCAGCCTTGTTGCCCTTCTCTGGACACGTTCAAGCACCTCAATGTCCTTCTTAAATTGAGGGGCCCAGAACTGGACACAGCACTCAAGGTGTGACCTAACCAGTGTAGAGTACAGGGGGAGAATGACCTCCCTGCTCCTGCTGGCCACACTATTCCTGATGCAGTATGGTGCAGCTGAAGCATTGACCTCATCACTGACACTGAAATGGATCATTTATTCCACTACATCAGTTTGTTCAAACAACTATAGGATAGAGTACATTGAAGGTAGGGATTCTGTGTTTCCTTGCTAACCTTCCAAAGTCATGGTCAAACATTAGAGGAGACAAACGGTACTACAGCAGCACACTCCACAGGAGGTCTCATGTCAGTAGAGACGTAAACTGACATAAACTCAGTTCACATCAATCAGAATGTTTGCATCAGTTGGGTAGGTTTTCTGCAAATCTGTGAATGAGAGCAAACTAAGTCAGTACTAAAAGCCCTTTGGACTTTGCCCCAAAAATTCAAAGAAATCTCTTTCTCTTAAGGCCATCAAGGATGAATGAGTTACTGGAGACAAGGCTTTGCAGACATCCACCTTTAGCACAGGAAAGACAATGATACCAAGACAAATTCAGACTGGGAAACAAGAGGCTGTAAAAGACAATAAAAGAGGTTGTTGCTAAGCAAAGAGACTTCCCTTGTCACAGTGCAATAGCTCATATGAATGATGCATTTCACAGAATTGCACAGAAGAGGTGTAAGTGGAAAGGGACTCCTGGAAACTGCCTAATCCAAGTTCCCGTTCAAAATAGGTGCAGATAGAGCAGGTTGCCCAGGGCTGTATCCAGTCACGTTTTTAATATATCTAAGGAGGGAGACCACAAACTCTACAGGTAACCTGTGCTACCATTCAACCACACTGACTGTAAAGAGGTTTTTCTTACATTCATTTTTTTTTACTCCTCCCCATCAGGTATCTATACATATCAATATGATTCCCTCTGAGCCTTTTCTTTTTCAGACTGAACTCCAGTGGTCCAAATACCGCTTTAGATTTACACTATTCATGACTGGACTCCAGTAGCGCTCCATGCTACTGATCCACAACCTTCTGAGCCCACCAATTCAGTGAGTTTTCAAAGCACCTCACTGTCCATTTATCTAGTCTTTATTTCATTGGGTTTTCTATGAGGATTTTAGAATAGACAGTGTTGTAAGCCTTCCTGAAGTCAAGATAAAGAACTGATAAAAAAATGCATCCCTGAAAAGAGGAAGGCAGGTAA
>VWZE01026451.1:0-13789 GCA_013396675.1 Eubucco bourcierii
AATATTCCAATTAGCCTCAAACCAGCACAGGTGACTACCAGTCTGAGTCCCATTTAGGGACTGTGTGCCCTGGGTGCATCAGGGATATATACCAGAAGAATCACAGAATCACAGTCACAGGATCACAGAATTCATCTGGTTGGAAGAACCCTCCAAACTCATCCATTTCAGCCCTCAACCCAGCACTGCAGGGTCAACATTAAACCATGACCCCATGCACCCTGCTTAAACACCCAGAGGGATGGTGACTCCAGCATTGCCCTGAGCAGCCTGTGCCAATGTTTGAGAACCACAGAATCACACAGAATTTACCAGATTGGAAAAGACCTCTAGGATCATTGAGTCCAACCTACCACCTAACACCTTCTAATCAAGTAAACCCTGGCACCAAGTGCGTCATCCTTAAGGCATGGAGCATTAAGGTTCCTCTTAAACACCCCCAGGGACGGGCACTCCACCACCTCCCTGGGCAGCCCATTCCAATGCCAATCTCTCTTGCTCTGAAGAACTTCCTAACATTCAGCTTGAACCTGCCCTGGCACAGCTTGAGACTGTGTTCTCTTTCACAGAACCACAGAACCCATCCAGTTGGCAGAGCCCTCCCAGCTCACCCAGCCCAGCTCTCCACCCAGCACTGCAGGCTCAGCACCAAACCATGGCCCTGAGCAGAGCTCCACACTGCTGGAACACCCCCAGGGATGGGCACTGCAGCACTGCCCTGGGCAGCCTCTGACAATGTCTGAGAACCCTTCCAGGGCAGAAATCTTTCCTGAGCTCCAGCCTGAGCCTCCCCTGGGGCAGCTTGGAACCATTTCCTCTGCTGCTATCCCTTAGCACCCAGCAGCAGAGGAAATCCCTTAGCACCCACCCTCCTCGCTCCAACCTCCCTGCAGGCAGCTGCAGAGAGCAAAGAGCTCTACCCTCAGCCTCCTCTGCCCCACCTGCACACCCCCAGCTCCTCCTCCCCAGCTCTGTTCTCCAGACCCTTCCTCAGCTTTGTTGCCCTTCTCTGGATCTGCTCCAGCTCCTCAATGTCCTTCCTGCAATGAGGGCCCCAGATCTGAATACAGCACTTGAGATGCGGCCTCAGCAGTGCTGAGCACAGTCTGGAAGGGACTTCAAGGACCATCTGGTGCAACCTTTCTAGGTGATAGTGAAGTTAAATGAGCTGGCCCAACACCCTGCCAAGCAGATTTCTAAAACTGTCCAATGCAGGGGGATCCACTGCTTCTCTTGGGAGATGATTCCAACGTCACTTACCACCTTGGTCATAAGCTTTCGTGCTGCTGGCATGGATGCTTCAAACAGGCATTTTCTTATGGCTTAGTGCTGGCATGGATCTGAAGATAATCTGAAACTTGCTGTTGAGAACATCAAGTCTGCCCAGCTCTATTTTTGAGAGACCTCAGAGCACTTACAAAAAATGCCCAACAGTCTTTTGCCTCTGTAATACACCAGAGCAGTTACAGATATAAATTCAAAGTAAAAACTTCCCTACAAAATTGTTGCTGTGACAACAATTTTTTTTTTTCCCCCAAAACTGATTTTCTGCAATAATGAGTGATCAGATTTTTGGAAAAGCAAGAAAAAAGAGATGCCTTCAAACCATTGAGCACCTCCTGGGGCATCTACATTTCTTATTTGTTTGCCTGTTTTTAAAAGGAGAGAATAATTAAAATGGAAAACAACCAAGAAGGGAATGGAACAAACACATCTGCCAGGTACCAACCACATTTGAAAAATGTGTTTTAAAATGTGTTCTTAGGCAAGGCTGTAGAAGGGACATGGGAAAATGACAAGGAATAGGACAGTGCTCAGGAAAGCATGCTATGGTGAAAGCAAAAATAAAACAGGCAGTACAGCATTGATTTCTATTGAGCTTTTCGCTTCCGTTTCTATGCAAATTTGGTCATTTGGAAGGAAAAAAACCCAACATTTTGCAGTATCAATTAGACAGAAGAAAATTTCTCAATTTCACATGGTGTGTTTTAAAAACTAGTTTCCTGCAAGGGGGACCAGAGAGTAAAAACCACTAGAAGTTCTAAAGTGGCCCTATGGTTGAAGAAGAATTTTGAATCTATATAAATCATTTATGCAGTCCTTAGGGGAAAAAACCCACAGCAGTACAAAAATGATCTTCAGGTTTGAAGTGTGGGTGAAAAAACACACATGCTCAAGGAGCTATTAATTAAAAATAAACAGGTCTCTTTATGGAGTTAAACAAGGAGATGTGAGAGCTGCAAATCTGAATGCTACTGCTTGCAGCCCTGCTGCAATTCCACTGAGAACAATATGAAATTAGCCCAGATTTACGTCAGAGGAATTTAAGGAAGAATGGATGAAGTGACTAGCCTCTAGATTGTTTTCCCCACGGTTTACTTCCTCATTTTGCAGTGGGAAACAGCACTTTTCCTTGACAAATCAGAAGAGCTAATTGTACAGAGCAGTGCAGTGTTTGTGTTCTTTCTCAAAAGGTAGGTCCTAGAATCAGGGCTATAAACCCAAACCCCAGGATAAATGCAAGTATCTGAAATGCAGAGAGAAATAAGAGATTCCAGAAAAAAACCGTTTTACAGCGATACAAAACACATCCATCCAAAGCCAAGAAACCATTGCTGCATGGAGCAAGAGTCCTGCTAATGCAACCCATTGTCTCCACAGGGTAGGAAATGTTGCTCTGGTGGACAGCAGCAGCAGGGTTCCCCATAGCTGGGTCAGCAAATGCCCCCAGACAGGCCACAGGACGAGGAGAAAGGTACCCACACAGTGGGGCAGGTCCCCTGTGCCTCTCCAGCACTCCTGTGCACCCACCAACCCCATGAGACTTGGCTGCTTTGTGGCTATTTAGTGCCTTCTGAACATCACCACTTGGCATATGAAGGCGCACACAGAGGAAAGGAGACGGTGAGCAGATATGATCCCAGCTTTGTCACTCTGCATCCTCATGGCCCTGCAGCAGCTTCGCAGAAAGTAAAGAGCCTTACTCTAAATTCATAGCCGTGCTTGAAAAGAGTTTTGCCCCCCAGTTACGCTTCTCTCACAGCTCTTGGGAATGGTAGGTTGCCTTTTGAAATCGTCCTTCTGGCTGCCACCAAAGCCTCACTGCTATCTTCAGCACTAGCCACAGAACACTCGCATTCGAAAGCATAAAGCCCCAGACCAGCATATCAACAGCTCACCGCGTTTCGGTGTGACCCAAGTCGGTCCCTGCCCGGGAGCTGCTTCCTCCCCAGGAAGCGCAGCAGCTTGTGGTTCCAGCCCGCAGTGACTCAGTCCACAGTCATCCCAGCCAGGCTTAGTCTGGTTGCTTAGCAACCTGCTGGGAAAACCTCAGGACAGGCTGACGTCAGCCTGAAATACTCAGAAAATGTAATCAGATAACAAATCTCTGTGGACAGAAGCCACTGGCATATGCCGATGAACCCAACGGAGTGAAGTTAAAGCCAGACTGATGAGAAGGAGGACACAAAGACAGGACAAACGGTCATCGTGGTCCGGGAGCAGACTGAGCTAAGAGCACCAAACGGCTCTTAAGGCAGCCTGATGCTTGTCATGGTCCTTTCAATTCGTGTAATGTTGACAAACTTTTAGTTGTTTCTGTTACCTTTGAAAACAGGATTTGTCCATCCCAGACTGGATCACAGAATCTCAGATTCACAGAATGGTAGGGGGTGAAAGGGACCTCCAGAGATCATTGAGCCCAAACTCCCTGCTAACAGGGGTTAGTAGTGTTGATTGTTTTTTGGGTTTTTGTTTTGTTTTGTTTTTTGAAGTCTTTTACCATATCAGAGGAACTATACCTAAATATGGCCAAATTGCGAATCAGCCAAACTGAAACCTGTTGCTCTTTCGAGCACAGCTCATTGACCAGCATCTGCATCTTTGAACGGTAAAGGTTTTAGCACTGTTGTAGAACCCAAGAAGAAGAATTCTTCCAGAAAGAAGTAATCCCAGGGAGAAAAACTGGCCCACTTTGTGCCAATTCGTGTGTATTGGGTGGTGGCTTTGTGCTGGTGGAGAGTCAAATCTCACAGCTGCTGCTCTCCTGAAGTTTCTCTGAGCCCTAAGCAAGACTTCTCAGGCAGGAGAGACTTCTCTCTGGATGTTGTGGAATTTATGATGTATGGATTATAAACATGAAATTATAAAAATATAATATTCTATTGTTAAAAAAACATCAATTGAGCTATTTACAATTCCACTTGTAAAGGTTCAGGTACTCAGTTAAGTTTGTCTTAGACACAAAATAGGCTACAATTAACAGTTCAGGACAATTCAGAACAAGCGGAAATGTAATACTTAACAAGAAAGTCGAAAACCAGGAGAAAGGAAAGGAGTCTGTGATTTAAGTGCGGTCACAAGAGGGACTCCTCAACCCAGAACCTAAACAGAGGCTTAAAGGGTTTGTCACCGAATGGAAGTAAGAAGACCTTTGCCCTGTGAAGAGGCACTCAGACACTGGCGGATCGCGTCGGTCGCTGAAAGGAACTCTCTATTCGGGCAGGCGTCTGCCGGGGGAGCTGCTCGGGCTTACTTTTGAGCCGGCAGTGCCTCGGCAGGGCCCGCGGCTCGGAGCCCTTCGCCGTTCAGGTCCGCGAGCAAAACGCACCTCCAAGTGACGCTGGGTGTGGAGCATGCAAGGACCAAAAGCACCTGGTCCACCAAAATAACTACCGTGGGGATCTTCTAGACCCTCAATGACCCAATCTGCAGAAAATCATCCGGATGCTTATGGCCATGAATTTACCCGAATGTGGTAGGGTTTGTATGGAGTTACACACGTGGGGCCCGTGACCAAATCCCCGTGGACACCCGTACCCTCAGGTGTCCGGAGAGCCCCTGGCCATGCCCGGCTCTCCAGACGGACTGGCGTCTGGGTCTTTGTCTTCCTCCCCGAGGAAACCTCATCTCCGGTGGCGGGGGGTGTGTGGTGTGTGGGGGGAGGGTGCTGACGGTGCAGGGGGTTTATGTCTGGAGTTTGTCTGGGTGCCCATGTGCCTCCACAACACTGGACATTTGAGATTAGGGAACGTATGGCCCTGGCAAGTCGTAGGTTGAACAAGAGTGACAGTTTTTGGTGAAATGAAGGTCTTGAAATTCTGCTCTGGAACTGTGGCTACTGGAAACCATCAAAACCTAAAACTGCCAACGAAGGTTTAGATGTCAGTAAGCAAGCTTCTGGCACCTCTCTTCTCTTGGACTGCTCTCTGTTGCCTTTTACAAATGCTGGATTTGACTGTAAAAAATGAAACAAGTTAAATTGCTTCTAGTTGTCCACTTGCAAGCCCAATGGACTGCAACACCACAGCTTTTTTTAAGGGGGAAGATCAACCATGGCTACCCTTTGCTTCCACAATCAATTGCTGGTCCAGGAAACAGGAGCACTGTGTGTGAGCATCACTGCATCATCTCAGACAGTGCAGAAGCTACTGATGTCAGAAGCTGTCTTGCATTGCCTAATGTCAGGAAGACATGCATGGGAAGCCTGAATGCTCACTAGCAGAGCTACACTTGCCTTCTCAGCAGCTGCTGTGTGTTGCTTTGATATGCTTTTCAGATCACCACAGGGTAGGTAAGTGTGCATCAGTGCCAGCTGGAATTGGCTACTCATTGTCATGGTCCTGCTTGCCAACCAGCTCCTGTCCAATACCCATAAGACTGAGAGAGGCACATGGCAGCAGTAGGAGATTTGGCTGTCCAAATATGCCTCCACCAACTTGCACAACTTTCTGTTTGTGCAGGTGAGGATTGGTGAAGAAAAAGTAAGTATTTTTCTTCTCTTCCCCCCCACCCCCACCCCCAACCTCCTCTTCTTCACTTCTCTGTAGTTCATTTTGTTTTTATCTGCAACTGTTAATGCTTCTTTCTTCTCTGCCTTGCAAACCTTGTTGCCTCACCAGCCATAAATGCACCCTTGCACAAGTCCCTTTCCTCCTTTCCTTCCTTTCTACCATGCTATGTATGAATTTGTTGCTATACAACATGGAGTGGTCATTTCAAACCACAGGCGCTGAAACTTTCACAAAAAATATGCTCCTGATGTTCTGGGTGTGTGCCAGGAGCTTTTTTACAGTTAGTCAGCACCTGGAGCTGAAGTCAGTGTAATCATCTTTTGACTACATACAGTATTTTTGCAATGTGAATTATTCTGGCATCTTGAGTTAGCCACCCAAATGAGTGTCTACTGTAAGCATCACTTTCTTTAGACTTCATCTCCTCATCATCTACTTTACAGGATAAAAAGTACTCCTAGTTTCATGGGAGTGCTACAATTGCAATGGTTTGTAAGATATCAAGATGTTTTATCTAATGATGAGTGAATCAAGAAGGGGCACAAGTTGCATCCTTGGTGATAGAAAAACAATAGTCTGTGAGAAAAGACTCAGCAGAACCCAGGAGTTGCTCACACTGAGCACTGCAGAACCTGACATGTTTTGTGCCTGCTTTTTGTTTTGTCTCACACAGAACCTGGAAGAATCTCTGTACATGAGGCTGATGTTGACATGAATAAACAATCTAAAATGCCCAGTGCCACACTAAAGACAGACTCAGAAAGTCTTCAACAAAATGACAGTTTAAGCCTGTCACTAGGTGATAGTGATTGACCAAAGTTAAACTTTTTTTTATTATTTTAATAGCTCCCTAGTCCCTATATCTGCAGCCATCTGATACTCTTGAGGTATAGCCAACTGACATCTGCTATGAAGGAGATGACAGATGTAATTCACATCTACCAAAACCTTTCTGTCTTCCAGCCTAGCTACCAGGAAGTACATCACTGCCCATTAATGGCCACATTTCTACAGCTTGCGTTTCTGTTTTATAGCTCAGTGTCAGATAAATTTGATTTCCTCTTAGGCAAGCATAACACTTGTTCTGAACAATAAGCTTCCACTGATGAATGACAATGTGTTTATACAACTTGGTTATCTGACTGCAGCCAACTGAGCATTAAGAACATCTCTCAGGAAGCCCTCTTCCAGGGGAATGGCTTTGAGCTGGAAGAGGGGAGACTGAGATTGGAGATTAGGAAGAAATTCTTTAGAGACACACTGGCACAGGTTGCCCAGGGAAGTTGTGGAACACCCCTTTCTCTGGGGGTGTTCAAGGCCAGGTTGAATGAGGCCTTGAGCAACCTGGGCCAGTGGGAGATGTCCCTGCCTGTGGCAGGGGTGATGGAAATAGATGATCTTCACAGAATCACAGCAACACCCAGGTTGACAAAGCCCCTCAGGAGCACCAAGCCCAACCTAGAACCCTACTTTACAAGATTCACCTTAAACCATATTCCCAAGCACCACATCCAAATCACTCTTAAACACAGCCAGTGTGGGTTACTCCACCACCCCCATGGCAGCTCATGCAAGTCCCTGACCACTCTCTTCATAAAAAACTTTTTCCTAATGTCCAATCTAAACATTCTCAGCCTCAGCTTGAGGCCATTCCCTCTTGTTCTGTCTCTGATGACCTGTGAGCAGAGACCAGAACCAGCTTCTCCACAACCTCTCTTCAGGTAGTTGTAGACAACAATGAGGTCTCCCCTCAGCCTCCTCTTTTTCGAACTGAACAGCTCCAGCTGCCTCAGCTGCTGTTCATAAGATTTATTCTCTAGGCCCTTCATTGTCTTTGTTGCCCTCTTGACCTCTGCCTTTGCAGAAGCACAATCAGCAGATGCAAACTGAGGTACTACCGCTGATTTCAGCAGTGGTACAGCAAACTCACTGCCACTATTTGACCTTATTGTACCTCAATGAGAAGAACATTAAGTCAAGATTTCTGTCTCATAATGGAGACAAAATATTTGATGGCAGCACTGAGCCAGCATACCAATAAATGCTGTATGGAAAATGAGCAGGATCTCTGACAAGTTATGGAGGAGCTGCAAATAACTTAGCAATAGCGTGCACCTGCAAACTCAGTTCATGGCCATACTGCCTACCACTCACTAGACCTGCCTGTCTGCCTTGGAAGCACGTCCCACACTGACAATAATTCACCTGGGATAATGCAAATTGCTCAGAAACATTTAGTATTTTAGCACTGGGTCTAATAGGTGCACAATCTCTAACTGCACCTCACTGTTCCATGTTATTTAATTAATAACTTGAGGTTATGAAGAGTAAAATAAGCATAGAATGACATAGCTGTAGTGTCACAGAACATTATGGGTTGGAAGGCACCTCCAGAGATCATCCAGTCCAACCCCCTCCCAGAACAGCATCACCCAGGGCAGGGCACACAGGAACACATCCAGGTGGAGCTTGAAAACCTCAAGAGCAGGAGACTCCACATCCTCTCTGGGCAGCCTGCTCCAGGCCTTCAGCACCCTCACACTGACAAAGGTTCCCCTCCTGTTCCTCTGGCACCTCCTCTGCTCCAGCTTGCCCCCAGTGCCCCTTGTGCTGTCCTTGGCCACTGCTGGGCAGAGCTGGCTGTGTCCTGCCCACACTGCCCTGCACATCTTTAGCACAGCATTGAGGGCAGCCCTCAGGCTCCTCTGCTGCCAGCTGCCAGCCCCAACTCCCTCAACCTGACCTCACAGGAGCAACTTGGAGCAACCTGCAGCAACTTGGGGGCTCTGGGTTGAACTGTCTCAAGCAGTTCCCTGAGGGCTGTCTGGAACTGAGGATCCCAGAACTGGACAAAATATTTCAGATGTGGCCTCAGAAGGGCAGAGAAGAGGAGCAGGAGAACCTCTCTGACCTACTCACCACAGCCCTTCTAATGCACCCCAGGATGCCCTTGGCCTTCTTGGCCACAAGGGCACATGGGCATCCTGTTGTCCACCAGCACTCCCAGGTCTCTCTCCTTCTGCACTGCTCTCCAGCAGTTCAGTCCCTGACCTGTCCTGTTCCATGGTGGTGTTCTTTCCCAGGTGCAGGACTCTAGCCTTGCCCTTGCTGGATTTTATTCCACTTCTTTTCACCTGTCTAGGTCCCACAGAATGGCAGCAGTGTCCTCCTTGACATAAAACCTCCCGGATTATTACCCTACTTGCTTTAAATCAATATGTACAACAAAGTGCATTAGTTAAAGTCTCCTTAAAAGTGTTACCAGTCTTACATAAGGTCTGTAAGGTCTGGGTCACCCTCATTTACACACAGTATTTGTCTACCTTCATCTGAAGCCCTGTGTCGATAAAATCTGTTAAGGACTTGTTTTTCTCACTGTATCATCCAAAAGGCTATGAACAGGTGGGTCCTGTTTGCTTTGGCCAGCACCAAGGTATAAGGAAGAAAAATGGCTATGTGAAGGGTAGGCTTTTCCATCTCAGGAAAGGGTGGAGTTCATTTCGGTGCCAGCTGGAGTGGTGTTTGATGTAGAGTCATTGATGCAAATTACACATGAATTAGATTCTTCTTCTCTGCCATGTCTGTCCCAGAGTCAACCAACACTCCTGCTCATTCAGAAACTCAAATCCTGTCCCATAAGGGAAACATAGCAGAGGGCTGGTTTTTTTTCTTAAAATGAGCTATGTTCTCTCTTTTCTAGCCTCCATCTTAGCAGGTAGGAAAGTAAGTGCATAGCTGGTTAAATTCCTACAAAACAAACAGAAAACATTCTAGGGGAATGGGATTTATAGCATTGGTAATTTAGTGTCCCCTGTATCTGTATTCTGTAATTTTTATCATTTGGAGTTGGCCTTTATAACAAACCTTGTCTTCTAAAACTGAACTTCATCTCTTTACCACCAACATCTGGTTTGGTTTTGCACCCCTTCAAGGGACTGCTTACCCAAAAGCAGGGTTCATGGTTCTTGAGCAATAAAATGATGGAGCTGTTCCAAGACCTCTACAACATTCCATGTAACAGGCTCTGCTTGGCTAAATTCCTTCTTTACCATCCGAAACAAGAAAGGGGTAAATAAACTCCTGTGTGGTCCACCCTGTTTACCTTCTCAGGGAGATGAAAACTGTGCAGCAAATTCTGAAAACTACAGGTCAACCATTCTTCAAATTTAGGTTTAGTGTCATTTTCAAAGAACCCTGGTGTGAAGGTTTGGGAGTTCCCCCCACCCCCACACTTTGTAAAATGACCCAGACTAGCACTCAGTCGGCTGGAAGTTAAATGATGAAGCTCTATTTACAGCTTTGCACAATGTACAGCAGATATTTACACTATATACAGAATATTTACAGAAATATACAAGTAAAAGGTAATACAGCAACACAACTCCCCTCCCAGAAATCAGAGACCCCAGGAGGGGCTCCCAACCTCCCTTCCACCTTCTCCCCACCCCTGTACCTTACCCCAAGGTTTGCCTTACGTGCAAGGTAAATTAGGAGGATCGGCCAGGGGGGTTAGAAGAAAAGTGGTTAGTGAGGATTAATCGGCAGAGGAGCCAGAGCCCAGAAGCTGCTAGATCCCACCAGCAGCTCCTGCTCAAGCAAGCGACAGAGAGAGACTGACTTATCTGTTGTTTTGGTTAGTGTTCCCAAACAATTCTCCAGCAAGCGTATGAGTGAAGTAGACATCATGATGTTTTCCTTTCACAGCCTATAGTGCAACTTTGTCTATTAAAATATTCCAATTAGCCTCAAACCAGCACACCTGGCCTCCTACATTCTTAATTACGAGGTTCAAGAGTCCATTCCTGACAAGCTGCTTAACTAGCAGTAGCAACTGTATCCAACCTATATCCTGATCTGACAACCCAAGGGAGCTCTGCATTTATCTGAAGTTTTCCATACTTCAGAAATGCCAGCAAGCAGTTATGTGAGGGATTTTTGTGTTCGACTGTCACAGCCTGGATAGTGACATGGCATAAAATTTATCTTAGAAAACAAAACCACTTCTTTCCAGCTTTAGTTACTTCTGCAGGTGCCTGATTTCATCACAGCTAACAAACTCACACTGACTTCAATCACAGAACCACAGAAGTACCCAGACTGGAAAAAAACCTTTGAGATCATCGAGTCCAATCATCAACTTAACACTGACAAGGCCTTGACTAAACCACATCCCTCAATACCACATCCACCTGACTTAAACACCTCCAGGACTGGTGACTTCACCACCTCCCCAGGTAGCCTGTGCCAGTACCTGAGAAGGCTTTCAGTGAAGAATTTATTCCTAATATCCAATCTGAACCTCCCTTGACACACGTTTAACTCAATAGGAGAAAGACAAATTGAGTTATACACATTAATTGTAACAAAAGGACAGCTCTTGCAGCAAGGATAAAAGAAAAGCAGAGTAGAACAGTTGAGATATGAATCTAGCAACAGACTTATTTTCTTATTTAATACAAATTACTACTCCACAGGCACAGGATTTTGAGTTGTTTTGCCTCAAGGTGTTTGACAGTTTCCTTACAGGAAGTCAATACAGCAAGAATCTATGTAATGGCTTCCAGCCCAGGTAACAAATCTTTTGCTGCCACCCACTAAAACATTATACAACATTACCATCAACCTGAGGTATTTAACCCAGTCAATACAACATTTTCAGCAGCACTAAATACATATCTGCCACAAGCTGACTTCTAGTCTGCTGTCGTTATCTAAACCCATCCTGTTTCATGCCAGCTCAAACATGAAGTGCTGGGTGGAGCAAATTATTGTGGGGCTTGAAGTCCAGCTTGTAATGTGGGAAGCTTCCTGTTCCACTTGCTGCTTTTGGGTTCCAGGTTTTGAGTGTTGGCTCTGCCACTGGGATGGCAGCAAGACAGTGAGGGAGCAACTCCTGGCTTGGGTTTTTAGCTCACTTGCTTCTGCTTGCTGTGCTTTCTGCTGTGCTTTTTCTGCAGTAGGCTGAGGGCATTGTGCATTTGTACTGTGATTATCTGATTTGCTCAGTAAACTCTCATCTCACTCTTTTTTTGTCTCAACCCAGAGTTTTTGTGTGTATTGTTTCTCCCTTGCTTCTGTGTTGCAGGAGGCAGAGAGGTGATATGATTTATTAAATATTAGTTCTAAACAGTTAAGATTACAGGTAGCAAAATGTTAATTATTATTTATGAATATTAAAAGTTCACTGGATAGTATTACTTTTGCTCAAATAGTCAATGGTAGGTATTTACAAAAAAGGTATTTATGAACACAGAAATAAGCAGTTTAGAAGGATCAAAACTTGGAAAAATAGGAAACAGGAAAAGGAAATATTAAGTAGGTGAAAGGCACAGTACCAGGTTTGGTCACAAGATGTACCAAACGTATTTACTAGCAAGGGAGCCTGACTAGCCAAATCTTCAAAAAAAATATAGAGATTACCCTGAATTACTCACGAGGACTGAGCTGTTATCTGGTGCTTCCAAACCCAGAATTCATCCTGGAAGAAAAATACAATTATAAACATTAATCTGAAGCAGAGGGAAAGTGAAAGGGAAAGGTGCTGCTGTAACAGAGCTGCACTGCTGCAAACATGGAGCCACTGTGGGTGAGCAAAGGCTGTCGTGCTGAAAGGAACTGCCAGCAAACCCATGAGGAGAGCTGCTGCTGAAAATTGCTGAGGAACCATGCTTTTGCTTTTTTTCAAATCATACCCTCTTAATTACCTTTTGAAAATTAAACTGTCCAGTGGCAGTCATTATCAGCCAATCAATTAAAAGTCTTGTGCATCAGGTAAGCTACATACACATACCCCAAAAGGTAGTAAAACAGGCATCTGGCTTTAAGCAATGCAAATGAGGTAGGGTGCTGGATTGCTAACCCCCAGGCAGACTTACTGGCATCAACCTCCTTTGTCTGCTCATCTACCCTGCACCTGTTGGTAGTCATCAGACTGGTTTGACTGGATTTGCCCTTCCAGCATGATAGGTTAACCTGTTGGCTTTGCTATAAACCAGTAAACCATCATTCCCATGTGAGGAGGGAAGTATAAAATTATTCAAGATGTCAACTTGCGCAGCATAGAAAACACCCTGGCTACTTCCAAAGCTAACTTCTGTAATGCGGAAGCAGTAACTCACATTCATGACAGCTGTGATATATTTGATTTAGCTTTAGCATAGTGGGGTCTGTTTTGGGGGTGCGGTCTGGAACTTTTGGCATGGTGGGAAGCTGCGGGTTCTTCACAACAGCAGGATCAAGAGTGGCAGGAAACTGTGAGCCCTTGACAACAGCAGAGACCCAGATGCTTGTAGTGAAAGGGGGTAATTAATTACTGCGAGATGATATTTTAAAAATATTAATAGACTGTATTAATATTAAATATTGAGAACTGGTGGCACCTCGATCACCAAAGTAATAATAGTAACAGGTTCTTGCATCCTTATGAAAACTATATACAGATTATAATAGGATCTAAAAATAACTATTAAATATGTATATTAATTGAACTCAACTAAACTGGCAGAGAAAGCTTTGCGGTCATTGCACCGCTTGCGGTCAGTACTCCGCTTGCTCACCAGATGGATGCAAGGAGCAACTTTCTGCTTATGGTAGAAGGCAATTAAAGATTATTAGAGGCTTTTGGTATTCACTCACAAAAATATTATCTGACAGTACCCAAAGCTCATGGCGGGGTAGCTGTCAGAGGCTTTAGAGTTTCCTCAGGCTTCTGGGCACTGGAAAAAGGAGACAGATGATCTCTGACCTGTTCCTGTCTTTCTGGATGATTTGTGTTACCTCCAAGGCTTCCGTCTGGGCAGAAGGCTTTCAGGTGCAGGCAGGATGTCATAGAATCATAGAATCATAGAATGGGAAGGTTGGAAGGGACCTCAAGGATCATCCAGTTCCTACCCCCTGCCATAGGCAGGGACACATCCCATGAGTACAGGTCACTCAAGGCCTCATCCAACCTGGCCTTGAACACCTCCAGGGAGGGAGCATCTGCAACCTCCCTGGGC
>VWZE01026452.1:598-11316 GCA_013396675.1 Eubucco bourcierii
ATGTTTTGATTTCTTCTCTTAAACATCTCAGCAAGCCTATGAGTGAAGTAGACATCACTGTTGTATCCTTTCACAGCCTATAGTGTAATTTTCTCTATTAAAATATTCCAATTAGCCTCAAACCAGCACAATATCATAAAAACTTCTGAATAAATACAGGTTTGTCCACAAACCAGAATTGATATTACATATATGTGACAAAAGATTTTCAAGAAAAGTATGATTTTATATATCATATTTTTAAAAATCTAAGCAAAACAAAACAGTTTAAGGGGCAAGAAAGCTAAATGCTCAACAGATATACATTGGAAAATAAGATTACAGAGCAGTATATTAGAGAAGTAGGTTCTACTATACAATAGGTTTAAGAAGGCATGCAAAAACATTTTTGAAGAGTGAAATGGATTTGCTTGTGCCTACTGAAACTCAGAATATCACATCTAAATGCTGGAAACACACAGATGACTTCTTAATTAAAAGACAATGGAGAGACAGTAAACCCAGTGTTTTTTAACCTCTTCTCTTACAGAGTGGTAGAAAGAGTTTAAGCAATTTTGAAAAGTATTCGAAGCTACATTTAAAACTGCTGCCAAAGCTGCATCTTGTTCCTGGATCTACAGGCTTGTAATAAACAGAAAAATAGCAGAGTGTATATAATGAGCAGCATGTACAATAAAAAGTCTAGAATGTGAAAAGTGAGCACAATTCCTCTTTAACGGGAATAGAGTTTTTCAGGTTTTAAAGTTTCTCATCTATATATTCTATTCCAGCTGAGAGCCCTTTATCCACATCTATAGGATTTTCTTCACAGTATTGTCTGTTAGCAAAACTCTTTTATCTAAATTTAAAGAAAAAACAAAGGTAAAATTTTACCTTGAAGACTGGATTATCTCTCCTGAAGACTCAGTGATTACCTTTTTAATTTTTTTTTTCCCTTTGGTTTGGAATCTGGATGGAGAGTGTTAATGGTGAGAAATTCACTAAAGAAAAGTGAATCCAATTTCAACAAAACTGCACATTTAATAAATAGTAGGAATGTATTCTTGAAGATTTTCCATCTACTTTTTTACTTTTTTTTTTATTTTTTCCCCTAGGAGTCAAGAATAAGAACTCTTCCTAACAGTGACTAAGTTTAAGTTCCTAATTTTCACAAAGCACAAGCATACTCAAGATGTAACAAAGAAGGGAATCTATTAGAAAAATTCTTTGTGGCTTTTTCAGTTCAGAAATGCACTAGAAGACGTTACAAAGGGACAACTTTAGAGCAGCAGTCAGGTCTCCAGAGCTTTGCTGAAGTACTCTGCCACTGACTCAGTCAGATCCATGTCCCAGATATGTAATTTCTCCTACAAATATGTGGGAATGATGAAAAGGCACAGTTACTTTCCTCAGATACTCATTGTCAAAACATATCCATAGGCAAGATTACTCTCCATTGCCTAAATAAAGCATGAGTTGTACCTATCAGTAGGTGAGAAAAGCAGCTTAAAACAAACCAAAGAACTTTTCCTGTATAGACTTGTAATAGAACAGAGCTGTCCATTTTTGCAAATGCAGATTAATGATTAACTACTAGTTTTCACTCAGACTTGTTTATGGTTTTTTTTCTTTTTAATTATTCAGAATATTAGTAGATTTCTGCATTTTTTCATAAATGAAGCAAATAATTTCGTCCCCAGTCACAAAATATTTCTGAAGAGTGGTTTCTAAACAGCAAAATTTCACAGCATGCTCTCAATACTCTTTAAGCAGCATCCACTGCAGTTTCAGGTTTCGATTTAAATACTTTTCCAGAGGAATTCATGGGATCCCAATTCTATCTTATCTTTCATCTAATTCCTCTTTCTACCTTGGACATTTTACCAGAAAGTTGGAGATGGTTTTCAGTAGTCATCTTCAGTCCTGTTCTGGGTTTCCAATGAGACGTTTGCTGCAGAGCTATAGAAGACAACCACATGCACAACGAAACAAAGAACATCTCAAAAACTCTAAAAGCAAATAGGAAGATACCACTTCTGTACACCTCTACCTTAGCATTTAGTAATTGATAGTACATTTTAGGATGCTCAGAATATCCATCAAGGCTTAAACATTTTCCCAGGATGAAGAAACAAGTTTTTTTCATCAGCAGTAAGATTTCTTGTTTAAGCAGTGTTTCTTATGTCATGTAGTCTAATTATTTTGATGTTGTTTTAATTATTAGGGTTGGCAAGCAAATGATCCTCTTAATTATTTAGATAATTTTCTACTTACTGATGCTTCTCTTTTTCTGATGAAATGGAGAAAAAAATCAAACTAACATTTTACAACCATTTGCTTTGCAAGATAAAGAATGCCCAAAAAACTAAATGATCTGATTGGTCAGAGTGTAAATCAGCAGAATTCACCACTCAGAGCTGTTCATTTAATTAAGCTTATGCAGATTCTTTGATGAAAAGTAACATACTATAATAAAATTGCATTCTCCTATTCAGACATTCCACTGTTTGACTGTTTGAATTATACTAGAGGATGTTCACTTAGGACAAGCAGCTTTGACAGTAAATACGCACTTATTCACACCCTGCCATGTTGTATTGATTAAACAGGATATTTTCCCTCTTGTTAGAATGAAGTTGCAGTTCAAAGGTTTTAGAAAAATGTCTACTAAAAGAAATTGTCAAGCGTAACGCACTACAACCTCCTAAGAATTCCATAGTGTTCCTTCTTCCCAAGCTTCTGGGGGGTTACTGTTGGGGAAAAAATAAAAATTAAAAAAAACCAAACAAACAAAAAAACAAACATACACTGTATGTGCTGGAATTGAAATTTGATTAATATTTGTAAAAAAATCTACCAGAAGACAAATACGTATTATGTCAAATGTCATGAAATCAGCAGGCAGGTCTCCATCTGTTTAGTTATTTAAGCATATCATGATGTATTTCAACCACAGTCTGCAACTTGCATGTGAAAGCTTTGGATAGTATTTCCTAACAGGACTACTAACCCTCGAACTATATTAAAGAAAAGCAATGCCAAAACACAGAGAAAATGACTGAAATCCAGAGACCTGTTATATGAAGTATCTCTCTGATGGTTTTTCTGTATAAATTTCATCAGAGAGATGTCTGTGGGCTTTTTTTTCAGAAAAAAATAATTTCCTCTGTGCGGATGGCAGGTTTAGATTTGAAAAAGGGGAGACATTTTTTTTTCCTTATAAAAATTCTATGTGACTTAATAACTTTCTGAAACTCTTGGCAATAATTCTTCCTATGGCAGGTTTCAACATGGAAACCAAGTATCATCTGATCCTCAGATATAGTGTACTGAATAATAAAATATAGCAGGGATTTGCACTCTTGAGGGTCTCCAAGTATTTCAAGAATACATGAATACACACCTCACCTCAGGAAGGTGAGTATAAACAAGACATGGTAATGGGATTATTATACTCATTTTCCAATATAGATACCAAGCTAAGGAAGCTGAATAACCTCCCAAGCTTGTGGTACATGCACGAGAGAAGCCAGATCTCCTAACTCCTAGTTATAAATAGTAAAACAGAGCATTGCCAGTGGCTAGTCAATGTTTGCTAACCTCCAAACCTTACGAAATATCTCTCAAAATATCACAACCAGGAAGCTAGGGCATAATCCAAATGGGAATCTTTCTTCTGTAATAAACACACTCAAGCCTGATAGATCTGAACCTTAATCAATCCTAATGCCACAATACCGGAATGTGTTTTGCCACTTCTTGACGCACCAACAGAAAATAACCTAATAATTGCCTACATTGCCAGGTTGTGGAATTACTTTTCCAACACTGGTCAGAGCTGAAGAATGGAGTTCTTGAGAACATGCCCTTGCACCTGGCATGACCATCTCCACTGTGGATGCTGTGGGTAGGAGTGCTACTGTGAGAAGCTGCAGGCCATGCAACATGTTTTCTACAGTATCATCTTTGAGTACAAAGAGTATTACTTGTATTCTTAGTCATAGATATTTTTATATGTTTTATGCTGCCTTCTCACTTAGAAAATGGTCACAGAACTACACCTTTCAAGGCAACTGAAAAAGTGTCACAAAGAAAGAGGGAACAGCAGCTAATTTTAGAACTAGACTAGCCCTGCTCTATGTTATTCACTTTTTAATATCTCTCTCTTATTTGTTTGGGTTTTACTTCCATTCTGTTTCTCTCCTCATAACAGCATTATATAAGTACAGCTCAGAGGTAAGAGTGTCACTCACTGAGTCCCTGGCAATACTTAAGATCATCTACAAAGAAAACAAAACCTTACACATTTCTTAGGATCCATATACATATAACAAAAAGACAAGTAGTATTTCTCCAACTGAACCATAGATCATTGTCTATTCAGAGGGGAAAAACAAAGCAAAACCAGAAAAACAAAAATAAAACCAACAAACAAATAAAAAATAACCCACAGAAACAAACGAACATGATATATACAGTAAGAAATGGTATCCTCTTAACAAACAGATCTTCAAATATTATTTTCTTTAGAAAAAAAAAATCAAGATATGGAAAATGGTCAGGTAGTAATGAAGAACACCAGTGTGTCTAATAAAAGAGTAGTTTTCTTAAAACAATTTAGTCATAGTTCAAAGTAATTTTTTCTCCTGACTTGACCCAGAGAGAATTTTTCACCCCTCATCATACTGGGTAGTCATTAAACTAATTAAATACTTTATTAAGCTGGGATGTGCTAGATGTCACCTTGGAAACATTTCTAACAGTACTGAGTAATATAAAAGCTGAATATAAGGTAGTCACATTATGAGGTTATATTTCTGGATGAGCTAGCTTTTCTTTTTTGGCAGCAGAATTGCAAAGAGAGTGCATATTTTTAAAAATTGATGTGATCTCTAGAAAGTGAAGAAAAGCAAAAAAGACAAGAACTCTGGTGATATTTCCATTTCATTATGGTTGCACGTGAATCACATTTTCTTGGTATCCCAAACAACGATGGCATGGTAAACACATATTTTTAGAGCAGTCATATTATTGTTAACTTGAGTGTATACACTGAGTTTAATGAAAAGAAATCCTACCCATGTTATGTGCTTCATTTAATGAACACTAGCTAGACAAATGAACCATTTCACACAGTATCACAGTATCACCAAGGTTGGAAGAGACCTCAAAGATTATCAAGTCCAACCCGTTACCACAGGCTTCAAGACTAGACCATGGCACCAAGTGCCACATCGAAACCCGCCTTGAACACCTCCAGGGACGGTGACTGCACCACCTCCCTGGGCAGCCCATTCCAGCAGTGAATGACTCTCTCAGTGAAGAATTTTCTCCTCACCTCCAGCCTAAACTTCCCCTGGCACAACTTGAGACTGGAATATGCATAAAAATAATCAGAGAAGAAAATTATCACAAATTCCATCAGTACGTAAAGATTTGTATTCCCAGGTTAGGGAATAAATGTACGTACTCCACTTTAATTTTCACTGAAGCAGTCCATTGTTTCCCTTTCTCAGCTGTGATGGTAGTGTTACTTAATGTTACTCCAAAGCACAACTTGTGGGCAACATCTGTGTTGGCAACCTGAGAGAGAGTGCCCACGATTAAGAAATGCAGCATGAGGTGAAAAAGAATGAAAAAACACACAAAAATATACACATACACATACACACACACACACACAAACAACACACCAAGAAAACAAACAAAAAAACCCAATCCAAACAAACAAGCAAAAAAAAAAAAAAGTGTCATTCCATTAGCTGCAGACAACACCCTGAACTAATCTGATCCTGACCACTTTTCAGGATGAGTCTCTCTAAGAGAAGTGATGGGCAAGAAATTACAAAGAGCGAATTCTGGTAATGTTATTCTGGTGTCGGTGTGATCACCGCTTCCATGAAATAAATGCAGAAGGGAAAGAAATATTCTGAAGAACCCCAAAAGAAGTGACATGTCAGTGACATGGACAGAGGAATGGAGTGCACCCTCAGCAAGTTTGCAGATGACACCAAGCTGTGTGGCACAGTCGACTTGCTAGAGGGCAGGGATGCCATCCAGAGGGACCTGGACAGGCTGGAGAGGTGGGCCCAGGCCAACCTCATGAAATTCAATAAGGCCAAGTGTAAGGTCCTGCACCTGGGTAGGCACAATCCCAAGCACAAATACAGGCTGGGTGGTGAATGGCTGGAGAGCAGCCCTGAGGAAAAGGACCTTGGAGTCTGGGTTGATGAAAAGCTCAACATGAGCCTGCAGTGTGCACATGCAGCCCAGACAGCCAACCGAGTCCTAGGCTGCATCAAGAGAAGCGTGGCCAGCAGAGCAAGGGAGGTGATTCTGCCCCTTTACTCTGCTCTCGTCAGACCCCACCTGGAGTACTGTGTGCAGTTCTGGAACCCTCAGCACAGGAAGGACATGGAAGTGTTGGAGCGGGTCCAGAGGAGGGCCACAAAGATGATCAGAGGGCTGGAGCAGCTCTCCTATGAGGACAGGCTGAGAGAGTTGGGGCTCTTCAGCCTGCAGAAGAGAAGGCTTTGAGGGGACCTGATAGTAACCTTCCAGTATCTGAAGGGGGCCTACAGGAAGGCTGGGGAAGGATTATTTACAAGGTCCTGCAATGACAGGACAAGGGGCAATGGGTTTAAACTGGCAGAGGGGAGATTTAGACTAGATGTTAGGAGGAAGTTCTTTCCAGTGAGTGTGGTGAGGCACTGGAACAGGTTGCCTAGGGAGGTTGTGGATGCTCCCTCCCTGGATGTGTTCAAGGCGAGATTGGATGAGGCCTTGAGTAACCTGTACTAGTGGGGGGGTTGGAACTAAATGATCCTTGAGGTCCCTTCCAACCTTACCATTCTATGATTCTATGATTCTAAGAGATGGGAGCAAATGTGCCCCCAAATGACTGCAGTGATGATTTGATAAAACACACAGCAAGCACTCAAATATGAACAGCTGCCAAAAATTTCAGAATCTGAAATATCATTAAAGAAGGGTAGATTCTTCCTAAGTATCTAAATATTGGAGCATGAGCAGACAACCACATTTCCTTAATTCAAGGATGTGCTTATTTTTCCTTTCTCTCGATGTTACTTAAGGTAGTCTGCTAGCATTCCTGGGAGAGCTGCAAATCTGTCAAACAAGCTGTGCACACAGAAATCCCAAAAGCCTAATCAATAAACCTTGTCTACATATGCTTATTTTATTTCCTTTTTTTCATGAGACAGAATACCCCAAGCTCCCCAGTGGTACATGGAGATAGCCCTTTCTTGTGTTGTTTTAAAACCAACAGAGTAATTCCTCCTGTGAATTAATGACTGAATAAGAAAATTTAAAACTTCTGGCCTTACTTACTTATCAGGAATGTCTGAGATTCCTCTATAAACAGGCAAGAAAATCTGACTTCATAGGGGTTGATGAGATAATTCTAAGAAATCTTTATCTACCAGAGGCATGATGGGTCCCCACAGCTCCCACCACAGGGATGTACCTAAAGATTTGAACACACAGTAGATCCAAGATGGCCAGACCCGGCCTTTCTGCACATTTCTAATTTCACTTAACAGTGACATACCTGTGAATAGAAGAGAATGCAAGCAGCAGAAATTATTCACATAATCACACAATGTTAGAAATTGGAAGGGACTTAAACATCATCGAGTCCAACTCTTTTGCCAGAGCAGGATCACCTAGAGTAGGTCACATGGGAAAGCACCCAGGCAGCTTTTGAATGTCTCCAGAGAAGAAGACTCCACAACATCTGAAGCCTGTTCTAGTGTTTTGTCATCCTCACAGTAAATATTTTTTTCTATATGCTTACATAGAGCCTCCTATGCTTCACCTTGCAACCATTGTACTTTATCCTATCATTGGCCTTCACTGAGAAGAGCCTAGCTCCGCTGTCTTAGCACTCACCCTTTACATATTTATACATATTTATAAATATTAGACAGGTCACCCCTTAGTTTCCTCTTTTCCAAGCTAACAGACCCCTTTCCTGATAAAGGAGGTGTTCCACTCCTTTCATCATTTTTGTGGCACTATGCTAGGCCATTTCAAGCACTTCCCTGTTGTTCTTCAACTGAGGGTCCCAGAACTGGACACAATGTTAAAGATGCAGCCTTATCAGTAAAGAACAGAGCAGGAGGAGAATCTCTTTCAGCATTCTAGCCACACTCTTAATACACTTCAGGATACCATTGATTTTCTTGGACACAAGGGCACTTTGCTGACTTGTGGTCATCCTGGTGTCCACCAGGACCACCAGCTCCCTTTCCCCTACACTGCTCTCCAGCAGGTCAGTTCCCATCCTACACTGGCATATGGGGTTGTTCTTTCCCAGATGCAAGATTCTACACTTGTTGTATTTCACAAAATTTCTCCCCTCCCACCAACTGTCCAGCCTGTCCAGGTGTTTCTGAATTGCATAGCCTTTAGGCGCCTCAGCCACTCCACTCAGTTTGATGTCATCAGCAAACCTGCTGACAGTGCACTCTGTGGTCTTATACAGGTTGTTGTTGAATATATTGAATAGTACTGCTCCCAGTACCAACGCTTCACAGGGACTCTGCTAGATGCAGACCTCCAACTAGACTCCATCCCATTCACCACAACTCTCTGACTTCTTCCCTTCAACCAGTTCCCAATCTACCTCACTACCCGCTCATCCAGACTACACTGCCTTAGTTTAGTTGCAAGGATGCTGTGAGAGACAGTGTAAAATGCATTACTGAGATCAAGATAAACCACATCCTAGTCATCCCCAAATCCTAGACTTCATCGACTTCATGGACATTAATGTTAATGGGATGGATCAAAAAAAGGTAAGGAATATTGGTTGAGCAGGAACACAAACTGCCTATAATGTTGTGCTGAATAACTCCTTTTCCCCGAATGGGTTTTGAGCTCAAGTTTTGGCAGTAATCACAGAGAGGTAAAAATCACTCCAAGTAAGGATGTATGGGAAAAAAAAAAAAAAAAAAAAAAAAAAAAAAAAAAAAAAAAAAAAAAAAAAAAAGGAAAGAAAAAGAACATGTCAAACAAAACTCACTGCTTTAATTTAACACTAAAGTCTTTTCAAGGGTTCATGATAAAAAACATTCCAAGTAAGTATGTAAGAAAAGAAAGGAAGGGAAAGCGGAGGGAGGAGGAAGAAATATGTCAAATTTACTAGGCTGTTTTATTTTAAAGTTCTTCTGAGGGTTCAGAGTCTGAGCTTCTGTTAGGACTGCTACATAAGCTGGACAGCTGCCAATATATCAGTTGCAGTAAACTGTTAAAAGGGGTTGAATATGGATAATCTTCCCTAAGGACAGAGAAGAATTATACTGCCTTAATTACTTTTTTTAATTTAGATTAAAAATCCCTACAACAGTTGCAGACTAATTGGAAAAAGACTTTAAAGGAGCTTTAGGAAATTAGGTAAGAATTGTTTTTATTATTGTAGTGCATAGCAACTGCTGCAAACCTCTTCCACCTAAAGGATGGGGAGTCAATCACAAGAAACTCTTAACAGAATACAAAAGCAAACCTTGTCCTTTATGGAATTTCATCTTTTGAAAGCTTGTTTTACTGTGACCTTTTTATTTCAGATCAACATCAGAGAGCAAAACAGGTGTTAGAAAGGCCAGTCTCTCAGTAGCTCACACACTTGCACAGTACTGTTAAAACACCAAACTGGTTCCACGTGTAGGTGGCTGGCTGCTGTAATCATAGGCCCAGTTTTTCTGATATTTGACAACAAAAGCACAGATATTTAATTTAAAATAGTGTCTCTGATTCACATTCTCCTACGGTGTTGTGATATGAATCCAAATATTCCTGTCTGTTTCTCACTCCCGATTAGTAATCCATGAACCAGAGAAATTGCAACGGTGATTTGAGCTCCAGAACTGAAAGGTCAGATACAAACATCTAAACATCACCTAATTTCTAGGAAGAAACACAGATACAACAGTCCTATGCAAGAGCAGTGACGTGCTCATGTAAAATAGACAGCATATGAAACAGGGGAGAAATAAGAGGAAATCTTATTGTCAAAAATGGTTAAAGATCAAAATGTAATAAAAAATCACAGACATGAGAAATCAATTAAACACAAAACTAAAAAATAAAATAAAGTAAAATAAAATAAACAAAGTCTGTCACACACTTCTTTCCAAGTAAATTTACACTTGAGTTGTACAGTAGCAGTGCCTCTGCAATCATTCTCAGTCCCAAGGAGCTACAGGATTTAGACTTCAATCTATATTGCTTTCATTCACAACCTTAATGAAAAGTTTGCAGAAGTAGCCATAGCACCCATGTGGTTCATTCAGATATATAATCAAATCATTTTGTTTCCAGGGAAATACTCTTTGAGGTAACAAGTTGATATACTATGATTTGTACATTCTTGATTTCTAGGGGTAAGTTTTCAAGTACTAGCTCTCACAGATGAGGTTACATTTTCATAAAATCATAGAATGGTAAGGTTGGAAGGGACCTCAAGGATCATCTAGTTCCAAACCCCTGCCATAGGCAGGGACACCTCCCACTAGTACACGTTACTCAAGGCCTCATCCAGTCCGGACTTGAACACCTCCAGTGAGGGAGCAGCCACAACCTCCCTGGGCAACCTGTTCCAGTGCCTCACCACACTCACTGGAAAGAACTTCCTCCTAACATCTAGGCTGAATCTCCCCTCTGCTAGTTTAAACCCATTGGGCCTTGTCCTGTCATTGCAGGACCTTGTAAATAATACC
>VWZE01026467.1:1607-20200 GCA_013396675.1 Eubucco bourcierii
CACTGGCACAGGTTGCCCAGGGAGGTTGTGGCTGCTCCCTCCCTGGAGGGGTTCAAGTTCAGGTTGGACGAGGCCTTGAGTGACCTGCACCAGTGGGAGGTGTCCCTGCCTACGGCAGATAGTTGGAACTAGATGATCCTTGAGGTCCCTTCCAACCTTACCATTCTATGATTCTGATTCTATGATTCCATTTTTGCACAGAATGATCATGTCTCCAGATTGAGGCCTTTTTGAGGAATCTCTTCCATTTTCATGAAACTACAACAAAAACTACAAATAGAAGTGAAACTTGTATTTGGTTCCACAGTTTGGGGTTTTTTTTTTTTCCTGTTATAAAGAGTGAAAAAAACCCAAACCCCAAATGGTTTAAAGGGTCATGTAAACTGAAGGCACCGACTCAACCAGAACCGCTGTGATCAGCCACTCTGGAACAGAAACAGAACACTTGAGATCAGAGATTTTAATTTGCCTCTGTTAAAAACATGAAGTCATGTCTAAATGTTGCCAAGAGCCTGGAAGATGTTATAGCTGTTCTCTAGTTGTCCTAAGGCAGACAGATTATCTTTCTGCTGAGTTTGCTGAACCATTATTTATCACCTGCCAAGACTGATTACTCACCCTCAGGACAATGACAAGTCTTTCCTTCCTCTGTTAATTACTGTCATCATTAATAGCCATGTCACTAATTAATATTCAATCATAATGAAAAGTCTTTACTGCCATCTCCCATAACACCTTCAACTTTTAGGGTTACCCTCAAACATGGGCTTTGCCTCTGCTTGCAGGTGTTTCTATCATTGCAACCTGCTTTTGCCCACCTAGAAATACTATTTATGCCATTCCTCAAACAAGAAAATTGAGATTTATCCTTATAAGACTTGAGTGAATCCTTTACAAGACTCCCCTTTGTCAGATCAAGGAACAGATTCTTTCATCTTTTAAGTTTTCTAGAAAACATCATCTTAGTATCTGTAGGCTAAGCCTGATGGATAGTCCTCACATAACTCACCTTCCCTGAAAGATCTTTAAAGCTGATTTTCAGATTCCATATTTCACAAGCTCTTCCAGAAGATGCCTGAGAGAAGTTTTTAACCCTGACATGTTTCCACTACACACTAACAGGGCATTTGAGATCTTCTGAAAACAAACAGTTGGGGTTATTTTCATAAAATGAAGCGTTGTTGGATGCAGGTAGAGGAACAGTTCCCATCTCCTCTATACTCCTCTCCACACATCTACATTTCCTCTAAGTCAGTATGCTCAGTTCGAAGATACTCAACAGCCTGTGAACATCTATTTCCTTCTCACCTACAATTAAATAATTCTTGCTTTAGGCTCTTCTTTGAAGCTGAAGTAGATCATCCAGTTGGTTAATGCCAACAGAATAGCTGTATTTCTACACGCAAACAGATTCTCAATGATCATTTATCCAACCACCTGGTTTAGAGACAGACTAGCAGATTTATATTTCTTGCCATTTTCTGTTCAGCCCCAGCGATCCCATAATAGTAGCTAGTGCTCTCAGAAGGCCATAGCCTGTCAATGTGACAAATGAGTGGCCAGCCATGAAAAGATAAATTGAAAAAACGAGTTCACGAGGTGCGAGACCATCGGCAAGATGCAGCTAATGAGGTGAGTCACCACTCCTCTATTTGATACCATTTCCTCTCAACCTACATGTTGCTCTGTGTCTTCCAGAAAATCCAGGACTTACTTGGGACATGTAGAGCTGCCTATAATCAGATGTGTCCCTCTTCCACATGCTGTGTGAAATGATAAGGACAGATAGAATACATCATTTCTGAAGATCTGCTGCCCAGAGTGGAGACTGCTGCTGGTTCTGGGCAAGGGAGTCAGGACCATCAAGGTCTGCCTGTCATTCAGTGGCCTTGGCATGTCCCTGGCAAGACATACACCTGTACATACACCACACACATATGCATACAAATAAAAAATACAAAAGCATTTCTGAAACTTCAGCAACTATGTGCATCTTTGCCATCTTTCTAGGCTTGATAAGACAAATGCATTTTTGCTGAGCGTCCTGAGATGGCAGAGCTGGCAAACACTGATGTGTGGAGATCCACAGCAGTTTGACACAGGATGTCTCATGTTGCTCCACTGATGTTACCATCAGCGTCCAAGGACTGAAGTCTGTCCTTTGCTAAGCTAAATCCTCTTTGCTGGATTCCATCCAGAAAGTACAGCAGATGAGGTGGGATGCCGTGGATCTCAGATTGTTCACAGCCTCACATTGCACTGACAAACACTAACACTGAACAAATTGAGGGCTTGAAAAAAAATAAAAGTACTGTCTGATCATGTTATGAGAGAATTTGTCATACACATGTCTACAGGGAGGGATGTAAGTTTGCTTGGTTATCTCCTGTCTTTTTCCAACATTAGTGTAACCCTAATATTCGTTGAATGTATTTATAATTTTACTGTGTCCAGTTCTGGGCCCCTCAGTTCAAGAGAGATGTCGAGGTACTGGAACGTGTCCAGAGAGGGGCCACAAAGCTGGTGAGGGGCCTGGAGCACAGCCCTGTGAGGAGAGGCTGAGGGAGCTGGGGTTGTTTAGCCTGGAAAAGAGATGCTTCAGGGGAGACCTCACTGCTCTCTACAACTACCTGAAGGGAGCTTGTAGCCAGGTTAGAGTCAGTCTCTTCTCCCAGGCAACCAGCAATAGAATGAGAGGACACAGTCTCAAGTTGTGCCAGGGGAGGTATAGGCTGGATATTGGGAGGAAATTCTTCACAGAGAAAGAGATTTGCCATTGGAATGGGCTGCCCAGGGAGGTGGTGGAGTTGCTGTCTCTGGAGGTGTTCAAGAAAAGACCGTATGGGGCACCTAGTGCCATGGTCTAGTTGATTGGATAGGGCTGGGTGATAGGTTGCACTGGATGACCTTGGAGGTCTCTTCCAACCTGGTTGATTCTATGATTCTAATTAAAAAACCCAAGCAAACAAACCCTCCAACATTTTGCAGAGTAGGTTTGTTGTTTTGTTGTTTGTTTTGGGGTGTTATTAGTTTGTGTTTTAAATTTTATTTGTATGTCTTTCCAGTTCCTTCACAGACTTTATCTACACACTCCACGACACATACTATGGGCAAACGAGCTACTTGCCTAGCCTCTGCTGTCAGTCACCTCCAAACTCAAGGGCCATACAGCCTTTTAAAGTGAGGGTGGAAATGTGTTCTCCTTCCTGTCACTTCATTCTTGAAAAAAGGTGAACCCACTTTAGCATCAAATTTTACAAATAATTTGTTCCTAAACTCAGACCTGTTTTAAAATATTTCTATCAGAAAAAAAAGACTGGAAAAAAAATAATCATAATCAGTTGAAGTGACACAAGAATACATGCACAGGTATATGAGCAGCCACCTGAGCTGCTTTTTACCCTGCCACTCACAGCAATCACACTATTAAATGGAAATAATTTAATTATTGGTGAGGCACTGGCACAGGTTGCCCAGGGAGGCTGTGGCTGCTCCCTCCCTGAAGGCGTTCAAGGCCAGGTTGGATGAGGCCTTGAGTGACCTGTAGTAGTGGGAGGTGTCCCTGCCTATGGCAGGGGGTTGGAACTAGATGATCCTTGAGGCCCCTTCCAACCTTACCATTCTATGATTCTATGATAAATAAGCACTGAGTCCTTTGTAAATGTAGGATGAAAAGATTAATTAATTATCCACCCTTTTAGTACTGAACTGGCAAACATAAATATATTAGCATCACCCAAAGTAAAGGGTAAAACAATTTCATACAAAATTTCTCAAGGCCTCCAGCACTCCTTTGCTTCTATCTTTCTTACGCAGAGCTCCCCACTGACTCCCACAGTGATTTCAGCTAGGTTGGAAGTTTAGGCTCCTACTCACAGTAGGGATTTAATGCTGACTTTAATGGAAGGGGAGGAAAAGAAGAAATATCTAGGTCTCTCCCTAGTACTCAGTTGCAAATATTGGGAAAGCATTTCACAGAATTTGCCTACAATAGGCACATAAATAAATATCGATACCAACTACACAAAAATCCCTTCAGCAATTGACTCAGAAAATGTGGTAATTGCAGCTCTCCTCCTTCAGCGTGTGGTAATTGCACCACTCAGTGTCAGCAAGGAGCATCATCAAAACTACAATAGCTGAGAGCATCTAGCAATAGCAACACTCCTCTATGTTAGGTTCATTTCAAAATCTGGCTTATGAATTGTTAACAATCATTAACAGCAGGAGTGTTATCCCTTTTTGATCAAAACAGACAAACTTTCTAAGGAGTCTTTTTGTTCACCTTGAATTTGTAATTTATTTTCATTGTAGTAAAAATGTTGAAAACATAGTACTTTGTGTGAAGTAACAAGGAATGCTTAGTGGGAAGATGGAAAACAGCACCTGGAGCTAAGCTGCGCATGAACATTCCACGATGATAAACAATGCCAAGGGCACAGTGTTTGTAAACTGAATGGATTTGAAATCTCCTGTCTTCTGCCTTTTCCTGAGAATGGTGTGAGGTTTTTATCACGGTGTTTGGGCTCTTATTACATTCCAACCATTACTTCGTCCTCCCTGTATCTCCCTTACTAAGTGTTATCTATAGAAAGTTGTTCGGTGTGTTTGCCCACTTAGACAAAATGCTGGGCATTTCGGAGATGATTCCCACAGAAATACAAATCATTGGGGTTTGTGCATTGTGAACTTAGGAAGCACTCTGTACTTCTCTTGCCTGAGTGTTCATAGCTGTGTAAACAAAACCATATGAGAATCTGATTGCAGATTTATCAAAAGCTGATTACCAACTCTGATGTTTGACTCAATGCATTTTCTTGGCCCTGACACCAGGTCATGAAGCAAAATTAACAGCAAGTCTATTAATAAATTCTTTCTCAAAAGGGAGTCATGACCCAGACTGATGGTTGCACTGCAAGCTGTTGATAGACACTTGTGCTGTTGGGAGAGTGACAGAAGATAACCTTCCAGGGAGAAGGAAAATGTCACAGGCTCCTCTAGTCATGGCAGGGAAAGAAGATGAGCAGCTGAGGGAATCAGCGCAGGGAACAAAACCAGGCAGAGGGAAACACACCAAAGTCTCAGAGCTGGCTATGTGCTCTAACCAAGAATTGAACAGGAATTTCCAGCAACTGAGTGCTAAATACACTTAGAAATTGCTTACCAAGTAACAGGCTGCAAATTCCCAATTTAGTCATCAGTAGTGAGGTGTAAATATGCTCCTTTTGTCCCATATGTGGTTTACATGTAACATACAATCTCTCCTGCCTGCATTTTTAAATATAGACAGATATGAAAAATTAAAGATGGAGATTTGGATTTGCGAAGTCCAAATTCTTTGTGCAATTTTCACCCTGTTAATAGCTCCTTCTTCTGACCTGCCATTTGAAGGAACTTTTGCCTTCCCATTATACTGGCCAAGCTACCAAAGCACACATATACCCTCCATGATGCAGATCTGTGGAGGGAGATTTTCACTAGGCAGGAATCAATAAGCCATCAGAAGTGACAGCACAGAGCTCTGTGTGGGCTAATTTACCCAGGTAACAAAGATAAATTAGATGGTACAATCTCAGAGATACCACGGCCAGACTGCCTTCATTACAATGCTGCTCATCTAAAAATAGTTCAGGTAGCCTCACAAGGCATGAAAGCAAGTAACAGAAGACATACACAAAGGCAAGCTCCTGGCTTGCAGTATCCTCCCATCAACAACACTTGAAAGCAGGCAGCCAGAGCTGAGGAGCAGAAGGATGCCACTAGTCAGGAGCCTTGGATTTAAAATAATTGCTCTTCAGTGGTGGTAGTGAGACTGACTTAGCAAACCTCTTAATAGTCACACAGTTAATCCCAGTGAAAGAAGTCTCTCAGGATAGCTGAAACCAGGTTCTCATTTGGAAAAAAAAGCAGTAACAGCAAGAGATCTTTTTCCAATTGGCTTGCACTGATAGAAAGTGCTTGGTGCTGTGCCAGCCTCAGCTTTCTTCCCATCAGCTCAGCCCTTGCACCCACCATTCAGCACCTTTAACTGCTTACACACCACTATTCCCTTCCAACCAAACCCAGTCTAAGATTCTATGAATCACTCACATTGAGAGATGCCAAGCAGTGGTCTGACTGCAGAAGCATCCACAATGATTTATTTGTGCTAGGCATTCCTTACCTGCCTTGGAAAACCCGAGCTGCTGTTGGGTCTGTGCTATCTACAGACTGACCTAGCATTAATAAATGTTTGCTAGTCCCCAACACACACACATACCCTACAGAACCCAGGATATACAGCAACCACAGTGCAATCCCCACTGCTGTTGCTCCACTCGCCTAAAATTTGGCCTGCTGTAGATTAGATGTACTGCATGACCTGTGCCCAGATCTTGTCCTCTCTTCCAATGCAACTCCGCACAAACTGCTGTTACTCCAAGTACGAGAGGAAATTGCAAAAACTACAAAACCCCTTAACAATTGCACACCTTGTGTCATTCAAACCTGCACTTCTTCTTCCTGTAACACCCACAGAAGATGAGCACGTTGCCTTGAGAGCCATTACAGAGGCATACGAGAGGCAGGAAAATTGCACAGTACAGTCCCAGCCTCCCAGCAGCAACAGTGGCATCATTTCATAGTAGCATAAGAAGCTACCTCATTTTACACATTGCTAGGATCTGCAGATGTCTCCAAAATCTACCTTTACACCTATCATTGATCACAAATTTACAGTTGCTCTTCAGGCATCTCTGCCTTTGCATTGCTCTGACTACTGAAGTGGTTTGTATAGCTTAGCAGCTTGGCTCCTTGCCATAGAGTAGTATTTAGACACTGCTCCCCACACTGTCAAAATGATTCAGCAACAAAACAGAAAGGGAAGCAACAACTCTGAGCACTGCTGGAATCAGGGCTTTTGAAGATTTCTCTGTCAGATCTTGTTAGGGATGAAACATATTTACTGCTCTGCATTTCATGTGCGCAGCCCTTAAATCAAAGGAAATCTTCCTGTCATTTCAACAGCAATCACCTGTGTACTTGTAATAGCAACTTTTTTTCTCTAGGAAAGAAGATGATCAATAAAAGGTAGAAGGTGACTGGTGTGTTTCAGCATGTGACTGTCAGGTCACTTCACACTGCATCCTCATTCACAAAACAGGTCTCAAAGGTTGTCACATCAAGGTCCTCCTTGCCCCAACCCAGTGCTGTAACAGTTTCCCTGCAAAGGTGTAAATGTCACCAATTGGTGTGAGAGAGTAAATGCTTTGAAAGCTGCAGCATTTTAAGGGTTTGGCATGATATTTATTTACAAGGAGATCTGACCCTGCAAGTCCTCACCTATCCCAAATTCTTATGAATTTCCATGGTAATTCAGATGCCGGAAGCACTCATTTTTCAAACCTCCTAAGGAGCTCTGGCCACAACAGACCACTGTTTCACAAGATGACATGCTTCCATGTTAACTGTGACAACATTACTGTCTGTGCTCTCTCTATCACAGATAAAGATAATTTGCTTCATTGAATTCTCCAAGAAGGCAGCTTTATCCTGACACACAGAATCACAGAATGTCAGGGACTGGAAGGGACTTTGAAAGCTCATCCGATCCAACCCCCCTGCCAGAGCAGGATCACCTACACCAAATCACACAGGAACATGTCCAGGCAAGCTTGGAATATCTCCAGAGAGGGAGACTCCACAACACAACACTGGGCAGCCTGGTCCAGTCTTCTGTCACTCTCTTAGGGAAAAAATTCCTCCTCATGTTTAAATGAAACTTCTTATGCCCCAGCTTCCACCCATTGCCCCTTGTCCTGTCACTGGGCATCACCTGGCTCCATCCTCTTGGTACTCACTCTCTACATATTTAAAAACATTGATAAGGTCACCTCTCAGTCTCCTCTTCTCCAAGCTGAAGAGCCCCAGCTCTCTCAGTCTCTCTTCATAAGGCAGATGTTCCATTCCCTTAATCGTCTTTGTGGCTCTGTGCAGGACTCTCTCAAGCAGTTCCATGTCCCTCTTGAACTGGGGGGCCCAGAACTGGACACAGTACTCCAGATGCAGCCTCACCAGGGCAGAGTAGAAGGGCAGGAGAACCTCTCTCGACCTAATAGCCACATCTCTTTTAATACACCCCAGAAGAGCATTGCCCCTCCTGGTCACAAGAGCACGCTGCTGACTCACAGTCAACCTCCCGTCCACTAGGACCCCCAGATCCTTTTCCTCCTCACAGCTTTCTAACAGGTCAGTCCCTAACCTATATTGATCCCTGGGGTTGTTCTTTCCCAGGTGCAAGACTCTACACTTCCTTGTTGAATTTCATTCAATTTCTTCCTGCCCAGCCCTCCGGCCTGTCCAAGTCTTGCTGAAAAGCAGCACATATTACTACTGTTTCCCCTCAGGAAAAAAAAAAAAAAAAGTTGAGAATCATAAGCAGTGCTTGCAGTGATGCAGTAACAGTCAGAGTACCTGGAAAACAAAATAACCTGATATCTGTAGCTCTTTTCCTTCCAGGAGACTGTTGTCTTGAAAATTAAATAATCAGTATTGTACAGCTTTCCCCCACTTTTTCCTGCTAGGCCTTTCAATCACATATAATGCAGGGTGCACTGGAGCGCAGCTGGCCTCGGTGGAGCTGTATACTGGTGCAGCATTCAATCAGAGACAATTCTTCAGTGGGATTACAGTTGCACATATAACTTCTTTTAGGACCTGGGTAACACCAGGTGAACTTCAACCATATAGCAATTGCTGACAATTTATTTACTGTCAGGATATACAAAGAGATAGTGTGAGTACTAACACTGGAGATGGTATTTTAAATAGCACTCCTCAAACTATATGTTACAGGTGCTTACACTGGCAAGCAGCAGTTGATTTTGCTGGCAACAGCTCATTCCTGCATTTCAGTTTTCAGCAGAGATATCTATCTGTTGGAATTTTAAATGTGCAGAACAATTTAATGATAACACTGAAACAAGCAACAGGCACAATCTGTTAGCATTTATCACTAAATAACAAGCTCAAACCAGGTACATTATTTGTTCTTTCTTGCATATGATAGATTTCACAAGGCTGAACATAATAATAGAAGCAGTAAAAACAACAATCAACTTCTCTTAAATAGCTTTATTTTACAAATGCATTTCCTGCCTGGTAAATCCTTCAAATTTATTTTACCAAATAACCTCTGAAAGTAAACAGCATTTTGAAATGCTGAAAGCTACACTAAACAACCATTCCGTCTAAATAATTGAATCTGCTGTCAAAACACTATGTAGCTTAGAACTGCAAAATACCTGTCTATGAATTTTGGAAGGCATTTTCATTTCCATATTAAGACAGATGAAATCTAGAAAAATATTTTCCCCTATTTTTTTTCACCCCTCCAAGGAAAGTCCTGAAAAGACCAACATTTGATTTAACTCCTTTCAATGCTAGTATTTTGGAAGATCTGATGGGCTGCTCCAAAGCAGAGATGATTTCAGATAGCAACAGGCCCTGGGCTCAGAGTGGACATAGCTGTGTGCTTGGTTGTTGCCCAAGCAGGAGCACAAAACACAGCCTTCATAAAGCCATATGTCATTCAGTAACGATCAGCCTTGTTCAAAGTGGCTTTCATTTGAGAGAGCTTTGTGGTGCAACATCTGACAGCAGTAGGACAAACTAGGCAGTGCTGCTGCTTTCCTACGTCCATCCAACATCACCTTGCTCTGAGGCCCAGCAGGATCACTTGCTTCTTACTGGAGACCCCATGAGGGTGTTCAGGTCCCCACTCAAAATTGTTTCTCTTATGAGTCACATCATGCAGAGGTTAAGCTGCTTCTGGCTGTCACCATTGACAAAACCCAGACTGGTATGGCTCTCTGGAAATACATCACTTTGCATGTCAGCCACTTTGTGCACCCTGAGCTTTGCTGTGCCCCAGAGAGTGCATCAGAAACAGCCGTGGACCACACTGTTTATCAGCAGGCACAGTTTGCTGTGGCAAATTTGCACAAACCAGCCTCATAATGCAACAAAACACATTCTGGTGCTTTTAGTTTCCAAACAGAAAAAAATTAAAGCTCTCTCAATTGGAAGCAAGAACTTTTTTTTCAAGCCAGCGTTCTGTAAGGTCTTGGGAAGTATTTTAAAACATCAGAAGTTTAGGGAGAGAAGTCTTAAAATATCTTCAGAGAATAGAGTTTCACAAATAACTCGAGAAACTAGAACTATGTAAATATTTGAACCCCAAAATTTCCAGTAGATATTTAAAAAAACAAACCCAAAACCAAATAAACAAAAAACCGAAAAGAACAACAAACTAAAACACAAAAACCACCCCCCCACACACAAACACACACAAAACCCCAAACAGACAAAAAAATCCGCAACAAAACAACCCCCAAAACCCCCACAAATCGAACAAATACATTTCACTTGTGCTCACAAGACTTTAGTATTTGCTTGCCAGTGGTAACCGTTTCGTAGTTAGGTTGCAATACGCTCAAGATCCCACCAGCAGGCGCTGGCCAAATGCAGACAGAGTTGGTCCTGCCTCTGTATTTCGTTAAAGCAGTAGGCTGAGGGACAGGACAGGAATGTCACAACAGTTTTAACGAGCAGTGACACAGAGCAAACGCTGGTTTTGTAAATGTGAGTACATCTGCTGGAAACCTATTTTAGAAAGTCTTGGGCACCAAGCACTGGACAGGGTCGAGACTGAAGGGATTTTATGGCAAATATGTATTGGATTTAATATATTAAATATTCAATGCTTATTAAAATTAAGTCTTTCCTCGGGTTAGAAGCATTCTTCAATTGCTTCTAGATAACATTTTCATTTACAACATACATTGTTCCTTACCTCCTTTCACTTCTAGGTCATCCCTCCCTCCTCCTTGCCCCAAATCTCTGCAGTCACAGCCGGGAGGTTGGGCTCACCGGGCACCAATCCTGACGTAAGTGTCAGACAACCTTGGGAGGCTGCCCCCGACAGGCAGTCGAGTCCTGTCTGGGCAGCAGCTGGGGCTCATGGCAGCGAAGGCAGGGGTTGGGCAGACAGGGTGGTCACGGGTTCGGTTTCAAGGGTCCGGCTGGGTGGGCACAGAAGGCAAGGCGGGCACGGGTTCGGCTGGCAGGGGTTTGGCAGGCAGAGCGGGCAGAGCAAACACAACGGCCCCCGCTTGGCCGGGAGGTGGTGATGTTGCCCACCGAATATGCGGCAGCCTCGCCCCGCGCCCCTGCCCGGCTGGGAACGGGCAGCGCTACCGCGGGCTCGGCGACCCCTGGACAGCCGCGGTCACCGATACCCTCTCCTCTGGGTACAGCCTAGAGTCTAGCCCAGGCTCCGAGATCCTGAACGAAACACCCCTGACGTCAGCTTACCGGCAGCTGCCAGCGAGAAGCAAGGCTGACAGCAACGCAGGTGGAGCCTGTTCTGAAAGCACCGCTCAGCACTTTAAGATGTAACTAAGTTTGCAGATGACAGTAAACAAGCAATGTATTTATAAGCATTCAGAATGTACCTGAGAACAGGCATGGAAAGGCAGAGGGAGGAAAGCCTTTTTTATCTTTTATTTATTCTTCACTTTTGCCTCAGGACCACATATAGATGAGGAACACGTTCCTCATGATGGGTGATGCTCTTCTTTCTCCTAAGTCATCAGTATCTTGCACCAGCACACCCCGACAAAACTGGTGATGGAGTGGACACAGTGCTCTGATCACTACACTGTGAGCTGAGCAGCTCCCATTGCCCATCTTAGAGCAGCCCCTATTGCCCATCTTAGAGCAGCCAGCTCACCTGCCTGCTCCAAGAAGAAAGTAAGTTAGGTACATACAGAAATACTTGAGAGACCTAATGGGAACCCCAGGCTTTTTACTGTGCTTTTATAAATGTACCTGACTTTTTTTAAAGTGTATTTGCTTCTGTTTCACTAGGGAGGCAAAGAGAAGTCTCAGAAACACAATCAAGTAAAAGCTCGGACTCAAGATGAAATTCACGTGGTTGAACATCCATAATCTGAGTTTCTACTGTCCTCCCAGAAGAAAATAAACCATCTACAACTGAATGGGTTACACCTATGACCTTATGAATTTAAGTGAATCATGAGAAGGGAAATGTAAGCAGCAGAAGATAAGAGAATGTAATGAGTGGAACAAAAGTTGTGAAGGAAAAAAAAGCTTTTAAAGTACTGTAGTGAACATAACTAAAGAAGCAAGCAAAAGAGTTAGTTTCAAAAGGAGATCATGTTAAACTCAGGGGGTGGAGGGGTGGGAAGAGATAAAAGTCACTGCAGTCTAACAAAATATTTTGTCATATAGAGAGACAGGCACAAAAAATGAGATAAAAATACAGAAATCCATGGCTTTGTCTCCGTATAGCCATACAATCCCTTCTCAGGAGGACAGGTCAGAAAGCAATTCACTAGATTGCTTGTTGTACGGTCCTCAGTGCAAAAGTAAGCATAAAGGTGATTGGAAGCGGGACCAGAAACTCCACTGTACAAAAGCAAGGCAATGCTGCAATTGCTAATCACAACACCTGATTAAGTAAAACTGTGAGTATATTTATTAATGCTATAAATACTACACAGATCTCAATACAAAATACTCTTCCAAAGACCACATAAAAAGATCACAAATTAAATCTGTTCTGACATAGCGAAGGTATCCCAAGTGGTCTTGCATTTTCTGTGACAAAATAAAACTACTCCTTCCCAAACCAAGAGTTAGACTGGTTAAGAACCATCTTCAGTGGGCTACTGGGAAGTCAGTCTCGGATCTGTCCTCTCGGGACTGCCAGACTGGGTATCTTGACTACAAGAGATTCCAAATTCAACTAAAACCAAGAAGCTACACAGATTCTCATGCTACTTGAAAAACAGTTGGCATTAACCATTCTTCCTGTACTCTTTTCCACATCAGCTGTGCATTTTACTATCAACATTTATAGACAAAAAGGGTGGGAGAGACAGAATACCCCATGTTCCAGCTGTAAGCAATGTACAGGCAGGAACTTTAAAAATCTTCTCTCAGATTATTCCTATGTCAAAACTCCCTAGAGAGCCCTTACAGAGACTGGGAATGTTACTTACTCTTCTTCTTGGCTATTCAGCATTATCAAGAAGAGTCCTAAAAATTGCAGCATTTTGTGATGCAAAGGTTTTTTCCATAGGGAGTTAAATTGCAAGCCGTAGATCAGTGCACACATAAGCAATTCTGAGTAAAGATTTGAGAAAAGCAAATCTGAAATAAAATACTCTAGATAGATCTGCCTTTTTGGTTTTGTCCTTCTTCTCCCAGTGATGTAGAATAACCCTGTGGGCGTATCTCACACTCCTCTGTCAAAATTTCTCCAGCCAACCTCAATCACACTGCCCCACCAGTGCTGGCTGTGCCTTTTCCTCCCTTGCTATGGTCAGTATTTTGGGTTTTGTACCCACTGCACTGCCAATGGCACTGTCACTGACTTCTGAAGCCTGCCAACATCATGGTTGGTCACTACTCACAACTGTGGTACCTCACTGATCTGTTCTGAAATAAACTTTTTAGCCTGTTCACACTCCAATTAGCAGTAGCTTATGATGCATGTACAGAGGCAAGTGCAGATGTCCAGAGCAGCACACTCTCCTGTGTCAGCTCAAATTTGCTCCTCCCTTGAAGTTAGAAGAGAGAAAGAGTAAAAACAAGTGGAGAAAAGGTACAAGAAGGAAGAGCATTAGCTTGTAAAAGCCAGTCCCAAGGAATAATAGTATAAATGTTGAAAGCAGCGATAGGTATGCAAAAATACATTTATTTTATATACACTTGCAGAACCTAAATGGGACAAATGCTTCTCTTGAAACATGACATCCTTTTCCTTGAATTCTGTCAGAGTCTGTGCACGTACCTAAACCTCAGTCAAAGTCCTTTTCTGCTATTCATTGTATCTGGACTTCTCCATTTAGTACACTGGAGCCTGGCATCAGGGATGCCCAAGCTTCAGTTCTGGCACCTTGCTGTAATGTCCCTACAGGTCAATTATAAGGCTGAAAAAATGTGTCAGAGTAATATTCAGGTGTCTCTCAGCATTGTAAAGATGAATGAGCTGATGTTTACTTATCACTTTGAAAATACAAAACACCATACAACTTGGAAAAAATGCTGTTGTAGCTGGAAGATTTAAGAATATTGGAATGCCTATTTCAATGCTTTTACACACTGATGGAGAACATAAAAGGCCTGGAGGTAAGTCCATGACTCTTCTTTCAATATTTGCAATCATTAAAGCTGACCAGAGGATCCAGATGAAAGAGGGAGAACTTGCAGTTCTTGTACAACCAGGGCAAGGAAATACATGTGGTGATAGATTTTCTGATAGATTCTCAGTCTTTGGACTTGACTTTCTCTGGTGTTACATCATCATTTTGTCTTCTCTTTGAAACAGATGAAGCTGTTTAGCCCTGAAGGTTGAGGGCAGGCTGATGGTGTGGCCTTAAAGAGGTCCAGAAATTGGAGTGATGTTTATGCAGAGCAGCAGAGCTGTTTGCCTTATCCTCTTGCTTGTGTAGTATTTGTTTCAGGCTTGTGATAGACGTGTGCACACTTCTAGGTACACACAGATGTAAAAAATCTGTCTGACATGGTTCCTGTGCTGTGCTGGCTAGATAATGATTGTCAATACATCCCAGTGACCCACAAAGCGCCTTTTTGGTGTGAGCTCTGTGCCACTGCATGCTGGCTTGAGGTATGTATCAGTACAGGTTGGGAACTGGCTTGCTGGAGAGCAGTGAAGAGGAAAAGGACCTGGGGATCCTAGTGGATGGAAGGCTGACCATGAGCCAGCAATGTGCTCTTGTGGCCCAGAAGGCCAAGGGCATCCTGGGGTGGATTAGAAGGGCTGTGGGTAATAGGTTGAGAGATGTTCTCCTCCCTCTCTGCTCTGTCCTGGTGAGGCCACATCTGGAATACTGTGTCCAGTTCTGGGTTCCTCAGTTCAAGAATGACCTCAGGGAACTGCTTGAGAGAGTCCAGCACAGAGCCATAAAGATGATGAAGTGAGTGGAATACCTTCGTTATGAGGAGAGCCTGAGGGAGATGTGGCTCTGTAGCTTGGAGATGAGGGGCCTAAGGGCTGCCCTTATTCATGTTTATAAAGAGATGGAGCCAGGCTCTGCTCAGTGATACCAGATGACAGGACTAGGGGCAATGGGTGGAAGCTGAGGCATAGAAGTTCCATGGAAACATGAGGAAAGATTTTTCCACTGTGAGGGTGACAGAACTCTGGAACAGGCTGCCCAGGGGGGTTGTGAAGTCTCCCTCTCTGGAGCTGTTCAAGACATGCCTGGAGGCATTCCTGTGTGATCTGGTATAGGTGATCCTGCTCTGGCAGGAGGGTTGGACTGGATGATCTCTGGAGGTCCCTTCCAGGCTCTGACATTCTGTGATTCTGTGATTCATAGTGTGCTGAATATTAGTAGTATTAATTCCTGCCAATGGACTTCCCCTATCCTACTCTCCAGTGTAGAGTCCTTCCTCTGTAAATGCTGATATTCTGGTTTTACTTTCACAGACTGCAACTTGTCAGTGCTTTGCAGATTTTGCTAGCATTATGCCCAGAGTAAAGCACAGTAGGCCCCAATACACGTAACTCAGAATATAGTTTCCAATTAGAGAGAACAAATTGAAAGGGCAATATTTACATTCTCTTACCAGCTTACTGACATACTGTCTTGTGCAAACACAATCAATCTGTGACAAGGCCATGCAAATTTGAGATCTCAATTAAGTAAGTTTATTGTTACTATAAACTCAGTATTTGTTCGATACTGCCTAGTCCTGGGTGGGTTCTTTTTGTAGGGCCCACAGACATTCAGTCAAGGGCTGTTGTCCTTTACTCGACTTGTTCTTCTTATAATACTGCACAGGTTCAAGGCTCCAGTCTCAGATAATAATCTCACACAGCTTCACTTCCTGACTATGACTATACTTGCTGTAAGCTTTAAGCAAAGGCTGCCAAATCATGGCTCCCAAGTTACAGCTAAACCAGCAAACTGTTTCTAGGAGCTGGTCTGGAAGAGAAGAGATTAAAGCAAGAGTTGATATTTGCTTTTGAAAGTCATGAGGGTCTTCAAAGCATTGAAAATTTGAAAACATATTAAGAGGCATGTCACAGATGTGGAGATGACGGCCTTATGATAAAGCGCAATACAGCATGTCAAAATATTGACCAGCTTCCTAAAGAAGTGTCTCTCACACTAATGCCATATCTTCTTCCTTAAATGCACCCTTCCAATATCTAACACTGCAAGCTACAGTCACCCTCTCCAGATTCCTCTCTAGGTCACTTTAAAGCTCTTTTCTTTAAATAACACCTACAAAAGCCCTGAATGCTGGTCCAACCACATGACTGTTCCTGCCAGAGATGTCTTTGATCTTGTGACTTCAACTCTCCTTCTAATGAGGTTCCAACCTCACAAATTAGGCTTAACAGGAGCAGCTGGTCTTTTGTGGCCTTGCAGAGGGTATTGGCTTCCAGTAAACCACAAACATTTAAATACAGGTATTGGGTTTGTGTGATGTGCTGGTTTGAGGCTAACTGTAATATTTTAATGAGAGAAATTAGATCATTTGTTGTGAAAATAAAATAATTATTAAGTCTATACCATCCATTGGTTTGTTGACAGTGATAAAAAGCCAAAATGTAAATAATCTCTCCCACTCTGGTCTGTGTTGCTGGATCCATTCACTTCATTAACTCCACTCTAATATCTTTCCATTAAGCTTGGCTAATAGAAACAACTTGAGCTTTGCTGGTTTTTGTTTTTACTTGTCTGTCAGGGAAAGTAGAGTGAGAAAGAGGGGGTAGCTTTGAGCCCTTCTGGGTAGTTTTTCTTTGTCTGGGAGGGAGTTTGGATTTCTGTATTATTTCTAATTTGCACATAATTGTAAATACTTGTAAATATATTGTGTATATATGCTTGTAAATATTGCTTTGCTATAAATATAGCTTCATCTCACTTCTAAGGTGTCTGAGCTGGCTGGTAAATTTCAATAGTGTGGGGGAGAAGTTCCTAACTCAGCACATGTGGCAAGTTTTTGGTAGCAGAAGGGCTACTGGCGTGACTTCAGTGAGAAGCTGATAGGCAGCTCCAAGACAGACCCACAGTGGCCAAAGCTGAGCCCTTCAGCAATAGTGGTAGTGCTTCTGAGACAATATTTAAGAAGAGTGATGAAGAAACCTGTGCAACAGCAGTTGGCTGATAGGAAAATATGTGAGAGAAACAGCTTGCTGCTCTGCAGACACCAAGGTCAGTGAAGGAGGATGGGAGGTGAGGCTGCTCTAGGTGCTTAGGCAGATATCCATCTGCATTCTGGAGGATCCCATGCCAGAGCAGGTGGATGAAACTAAAGGAGGCTGTAACCCCATGGAAAACTTGCATTAGAGCAAGTTTGTTGGCAGGATCTGTTAGGCACCCACACTGGAGCAGGGGAAGAGTGGGAGGAGTCCTCAATTTGAGGAGTAAGGAGGAAGAAGCAACATAAACAATGATGAACTGACTGCAACCCTCATTCCATGTCCCCTTGCACTGCTGTGGAGAAGGAGAATTTGGAGTGAAATTGAGCCTGGGAAGAAGTGGTGCGAGTAGTGTTTTAAGATTCAGTTTTATTTCTTATTTATTACCCTATTCCTAACTGGTAACAAATTAGCTAATTTCCCCCAGCCAAATCTATTTTGCCTGTGACAGTAGTTGGTGAGTCATATTTCCATGTATTTATCTTGACCCACAAGCCTTTTTTTGATACATTTCTCTGCCCTGTTCAGCTGAAGAGGTGTAGGGATACAGTGGCTTTGGTGGGCACCCGGCATTGAGCCAAAGCCAACCCACCACAAAGCATCAGTCAAAATGGGCATCACGGAAGCCTCTAGAAAAGTACAAAAATGATTAACTTACCTGTGATAACTGAACTGAGCAAAGAAGAACAATTTAAACAATTCAAGATAGCTGTTCTCCTGTTGTTTCTCCAGACCATGGGAAACACAACTATTCCCCCCCACTCCCCAAATCTAGACAGGTAAGCCAAGGGAGTATAGATTTTTCCACTGATGGAAATATGAACACAAAATGGCAAGGATGTGCTTATTTCATGATAACTTCAAGTGCCTGCAGAAAACTGACTGTTCCAGGATATGCAATCAAGTCCAGGAAGCTGAGAAGTGACAGCAAATCAGAAAAGCACACAGCTGGCTTGGTATTGGAGAAAAAACAATGGCTTCAAGCATTTGTGGATACTCAAGAACTAGACAGTTGTCTGTAATGCCCGTCTGAAGCACTACCTGCAGGGATGGCCACATGGCACTCATAAGAAGTTCAAGTGCAGTTCATAGAATCATAGAATCATAGAATGGTAAGGTTGGAAGGGACCTCAAAGATCATCTAGTTCCAACCCCCTGCCATAGGCAGGGACACCTCCCACTAGTACAGGTCACTCAAGGCCTCATCCAATCTGGCCTTGAACACCTCCAGGGAGGGAGCATCCACAACCTCCCTGGGCAACCTGTGCCAGTGCCTCACCACCCTCACTGGAAAGAACTTCCTCCTAACATCCAGTCTAAATCTCCCCTCTGTCAGTTTAAACCCATT
>VWZE01026467.1:22294-68785 GCA_013396675.1 Eubucco bourcierii
TGAAGCTCTATTTACAGCTCAGCACAATGTACAAGCAGAGATATACACTATAGACAGGAATAGTTACAGAAATAGACAAGTTAAAGGGAATACAGAAACACAACTCCCCTCCCAGAAATCAGAGACCCCAGGAGGGGCTCCCAACCACCCTTTCACCTTCTCCCCACCCCTGTACCTTACCCCAAGGTTTGCCTTACGTGTAAGGTAAATTAGGAGGATCAGCCAGGGGAGTTAGAAGAAAAGGGGTTTGTGAAAATCGGCAGAGGAGTTAGAGGCAGAAGCTGCTAGATCCAGCAAGAGTCAGACAGAGATTGACCTTATCTAATGTTTTGGTTATTGTTCCCAAACAATTCTTCAGCAAGTGTATGAGTGAAGTAGACATCATGATGTTTTCCTTTCACAGCCTATAGTGTAATTTTCTCTATTAACATATTCTAATTAGCCTCAAACCAGTACACAGTGAAAACAGCCACAATGCTGAATTGCTTTCTTCATACTAAAACAATATAAAAGTTGATTTATGGAAACAGGAAATAGGGGCTTTTATCCTTTTCACAGGAAGGACAATCAGTGGCTATAAGGAATGGAGAGAAGTAGCTCCCCTGTTGGCATAGACTCAACTACATGCCTCGTTTTCCACTAAGATTTCTTAAATTTTATCATCCAGTTATAAAATGCACATTTTTGCCTTAAACCTATTTTGAAGTAATTATATGGATTATGCTGGTTTAGAATGCTCCTTTTATGAAACTAAATTATTGGGTATTTGTGTGCTGTCTATAATTTGGTCTTCTAAAACAGTAATTCTGTGAGCAAAACAATGCATCTCCTTGCCTGTTTTGTCTTTCCTTCTCTAGTTGTTTGCATCTCTTTGCCTCTCTGAATATGCAAGGACATGGACATTTCTCTTGGATTATTACTGAGCCATGGCAGCCTAATAACCATTCATTCTGTTAAATCTTTTGACTGCAAAGGATGTCAGTGCCAGACAAAATACCTACAGACTGTCTGTCCTACAGACAACCTTTACAGTTTCTAAAAGAAGATACTGGACTCAGGTTTCAAAATGGTTTAGACTTCTTTGTTTCATTTTCAAAACTGAAAGGCCTTCTGGAGCCTACACCCTACCAGCTTTCAACAAGATGTATCGGCACAACAGTTAGAGACAGTTTTTAATGTCAGATTTCCTTTTTGAAAGGCACTTCAAGAGTTTTAGCTAGCCACATAGATATCAGAGAAGCCTGCCCTTGGTTTCAAGCATTGAGCTCTTTCTTGAGCTGGCATACAATCCCAGATTAAATTTCGTAATCCATTGAGTTATTTCTTTTTGCTTTACGATTCAGCAGTTTCTGGGAAAACCTACGAATATTTTTTCCTCTAGTTATGATTTAATCTGTAATTGCACATCAACAACAAAAAAAGAAGTTTTAAAAAATCACATTGTGTAGGCATTTTAGTTCTGACACACCAAAGAGCTATCCAATTCACAGCAGTCTTCCAGTGCTGCCAAGATTTCTTCAAAAATGACAAATGATACATATAAAAAAAAAAAATCCCTTAAGGGTACATAGATAATTTCCTGTATGAAAGTACTCAATAATGCAACACCAAAAGGATAAAGCACTCTGTAGTTCATATACTTGATTAACTGTAAGCCATATACTTTAGACACTGGTGGTTGTTTGGGGTTTTATGCATTTTGGGTATATCTATAAAACCAAAATCTATATAAAACCCTACCCAAACCAACAAGTTTTGCATCAAACCCACCACCATTCAGCATGATCCCAAACAAGCATAAAAGGTTAAAGCCTTCTATGTGACTTAAACCAGGGATGATGGCAAGAGGCTGTATTGGTTTGAGTTTAGCTTCTCAGGGGAGACCAATACAGTAATAGTAGGATGCCTTCCCCTCTCCCCACCCTTTTGGAAAGGGGAAAGGAAAGGAGGAGACAGAAGAGGTAAAACCACCCAAAGAACAGTATGGCTATGATTTGGAAGGTAAAAGAAAACTTTAACAACAAATAAAGGGTATTTAAGGTAGGGGAACGACAAATAGGTATAGAGAAGGGAAAACAAGATACAAAATATATATACGACCAGATGGGTGGTAGTGGATTGAAGAGATGTCCAGCGTGTGGTAGTGACTGGCCACATGGAAAGACAGGAGACATGGTGTCAGGCACACAGTCCACGAAGAGAGAGGGAGCAACAGGAAGTTCCTCTGTTTATATAGGGGGTCCAGACAGGAAGTGGGAGTGGGCTAAACACTACACCTGGGGTCCAGCAGACGTGGGGTCAAGATCCGACCACTCCCCCCACCCAGGAGGGTTAACCCTTTACAGTGGTAAAAAAAGGTAGTAGAGTGGAATGTGTGTCCAGGTAGAAGTGTTAGGATAAGGACGGGAGAACCAGTTTCCTGACCTGCAGGAAAAGGTGAAACCTTCAAGCATGCTTACCCATGAACACTGAGATGTCCTGGCTGCTGCATGGAGCAGTTGGTTCTCCATGGCACTAGCACTACCTCCCACTATAAAAGCGTGTTCTCAAACAGCATCCTCATTGTCCATTAAGTACTGAGATGGCTGCTTGACTAGAATATTTCAGTTGGAAGTGACCTACAGCAACCGCCTAGTCGAACCATCACTTGTCATATTATTTAAGTTAGAAGGTCTGCTTTAAATACCTACATGTTCATATCAATGTTCTTTCAGTCAAACAGTAAAATCCAGCTTTGTGAGACTACACTTTTGTGTTTGTCTCACGCACACAATGTAAAAATTACATTATGTGTACATTTGCAGGTTGCTACACATACTAACGTTGAACGTTTCAAAGCTATAATCACATTCCAAATTATTTTCTAGGAGGTTTTTTATCTTATTGAGAGGGAAAAACATTTGCTCTGAATTTCTGAAAAATAAAACCACAAGCAAATCCAAACAGAAGGGCAAAATATCTGACTGTACCCCTCACTGAGTCTCTCTTAGCAGACAGCTGACAACTAACCTAAATGTGCACAAGTCCATGGGGCCTGATGAGATCCACCCACGGGTCCTGAGGGAACTGGCAGATGAAGTTGCCAAACCACTGTCCATCATATTTGAAAAGTCATGGCAGACAGGTGAAGTTCCTGCTGACTGGAGGAGGGCAAACATAACACCCGTCTTCAAGAAGGGTAAAAAGAATGACCCTGGAAACTACAGACCAGTCAGCCTCACCTCTGTGCCTGGCAAGATCATGGAGCAGATCCTGCTGAAAGTCCTGCTAAGGCAAATGGAAAACAAAGCAGAGGTGATTGGTGGTAACCAGCATGGCTTCACCAAGGGCAGATCTTGCCTGACAAATTTAGTGGCTTTTTATGACGAAGTCACAGCGACAGTGGACAAGGGAAGGGCAGCTGATGTCATCTACCTGGACCTGAGTAAGGCATTTGACTCTGTCCCACATGACATCCTGGTCACCAAACTGGAAAAACATGGACTTGATGGATGGACCACTCGCTGGATAAGGAATTGGCTGGATGGTCGAACCCAGAGAGTGGTGATCAACGGCACAATGTCCACCTGGAGACCAGTGACAAGTGGTGTCCCTCAGGGGTCAGTGCTGGGACCAGTGCTGTTTAACATCTTTGTCAGTGACATGGACAGAGGAATGGAGTGCACCCTCAGCAAGTTTGCAGATGACACCAAGCTGTGTGGCACAGTCGACTTGCTAGAGGGCAGGGATGCCATCCAGAGGGACCTGGACAGGCTGGAGAGGTGGGCCCAGGCCAACCTCATGAAATTCAATAAGGCCAAGTGTAAGGTCCTGCACCTGGGTAGGCACAATCCCAAGCACAAATACAGGCTGGGTGGTGAATGGCTGGAGAGCAGCCCTGAGGAAAAGGACCTTGGAGTCTGGGTTGATGAAAAGCTCAACATGAGCCTGCAGTGTGCACATGCAGCCCAGACAGCCAACCGAGTCCTAGGCTGCATCAAGAGAAGCGTGGCCAGCAGGGCAAGGGAGGTGATTCTGCCCCTTTACTCTGCTCTCGTCAGACCCCACCTGGAGTACTGTGTGCAGTTCTGGAACCCTCAGCACAGGAAGGACATGGAAGTGTTGGAGCGGGTCCAGAGGAGGGCCACAAAGATGATCAGAGGGCTGGAGCAGCTCTCCTATGAGGACAGGCTGAGAGAGTTGGGGCTCTTCAGCCTGGAAAAGAGAAGGCTTAGAGGGCACCTGATAGTAGCCTTCCAGTATCTGAAGGGGGCCTACAGGAAGGCTGGGGAAGGATTATTTACAAGGTCCTGCAATGACAGGACAAGAGGCAATGGGTTTAAACTGGCAGAGGGGAGATTTAGACTGGATGTTAGGAGGAAGTTCTTTACAGTGAAGGTGGTGAGGCACTGGAACAGGTTGCCCAGGGAGGTTGTGGCTGCTCCCTCCCTGGAGGTGTTCAAGGCCAGATTGGATGAGGCCTTGAGTGAGCTGTACTAGTGGGAGGTGTCCCTGCCTATGGCAGGGGGTTGGAACTAGATGATCCTTGAGGTCCCTTCCAACCTTACCATTCTATGACTGAGGAATATACCTCCACAGTATTGCTATATATTGGAGGTTTTTTTACGTACCACCCTAGATACTCATTATCAGTGGCCAGTTAGAATACTGGCAGATGCTGGTTTGACTCAGAGTGGGCATTTTAACTACACCCCTTTGAGCCTACCTTTGCAGTTCATATGTGCTAATTTGCTCCATGTTAGCTAAGTTTCAACTCAGAGAAGTCTTCTGTATGTTCATCTCTTATTAGGTGGGACCAAGTCCCTGCAGCAGCCACAGTTTATGAGAAAAAGGCCAGAAGTGGAAGGGAAGAGACACAACTGAAAAGGACACACTTTATCTCCCTGTTGGGAGCTTTAAAAGGTATGGTCTTCACCACAACAGTTTCAAGGACAGCTGCATGCATGGATGACCACAGCAGCCTGGTTTCGTTTGGAAGCTACTGTTTTAGGAAACAAGTATCCTAATACCAGCAGAGATGCTGCAGAGTCCCTCTCAGGACTCTTCTGCAGAAACTCGCCTCAGAACACAGCACTTCAGTGAATTCCCTAAATAGATACAATGCAGTTGCTCTAGACTCCAAAATCCTTCCAGCAAGCTCTCGCTCAAAACACGGCATTGCACATTATCACTGCTGCTACAGCCCTACCTGTCAGATTTATTTGTAGAGAGTAAGTTGTATATGATCCTGTACCCTCATAACATACCATGAAATTACTGTCTTCAACACCAGAGGTTTAATCTGTAAAGCTGAAGAACAAAGAAAGACGCAGTTATGGGACAAAACAAAAAGAACCTGTCATTCATGTTTCTGTGTGACTCTATACAGGTTTTCACCAGCAGCAGGACAGTGAAACAAAACAGTACCTCTCTAGAAACAGTTTTCTTTGCAGGAAGATGAACTCTGAGTGACTCCATCTCTTAGCAAGAGGCAGAAACAGGCTTGGAGACTTAGTAGGGCTGATCTGGCCTTGCCAAGTGACACAGTTGAAGAGCAGATGCTTCCTTCCTTTAATTTAGCGAAGCCAGCAAGGTGGCTCAGCAGACCCATGCAGACATGACGCAAACCAGCTGTGGGTTTTACCTCTTGCTGTGGCAGCATATTAATCCATCTTTGTCAGTATCACCTGTGAAGGACACCCCTCCTGTTCTACACGGCAAACCTCCAGGTCCATATTAATGATTACAGTTTCCCAGAGGAAGCCTGAAGTGAAAATATGGAATTGTGCATGTATGAGGTTGTGCAGAACCTGCCAGTTAGGAGAGAAACCGCACACACATACAAAATCAGGAGACAAGGACAAAGAGTGAATTAGGAGTAGTATTTCTTAATTTTTAAAAGGCAGCATTTTTTAAAAGGTGCACCTACTGCAGTACACAGATGTGAATCTCTAACAAATTGTCCCAAAAATAGACAACCCCCCTCTTCCATGAACAGACTAGCTCAGAGATCCCAGGAAAGAGGAGTGGGAAATGATAATATCAGATGTCTTTTAGAAGATCTTTTCCTTTGACAGCATAGACTCTAACAGAGCGAGCCCAACTTGAACAACAGTACTCGGAGACTGACAAACACCCAGCCTGACACTGTACACATTGCTCAGTCTGGTGCTCTGCACCCTTGGGCGACTTTTCCAGCAATCTCACAACCCATTTCTATCATGTTGATGCTATTTTAACACACATAATGTGAACCTGTTTAATAAAATGCTTCAAAGCCTGAGAGGATTTCAAAGAAAACTCATGCAACCCACCCCTGAATGTATCCAAACTGGTAACAAATCCTTTGGCTGATGAAGAGAGGTAATGAAAGGGAAGTTAATCTTGACATTAGTAGACTAATCAGTTGACAGGTAAGGTTCTAGAGGACTTGGTGGCAGAGAGGACAGCTGTTTCCAGAACTGTGCCTAAGCGACAGTCTAGACGTTATGAATGAGAGAGAGCACAGGAGAACTAGAGAAGCTTCTCATAGGAGAGGTGGGAATCCATATCTTAAAGATTCAATTAAAGAACGTCAAGGTTGGTGGAAAACACTGAGCTATTTCTACCTCCGTGTCCCTGTGGCTGCCCTCACGCTACTGTGGCTGTAATTACGTAAAAAGCACAATCCTTTAATGGAAGGTGGAATTATTTAAGGAAAACAGCTGGCAAATTTAGAGCTAAGTAGGAGCATAGAAACGTCAATGCTGAACCAAGACTGTGTCAAACATGACCCAGATACCTAATTAGAAGTTATGCTTAAATCTAACTTGCACAGCCCTGAAGAAACAGGCTGACTGAATGCAGCAGAGAAGCTGCAAGTACTTTGTTGAGCTTTATTGTCCTGATTGCATTAGACAGTGTTCTCATGTCCCCACTCTTCCTCATTTTCAATGTTTCAACCCTGACAAATCTGCCAGAAAAAGGGAGGGGAGAGGTGGTTTACAGAATAATGATGCAAAGATCCCCATTGTGAATTTTGAGGGGGGTGTCAAGGCTACCAGAAACAGTCTCCCAGTGCAGAGAGACAGAGGGGTGCTCTCCCGCTGCCAGCTACTTTAACACCTCTGCCTCAAGCACCTCAGCCCAACTTGCTCCTGCATCCCCAGAAAGTAAGAAAACTGGGGAACGTGGAGGAATCTGCAAAACCTAAACACACAGAACACGCCTGCTGCAAAACCATGAGCTACTAACAGGATTATACAAGATAAGCGAATATAACATTAATTTACAATAGTTCTGTCAAAGCTAACTGTAACCAGTCTAAATATTATTTTCTTAATATATAGCATTCTGCAAGAAGAAAGGTCTGGTTATGTTCCATTTAATATCTCCTTATGCTACTCTCTCCTGGGGTAGGAAAAGACATTGCTCTGTGTTCTTAAATAAAAGTATCCAAATACAGAAGAATACACTCATGGATGTCTGCTCAGCTGCCTTGTACAAGAAATCAGCCAAACCCACAGAGATCTTCAGGTAGCAGCACGAGCGAGATGGTCCCTAGGGGACAGCCAGTATAAGTTACTGGGGAAGAACAGTCCGCAGAGAAAGATTCTAACATGCCAGTGTACTCTCTTATTGGATGCAACATGTGAAGTAATGTTTGTCGACCAAGTGTGTTTCTTAACTTGATGCTCAAGGACCACTGCTGACAACAGGAGCAAAATGGTGAACAGGGAACAAGTGGGCAGTAAAAGTCACTGACAGAGATGGTGCTGAAATATGCTAATACACTACTTAAAAAACAGAAACTCATTAACTTAACTAAGTATCAGGGGTAAGAAAAAAACAAAGTGCTTACCAGACTCTTTCCTGTTAGGAATTTGCACCCAGTAGGCTAATGGTTACTAATGAGTCGTCAGTGTGGTGTTCCATCTCTGATGGGGAATTTGGTTGTGGAGCAGGATCAGAGAGATTACATTACCCTGCTCTGGCATTGGTCTACCTGTCAATGGAAAACTTCAGACAATTCTCATGGTCACTGTTCAAAAAGGTTGTTAAGGACTTGGAAAAGGGTCCAGGGATGAAGCACACAAGGAATTACAGGCCTGGAAAAAGTGCTGTGTAGTCAGCTGTGCTTTCAGAGACATATTTTATTAAAAACTTCAGAAACAGAAAGTGAAGTGGTTATTTCACTGCTGTAACTAAGTATCTTTTTGAGGAGAACACTTATCTTCACTGTCAACCACAACACCAGGTTCAGTACCAGAAGATGATCCAGACAAAGGGAGCCCAGAAACAAGGAACATGTTTTGGTCATTTCATTACCTTTTTTAAGGGAGATGGTAACTTCTTTAAAGGTCACAACAGACTTTTTATGCCAGCATTTTTTAATTGGGTATTTTCTGTAAGATCTACAGTTATGAAGAGGACTGGAAGCCAGGAGGCTGCACATAAGCAGGCTGGGCCAAAGGATCACCACAGCCCTTTGCTGCACAAGTCAGCACAATGGGTGAAGGTCTCCATTCTTCCTCTGCCCACCCATGGTCAGCCCTCTCCTCCCAAGAACATGTGCTGCACTTACAGCAGTTGAAGGACACACATCAAGACTTGTTAACCTTTATCTCTGTCATGGAAAGTACATGTCCTGGTTGCCCAGGCATGATCCCATCATCCCCCTTCCCTCTGGCGGGGCGAGGTAAAAGTAGAGCACAGGGAGAAGGCAAGACTTGCTTAGACTTGTACTTCCTCAATAAGGGAAAGCAAGATCTTGACTTCACCTAATATGGTCAGATTTGGCAAAGTGCCATTCTGATTGGCAAATCTCTGTGGTCCAAGTGGCCATCGCATTTCAGGTAATCAATAAATAGGCTTTGGCCACATGGCTTTGGACTTTTGCTTTTGTTTTGCTGTGCCTGCTGAGCCCTGCCATGTTATGCTCTGCTTTGCCTGCAAGGACTATGAAGATACCGACAGAATTCCCTTTGAGTTTTGGGTACTGTATGATACTATTTTGTGAGTAAATACTTAGAGCCTCTTGCAATCACTAATTGCCTTCTGCCATAAGCAGAAAGGAGCTTCCTACGCCGACCTAGTGGCTAAGCAGGATAATCAACCGCAAGCAGTATATTGACCACCAAGAATCTTCTCTTCCAGTTTTAATGTTTGCGTTTGCTAGTTAACCTCTTAGAGTCTTCCAGTTTTGACTGTTCCCTGTGTATATAATTTTCCTAACCATGTGTGTTGAACCTTGTAAATAAGTTTTCTGGCAAGATTTAATGTTAATAAACAATTTTCATGGTTATTAGCAATCTCTGCCTGGATATCAAAATGAGTACCGATTATTGATTTTGCATAATTCGTAACAACCTCTGCATTATATAGAATCATAGAATGGTAAGGTTGGAAGGGACCTCAAGGATCATCTAGTTCCAACCCCCTGCCATAGGTAGGGACACCTCCCACTAGTACAGCTCACTCAAGGCCTAGTCCAACCTGGCCTTGAACACCTCCAGGGAGGGAGCAGCCACAGCCTCCCTGGGCAACCTGTTCCAGTGCCTCACCACCCTCACTGGAAAGAACTTCCTCCTAACATCCAGTCTAAATCTCCCCTCTGCCAGTTTAAACCCATTGCCCCTTGTCCTGTCATTGTAGGACCTTGTAAATAATCCTTCCCCAGCCTTCCTGTAGGCCTCCTTCAGATACTGGAATGCTACGATCAGGTCCCCTCGAAGCCTCCTCTTCTATTGCTGGTCACTTGGTTGCATTGTCTTAAGCTGATTCCTGTCAGCTCCTGCTGGGCACAACAGTCCCCAGACACACCAAATTTGCAGAAAATCAAGTTTATGAAATCAATAAACAAAGGAGTTCTGACAAGCTCATTTTGAAAGGTTTTTTGTTGTTTTCTTTTTGGTTGTTTGGGTTTTTTATGGTTGCAAGTTGTTATGTGGTTTTGATTTCTAAGCTTGCGTCATCTCTAAGCACACCTTACAGCTCTCCAAGACAGCAAGCCACTGTGTCAAGGACTCAGTATTCTTTGGAGCTGTAAAATCTTCCATCTTACAAATACATGAATAAAATCCATAATGAAATATCCATGTAGCAATGAGATAAATGACGACTAAAAGATGACACCACGCAAAACTATAAATCACAATTTCTAGTCTTCTGACTCTATTTTTCCACTTGACAAAAGAAATAAACGTTGATGAATATGTCTCTCTCCAATTCATTAAGTTTCAGCAACCACAGCCTCAAACAGCCTTATGACTGAAATTTTATTAGAGTAACCTTTATTTCTCTTCCATGGCTACTACTGTTCCCTCAAAAAGTTCACCCATCACTCTGTCTCTTGTAGGAGGAAAGTTTAGACAGCCTTCAACAAAATAACCCCGGATGTTTGGCAAATACCTCTCTTGCTAAAAAGTGGCTTTTGGTCAGCGTAACCTATTCAGAAAATAGAAATTAAATACACTGCATACTTAGGGCAAAGGTAAAATATCCAAAACAAAAAACAAACAAACAAAAAAATAACAAAACAAAAATACCCCAAACAAACAAATTATTCACTCAGGTAAATTTGACAATGATGTTGGCATCAACCAGTAAACAATGAAGTTTAAAAAAACCCAACAACCCCACAATCAAAAACCCCAAGACAACAGACACAACCCTAGCTGTCATGGGGTGAGTTGAATCTCCTGATAAATATGTTCATTACCACACCGCCCTCATGTCCACTTCAAAATTAAGGTGCTAGTTGGAGCAAAGTATCATGGGGCTTGAAGTTCAGGTTGTAACACGAGAGGCTTCCTGTTCTGGTTGATGCTTCCCTTTTCTGGTTTTGGAGCATTTCGGTTTTGGCTTTTTTTGTTAGGCTGGACGCTGCATGATGGGGTGGAGTGGAGCCATTTTATTGCTGGTTCCTGCTGCTGCTTCTGAATTTTGCTGTGTGCTTTCTGCAAATAGGCTAAGGTAATTGTGCCATGTATTATCTCAGTAAATTCCTTAATCCAGTTTTATCTGTGTTACTTTCACTCCCTTCTGTGCAGGGAAAAGGGAGTTGTGAGAGTGGGATGTGTTAACCCGGGATGCTAGCCAAAATAACAATAAGTATAAAAATAACATAATAAGACTGCTATTACTTCTGTGCAATACAAAACAAACTGGATGTAAAACCTTTCACTGATATAGACATATGCTACTTTTCCTGATCATATTGTGGAAGTAACTGCATGGAGAAAGAATCCTTATTGTGCAAGTGACCTTGGGATGGAACAGAATCCTGACGCTTTCCTTGCAAAGCACATGGCCATCAAATAGGAATTAACTGAATAAAGACCTAATTGCTTAGTTTTATTTCTCTGCAGGACTAAAATACCATTTTCTTCTCTGCATGGGGTAGTGAATCATACATCAAAAATATCCAAGCTCATCAATTCACACCATACTCAAAACAAATCTGTGGGAAATCAGCATGCAATTCTGAGAGATTTATCCCCACAGGAAAGTTAAAGAAAACATGGTAGTACTATTTCTAATGATGGATACATATGGAAAGCCCAAAAGCTTTCATTTTCTTGTTCGCCATCTCTGGTGCAAGGTTCTAAAGCCAAATCTATGTCACTCTAAAGCCAAATCTATGTCACTCTCAGGTGCCACATAGTGCAAATCGGCCAAAGAGCTGAGTATTTCTACTCCAACAGGCAGAATAAAACAAGTTATTCATCAACTGTTCAAGTGATACAGTGTCCATGTTAGCACTATGCTAACTCTCTTCAGTTGTGGTGCCTTCTAGAGAAAAATTCCAACTGTCGCCTAGGGCAGCTTTTAGCAGTAGTGACTTCTGATTGATGCACAATTTATGGTTGTTGCAGCATGTAATTATGTAATTCTTTCTATTAGAGTTAAAAAAAAAAACCAACAAAATTCAAACTAACCCTTCCTTTTAACCTCATGCCAACAGTTAAATTAACAGTGACATCAATTTTGTAATATCATACATAGCAGTGTTAAGCTGAATGGTCCCAGTACAAGGAATGGGAGATGGTGCTACCCCATCCCTCAACCTGCAGTGCTGCAGTGCAAGATATATTGTTACTCTACACTGTGCTAAGTGCATGACATGAAAGGGTTGGCTGGGGCCTATGAGATTTGAAATACATTCTATAGCCTGGGTCCTTTTCCTCCTTGCCCACCTGGAGTGGAGTGCTGGGGGTGTGGCGTATGTGCAGGAAGAAAAACACTCCTCTGTCATGAGCAGATTGCAGGGGCTCAGCTGCCAACTAAGCTACAACCCGGGCAGAGGCATCGCTCACCTATGGAATCTAATGCATGTGCAAAAGAATAGAAAATGATTCATGAGACTAGGTTTACAATTACTAAAGGTAACTTCTGCCCTTCATTAGAACAACATATTCATTACAGTCAGGACATTTAAACTCCAGGACATTTAAACGGATTGCTGCATTTTGACTATATGACTCTTAACTAAAATGCAACTAAAAATCTGCTCAATAAATAATACTCTGAAAATTACTTTGAGTAAAGCAGCCAAATAGCAATAGATAAGAATGAACAAAATATATGCACAGAATAACAAAGCTGATATATTTGCCAAATGATGAGACGAGTTGATTTTTCTAATGCTGGAATGGCACAGAATAAAAGCAACAGATTCAAAGTAACAGTTATATTACATTCAAAGATTTGCTCCTTCACATTGTTATTGATTACTATTGGGCACCTACATATCAATGCTTTTGCAGTACCTCAAGGTAAAAATGGTTTGTCTAAGGGTCACATCTCCACGTCCACCTTGGTGACTATATGGCTTCTCAGGCACAGCGGGAGCAAAGCTGCCCTGTTGTGTATTTGATGTTCAGTAGCCCACAGGAATGCCGGAGGCAAGGCGAAGGCAAGGCACAAACAAAGTGCGAGGTGTGAAAAAACAGAACTGTGTTGGTAGAGCCTTCACCACGCAACACCAAGGTTGCTATGAAGACAGAAGAGGTGAAGTATTGCAGTTTGAATGCAGTCTGTTCAACACACACATACAAAAAATTGAAGTCACACAGTACTTATAATTACTCTCTTTTGCTGCGTCATTCAGATCTGGAAACAAACTTTTGTAATAATGTGGTGGTTTTGAAGATGGCAAGATGAATGCAGAAAAGCATTAATCACTCATTCCTATGAATTTTGACAGGCATTGAAATATTGTTAATTTTTCTTTTTTAATGTTTTATACATTTGCCACAATATTCCATCAGCTAAACGCTGTTTCAGAATGAAGCTGCCATCAGCAACAAGAATGCTCTTAATATGTAATGGTTTTTGTTGTTGTGACTGAATTACCAATTCATCTACACACTGGAGCTCACCAGGTAATTTATGATGAAATCTGTTTCCATTCTAGCCTTTAGTCTCTACTGAAAGACTGAAGAAGCCTATAAGAAACTCCTGGAAAAGTAATTAAAGCATTTTTAATAGACCTGCTTTGTTCCAGGCTCATAGTTTTCATTTGATTCCTTCCAGGCCAGTAATTTTTATGCAATTATACTTTTACATTGTTCTAACTTCTACTTAGGTGGTTGGAAGGGTTGGGTTTTTTTTTGTTAGTTAGTTAGTTAGTTATTATTATTATTATTATTATTATTATTATTATTATTATTATTATTATTATTATTATTATTATTATTATTATATTTTCCCTTTTGACAACATTTCTGGTGACCATGAAGAGAAGACACCTCACTGCAGAAAGATAAAGTTGGACCATTTAGTGACTTGGGTGATATTTCATTATATGTTTATTGCCCACAGGAATATCCACCTAGCATGACTATTTAAGCTCCTGATTATCACAGCTAAGCTTGATAAATGCAAAGGCCCACATCCAGCAGAGACAAATAGGAATAGGAATGACTTTCACAATTGTAAAGAAATTAATTTTCTCAGAACATTCAGGATTTTTAGATAGCTCTCAAGAAACCATTTTACTGACTAAACACTAAAGCCATAGGATGGGTTTCATGAATGTTCTGCAATGCCCTAAGCCAAATTTTAATGTACCCACTGCTGTGCACCCACTAGTATGCTCCACCTCAGGTATTACTACTTTCAAGTGCTGTCATATGAAAGTACATGGCTATGTAAAAGAACCCGTTTAGGTAATTTTAAAAGCGATGTTTCATTCCCTGTAACCATTTAGGATTTATCCCATGATGTGTACTCACATTTAAGGGATGCATAAGCTTCATGTGATGTATGAGCATGCTCAGAGCTGAGCAGTCCCAAAACAACACAAAGCTATGGACAAGACACACAGAAGTGTCCTTAGCAGCCAGCCATGACGTCACCCTTGCTCCCAAGGCTCCAAGAAGATTTGAAGTTACATATATTGTAATATTTGTGCTGGACTCATGCCAAGCAGCTCACAAGGACCAAGGAAGAAGCTGCACACAGAACACACCTGAGTTGAAAAAGTGCAATGTGAACATCACAGTTTGCGATGAAGGCACAGAGATGCCTGAGCTGAACTCTAGCAGGGTTGCAGCAGAGGCCAGTGACACACAAATGCTGTCCTCCTTCTGCAAAGCACCTACAAATGCAGAAGCCTGATCTTGTTTATTTCTAGCACACGACACTGGCCACTCAGTCTTATTCTTAAAAAAAAATGCATGTTCTTCATGTGTATTAAAGTGTACAAACATGCAGCTGCATAGAGAGATGTGTTTGAAATACTAATTCTGGTTACTTTCTCTTCTCTTGACAACTATAACCTATGCAAGTAATCTACACTGCCCTCGTCCTCTGAAAGTCAAATCCTCTAAACTTTTCCTTTATAAGGCATTGGTTCACATCTTAACAACAGGTGAAGAACAGGGGCTACACTTTTGCCTCTCTTTCCCCCATTCTTCTCACCCTTGGAAAAGCAGGAAGTTGGATGTAGTAAAAAAGAAAAAATGAGGGAGTTGTGGATGAAGACAGCTCTTAAGCTGTCTCTTCAGTTCCTTAACTCTTCAGTTCCTTAACTGGGTTAATTTGTCTTCTGGCATGGGAATAGAAAGTTCAAGAGAAAGTTACGGGGAAAAAATAAAATAAATTGCAAGGCCTGTGCTACTTGTGCAATAGTAGATATACCTGATGCTATGTGATTCATAGCAGCTTTGAAATGCTAGATTAAAAGGTAGCACCCTGCTTTTTAAGGCAATGGGTTTAAACTGGTAGAGGGAAGATTTAGACTAGATGTCAAGAGGAAGTTCCTTCCAGTGAGGGTGGTGAGGCACTGGAACAGGTTGCCCAGGGAGGTTGTGGATGTTCCCTCCCTGGAGGTTGGATGAGGTCTTGAGTGACCTGTACTAGTGGGAGGTGTCCCTGCCTATGGCAGGGGCTTGGAACTAGATGATCCTTGAGGTCCCTTCCAACCTTACCATTCTATGATTCTATTACATGTCCACGGGGTGCAGTCTGAAGAAGAGATGTACAAAGGAGGAACACACAAGTTGTGATGAAGAAGTCCAGTCTTCACTAGAATTATTTTAAATGTAACTAATTGATTTTTTTAAAAAAAGAAATGCATAGATTTGCATGCTTGACCATCTTATATTATGCAATTGCACTATTGCTGAATTTACTGTGTAGCATCTGCTGTACCTGAATATGAAAAACCATAGAAACTAGTCCATACTATATGTGTATATGCAATTAGATGTCAATTTTAATCCACGAGCATGTTCTTTGTGCCATTTACAAGTTTTGACAAAGGATTTGTCTTTTTTTTTAGTGGGTTTGTTGGGTTTTGTTTTAGGTTTGGGTTTATTGTTGGGTTTTGGGGTTTTGGTTTTGGTTTTTAGTTCATTTGTTATCTTTTCCTCATTTTGCTTAACTAAATAGGCTCGTTCATGTTCAGGATAAGATTGAACTTGGTTTAGATTTGAAACTATCTACAACTACTAACTTTGCCTGAAAGACAAGTTGTGATGAAGAAGTCCACAACTTAAGTCTTTTATTTCTCAAAGTAAAACTGTATAAGAAATACAAAATTAACAAATAAAGTTTTAGAAAGGAAAGATTCATCTGGGCTAGAAGTTCAGACTTAGATATCCACTTCAACAAACATTCCAGTTTGCCAGGTCCACAGACTGGTCCTGTCCAAGATCAAGGGATGAGTGGTTTAGATCTAAAATAAATCTACCCAAATATTCAGGGAAATCCTTATCAGGCTCAGTCCTCCAAGTATAACTCTAAAGTCAGGTGATGCAACCAGCTGGACAGAGAGCAGAAGGAAAGCCTGATCCATCTGCAGGCAGCTTGTGGAGATTTTGGTCTCGATTAAAGTAGTTTCTGTAAAGCGTTAAGAAAGCAAAAATAGTATAAAGAAAGGGAACACTGAGGCACAGCACTCAGCCTCACAGCCTGCTCTCTGGGTCCTGCTAAGTAAAGGGCACTGGTTCTCATCACCATTGAGGGTCCTGGTCCTGCCTACCATGCCACAATCTCTTCCTTTGTACATTTCCTCTGAACAGGAAGCTTTCACACCCTGGACATAAGTAACTCTTCTCCCTGTGCCTCTGGGTGCCAGATTTGATGACAGATGTGTTTGAGCTCCTCTGAAGGGAAAAGGCCACAAATACCCTCAGACTATCACCATGGAAGCACATTTTGCAATGGGAGCATAAAATCCTCCAGCAGAACTTCTCTGTCCTGAACTGTGCCATAAGGGGATACTATAAAAAATAAACTCTCTCTTTCACAGTGCCATAGCATTTCTATACTCCAGCCAAATGCATTTTCTTTGAGTGAGTGACATTCTGATGTGTTCTGGGACAACTCCACAGACATTTGCTAAGACACATGCTGGCTTCTTCAGACAGAGACACACGGCAGTTTAAACTTGGTTTAGATCATGAGTCTGGAGCAATGACAGGCCATCTGGTACATTTCAGTAATGCTGGCACTCTCTGCTCAGAGACGTCTGGGACAGACATGACAGGTTAGGAGTGAAATGCATTGGCAGAGCTGCATGCACAAAGCCTGCATGGAAGCATTTAATGCAAGGTGGGAACATCTCACATCAATCTGCTCACAGGCACACAGGCAGCTTTGAGAGCAGAGCAAGAAGACAAACAAGAGTGGGCATAAGGGCCAGGAGCTGCATGTGAGTGAGGTGCCAGCTAGGGACTGCTGTTGTAAGAGGAGGTATTACTCAAAACGGAGCTGTGGGAACAGGTCTGCTTGGAGTCAGGGGGTTACAGGTCAGAGTGAAGCTGTATCAAAACCTACTGGAAGGAAGACAGAATGGTGCAAGGCTTGTAGATTGCATGTCTCCCTTGGGTTGATGTAGCAAGGATGCTGATACACAGGTTCAGGAAGCATACAGGACCAGCATAAATCTGGAATGAGCCTGGGAGGCACAGGGTAGATTGGAAAACATGAAGGTGGCATTTTGCACTTGAAAGTTGAGCTGCTGCAGCACTGAGTTCTTTCCGACTTGTTTTGGCAATATTGCCTAGAGCCAGGTCTGAATCAGTGGGCGAACAGAGTACATGCATTTGGTCCTCCTACCAAATAGGAGCTATTTTTAAGATGCAATTGCATGGAAATAAAAAAAAAAAAAAAGATTAGAAAGCCAGTTTTATTGCTGGTTACTCTAACGAAATGTTCTTACAACAGTCTGACAACTGGGAAAGCAGCATATTGCTGATTCATTTACAGAAACAAAATCATTACTGAGGAAATTGTTTTCTCACTTAAAGAGCAATGTGCAACTCCACTGCAGCAACTGTCATCACATGCATCAGCTGACAATCCATCCTGGGCAGGGATCACAGCACTTATTCAACACTTCTCTTCAGTTACATTTTCATTCCATACTTTCAACTTACGGTGAACAATGTCAGATACACGCACACAGATGCCACATACACTGGTTTCATCTTACTTTTATTCTCTGTGGTTTGCCTATAAAAATAAAGACTTATGCAAGAAGCTAACGGTGTGTGGTCTGTCCTTCTTTGATGAACCTGCTTTGAGCCATAAGCCAAGCAAGAGGATACACAAATCTTCTTCCAATGCAGATTAAAATGTGCCTTTGGTAAAGCATATCCACATAGACTCATCGTCCATTCCAAAAGATGTTTTCATCCTTTACACAGATTCATGTTAGGATCATTAATGGTAACTCCCTGAGGCTCCTTCGTGTTACACAGTGCCTCATTCACAACTTGGGCATCAAGACAGATGAAAGCAAAATGGAGATGAGCAGTGCCTTCCTTGGTATTCAAACTTTAAAATCAAGCACCCCCTTTGCCATAGTATAAAGAGAGCCTGTTTAGAGCACCAAGGCACATCCGTAAAGTTTCTTTTTCTTTAAGACTTTACATTTCTCTGTAAAGTAATTCACAGAGAAAAAAACATCTCCCTGTGAAAAGCAACTACAACAGACGTGCCAAGCAAAAACAAACCCCTGTTAATCACAGTCTCTGTGACCCTGCCAAGGAAATCACATCTCAGCGTCGCTGTTCTGTTTTTCATCAGGTAGAAATAAGAAGTGTCTGAGGATGCAAGAATCCAGAAATCAAGCTCTTCCCAGGGTCAAGAAAGGGTCTGAAGCATTTAAAAATACAAGCTTTTCTTTTGTGTTCATGACAATGACTGGCAATAGACAAGCACTAACATTGAGCATCTAATCATCATAAGAAAAATTCAGGTTGGAATGATTTTCTGGAGAGTGTCTCCATCCAAAGCAAAGCCAAGCACAATTAGGTCAGATTGCTCACTTCAGTTGGGCTCAAGGGTTTCAGAACAGTTCCAAATCAATGGTTCCACAGCCTCTGCAGGACACTGGGCTCAGCTGCTCTGACCATAAATAACTTTCATCCTAAATCATAAAATCATAGAATCATAGAATGGTAAGGTTGGAAGGGACCTCAAGGATCATCTAGTTCCAACCCCCTGCCATAGGCAGGGACACCTCCCAGTAGTACAGCTCACTCAAGGTCTCGTCCAATCTGGCCTTGAACACCTCCAGGGAGGGAGCAGCCACAACCTCCCTGGACAACCTGTTCCAGTGCCTCCCTGGAAAGAACCACCCTCACTGGAAAGAACTTCCTCCTAATATCCAGTCTAAATCTTCCCTCTGTCAGTTTAAACCCATTGCCCCTAGTCTTGTCATTACAAGACCTTGTAAATAGTCCCTCCCCAGCCTTCCTGCAGGCCCCCTTCAGATACTGGAAGGCTACTATCAGGTCTCCTCGAAGCCTTCTCTTCTCCAGGCTGAAAAGCCCCAACTCTCTCAATCTGTCCTCATAGTCTAGATGAGATTTCTTTCTAGATGAGATTTCTTTCCCTGATAAATGCATACATTGTCTTCTGTGCTTCCACTGTGCACTCCTGAGAACAGGTCTGACCCTGTCTTCTTTATAGCCTCTCGTTCCCTTCAGCTTTGCCTTCTCCCATTAGGAACAAACCCATTATTTTCAGCTTCCAATCAAAACATAGGTGCTCCTGCCTCTTCAAGTGCTCTGATTCCTCACCCAGTTATCCCAAGTACATAGATTTCTTTTGGGTTTGGTCTACCAATAGGTAGGTCTATACACCTGAAAGAAGAAATGAGAAATGGAGCAAACATTGGATAGTCAGCTGAGTCATTAGCTGAGCCATTAACACCTCATACTTATCAAACTAGAGTCTTCAAGCACTGCCCAGTGCATCTCAAGTGAGATGTCTTCGAATCACTGGAAGGGTATAATACTGACCTTGTTCCCTTCCAAATATGAAAATTTTCTGTGAGCTTTGGAAGGACATTTTGTTCCTAATTTTCATCATTTCACTATTCACTGGGTTGTGACAAAATCAGCCATTTTAAGGGGATGCAATTGCAGCTCCTGTTCCAGAACAACAGAGTCATCATGTCCATCACAGCAAGGAAATGCCAACCAAGGGTGGTATCTAAGGATACTAGTTTAAAAATGCTATGAGGTCTCCCATTTCCTTTTTAAGTAGCACACAGTGGTTTGATCACAGGATATTAGGGGTTGGCAAGGGACCTCTGGATATCAAGTCCAACCCCCAAGCCAGAGTAGGGCCATAAAATCTAGTGCAGGTCACACAGGAATACATCCAGATGGGTCATGAAAGTCTCCAGAGAAGGAGACTCCACAAACTCTCTGGGGAGCCTGTAAATTGATAACTATATTAATTACTTAACACTACGTTTATTGACAAGAATGTCAGAAACCTATTTAAGCTGAGTCAGTATTAAGACATGGAGTCTGTGTATTGCAGACTTGGGCCTATGGAATGAGTTTTCAAATCAGAAAAGATCAGATAAAAGATTATTTTCCCCAGGAAACGTCAAGAACAGTTAGTTCACACTTGAACCAGTCAATCCTACTAAATCCTGCAATTTAGTAACACAACTTTCACATCTCATGCTAGATTCATGTTTCCTTTCCTCTGTAAAACCCTAATACTGCAACTGTCAGTGACACTGAGTCACCCCCTGTCTGAAATCAATTTCAGAGAGAAGAGCCTGTTGCTCAATAAAACCAGATTAATGGGACAGCTTCATTTAAGTAAAAACTCCATTCCAATTTCCATATTCCCTCTCTATCTCCAAGAACCCCTGTAGATTTGTATTCCATTTGTGTACCTTAAAATGGACGCTTTTTCCTCCTACCAGGATAGCAAATCATACTCCTGAATCAAATCAGTACAACTTCAAACTCTGCTCAATCCAATCATTTTCACAGCAAAGGTATTTTTAAAGTGCTTCAGGCTCAGATACGCTCCACTGTAGGGAATCCTCTCTACAGTGGCTTGACACCAGTTGCATTGCCAGCACCCCTGTTGACAACAGGTATTTCCCCATCATTTTACAGAAGTATAAAGACCCCACAGCAAGAAAGGTCCCTTCAAACTGTCAGTCTTCTCTCAGTTATTTTTGTACCATCTATATGGAACAACACAACTTTTAATTTTTAATGATCATGTGAATTTTACTCTAGTGAAATTGTAGCTACAGAAGATGACTCCCTTCACTTTTCAGAACAGAAGGTGAAATTTTCCTAAGCAGACTTATCATAGAATCATAGAATGGTAAGGTTGGAAGGGACCTCAAGGATCATCTAGTTCCAAGCCCCTGCCATAGGCAGGGACACCTCCCACTAGTACAGCTCAATCAAGGTCTCATCCAATCTGGCCTTGAACACCTCCAGGGAGGGAGCAGCCACAACCTCCCTGGGAAACCTGTTCCAGTGCCTCACCACACTCACTGGAAAGAACTTCCTCCTAACATCCAGTCTAAATCTCCCCTCTGCCAGTTTAAACCCATTGCCCCTTGTCCTGTCGTTGCAAGACCTTGTCAATAATCTCTCCCCAGCCTTCCTGTAGGCCCCCTTCAGATACTGAAAGGCTACTATCAGGTCCCCTCAAAGCCTTCTCTTCTCCAGGCTGCAGAGCCCCAACTCTCTCAGCCTGTCCTCATAGGAGAGCTGCTCCAGTCCTCTGATCATCTTTGTGGTGTTCGTTATGAGTGTGCGCACCTGGTCTGATTTGGAATGAACTCTGAAGGACAAAATCATATTTACTTTACAGTGATACACAATGTCATAAAGAGTAAGTCACAGAAGTAAGTCACAGCGTATTTCATACTGGACAGCAGTCCAACAGTAGTTTGATGCCACCACAGTGAATACTACTACTGACTTAGTGAAAAGAGGTATCAGAAACCCAAGTACAATTCCTTCAAGCAATGTCCATCACCCTGAATAAATCCATCATCTGTCAAATTCTTTGTTGCACTGAAAGACATTGCCTGGGAATGTGTATAAGAACGGTTTTGTACTTTAACTCCCAGTTTCTGCACCCCACACACTTTTCTACATATAGTTTAACTAAAGCAACACATACACATAAAAGGTATTTCACATTCCTCTACCTGTGATCCCATAAGACCACAGAAGTGCAATAAAGTATCCAGCTATGAGAGAGGAATCAATTGCCGCTTTCTTTGCTGAGTATTCTACCCCTACAGTGAATGACTCCAGTGATACTGTGATAGCCATGAAAGCTATGTACCATTTTTTTAATAATGCACCCCACAGAAATAAAATCACTTCTTACTTAAACAGAATTAAGAAATCATGGTTCAACACTTCACTCTGTAACAATGGCATGCAGAAAAACTGAGCAGAGGGAGGCATTTTTTCCTTACATTCCTTTTTTCCTGGCTCTAGTAGTGTTTGCTTAGGGCTAGAGATTACTAGCTCACATTCTCTTCCTTGCTAACCAGGGTTCTTACCAGTGACGACGCTGGGGATTTTGGACAGAAAGCTCTTGACAGTGCGGATGGGAACTCCTCCTGTTTTGTCATCCTGCATCTTTGTAACAATGTCTTCAATCTGTCAAAAGGAAGGAATGACTTAGTGGTTTATGCAAAATAGTGACTGCAACACTTGTACACCATGAGTGATTTGGAGCCCTGATGGTAGGATGGGCCTCAAGTATACCATGTGTATTACTGCACAGACTCGGCTACTGTCTCTCAAATTGAAACCCTGATACTAGAAACCATGAGACAACACAGACCAGCTCAGAAGAAGGTAATTGGACACTGACAAACCAACTGCAGCTGTGCCCTTTAGTTGACCAGGGGCAACAAAGTTGTTTAGGCTGCATGTGAATTGGGTTAGACTTTACAGAGCAACTAGCTTAAGGAACTTTACATCCAATCCACCTTCCCCTCTTCTCCTACACTCATTTGAATCCTCCATACTGTCAACTATGGGAGAGCTTTCATTTTCCAAAGGGACTCAGGCAGTAGCCAACAGCCTATGGCTTGAGAAGAGCACGAGAGGGACCAAATGCAGGATGATTTCCCCTGACCCATGCTGTAGACTGGGACAGTGCAAGTCCATGGTGATTGCAAGATGAACTTAGAGAAAAACTTGTTGGACTTTCATAGCCATAATAACTTTTACTTCACAAGCACGTACACAATCCATCTTGTACAGGAAAACACACAATCATCTTAAAAACCCACAGCAAGCAGAGGATCTGATTACTGGGAGAAGCAGCTTAATCCTCCTCCTGTTTATTCTGAAATCAGAAGGGATTTTTGCTCCTTATGAGGCTACACCCCACCACTTACTTGGAATGAAACAGCAAGGAGAACAGAAAGCTGAACATAAGCACAGTGCAGCCATTCATTATCTCCAAAAACTCTCTTCAAATTAAAGGTCTCAGAAGTTCAACAAAAATAAACCTGAAGCTGTTGGCTCTGTTAGCTCAAGCAGCTGACTGTACAGCCTTGCCTGATGTTGCTGACAGAGGGCTGAGGTCGACAGTGCTCGGGCAGAGAGCACAGCTGATTTTTACCTAAAGAATTTCTCCTCGTAGATGCTACAAAACACAATTTCACCAAAGAGGTTACACGGTGGGAACATGGCCCCTGTCTTTCTCCTGAAGGCATAATGAGAGCTCAACTATCTCTCTTCAACTCTGGAAAGGCAGTGTCATTTAGATGTTCAAGTGAGTTTCTTTCAGAGATTGACACCTACATTTCAAAACAAGTTTAATTCAAAGTCTTCCTGAGCCAGTAAGACAATCTCCCTGCCAACTTAAGAGCCTGTATTGATCACTGTTTTTAACCTCAGGCCATCACCTAACTGCACTGTTTGCACCTTGTTTATATATTATTTTTAAGTTAACACACGCCCTGAACAAATTCTCAGTGGAAATGAAACCACAAACATGAAATTATCCTGAGATATTCAGTCAGTTATGGGCTGGTTGGGTGTTTATTGGTATTTTGTGATAGATAAATGCTGTTTTCCCCCTAGCACAAACACTATGAAAATTAATACCTTTCCCCTTTACCTGAACTTCATGCATGGCTATTTGCTTACCAAAACAGCTTCTTCCAGTCTGAGGGTAACTGGAGAGGGCAACTACTCCTCTCAGGCTGGAGAAGAAGCATTTCACAGCACTCTGAGGTGTTGAAAGGTGTCTGACAGCATCACTCATTACCAGCCCAGACCTACTAAGGACAGAACTTCAGCAGCAGACCTGCCAGAGGTACAGGGTAGCTTGCTGGCATGTGCAGAGGGGACGAAGAAGGTAAGTCAGGCTAAGAACCACTTCAACAAATGGCACAACATGCCTTCATCTGTATGTACTTATGGCCAGCATCACAGAGATATTTTGCCATGCATATTAGAAGGAAACTAATCTGGAATGTTATGAGTCCCATGTTTCCAGGAACACTTAAGGGCTTTAAAAATCATAAGCACAATTTTTGGTAAAACTGTCACATTCTCTTTCCCTATTTCAATTAAAATTTTATAACAAACCCCAAAGAAACAAGGTAAAATAATTGTCTTAAAATATATGTTTTACCTAAACCGTCCCCAAATCAAGCAATCAAGCAGGCACTGGTGTTTCAAATGAGGCTACTAACTTAGGTTTGTCACAATTACAAAAGCCTATTGCATTTTTAGTAGAAAACAAACGCATTTTCCCTAGAGATAATTCCTTCCTCTTGTCTTCCAGCCACACTACTGATACGTTCCATTCTCCTCATGTCTGAGTGCTAGATGTTTCTTCTCTCCTTTCTTTTCTACTCAGAAGCCACATCTCCTTCCTTCCCTGCCCTCTCATCTGATCTGGACACTAATACATATGTTGTCCTCCTACAGTTCAGCCCACAGGGTTACAGCCTCTAATTGTACATAGTCTTTCCATGCCCAAAATACTTTCCTTATGTTCCCTAGGAAATTTCTGCACTGCTCAAAGCGGACAGCATTTGATGATCATTTTCTTCCTTCAAGTTATAATCAAGCTTTAAAGCAAATATTTTAAAATCCCTATATTTAGCAACCTGTCATGTTTTTGTTCCATCTGCTACAAAGAGAAGATCTCACCCTTTCTACCAGCCTCGGTGTTCTGCACATACAAATGTTTGCGGATATTACTACCCTGGATCCCAATTCCTGCCTAGTTATGGCAATGTTTAAATGAAGTAAGTGATATGGCAATAAATCAGGGGGGGGGAAAAGTAAATATTAGAGCTTCAAGTGTGGAGAAAGGCAAAAAGGGAAAATTAAGCAGAAGGTCACTTCATCAAAGCTTTTAATCTTAATTTTAAAGAGAGTTACCTAGCCACTGCACTGCTAATAATTCACCCTTCGATTTTCACATGTCATTAAATATCCTTTGGGTTTCCTTACCTGGCACACAGAGAGTCCTTAGATAGCTCATTTCACCAGGCCAGGAGGCCTGAACCAGTAAAATTAAGCATTCCTCGTATTTACCACTCCTAAACAAGCAAGCTTTGGCAAACTAACTTCTATACAGAAGAAGTCATGGAAAGGAGAGGTAATGTTGCCTTTTTTTTTCCTGTAATGGAAGTTATTGCTATTTCCATCTAATTTGATTTTCCATCAGCAAAAGGCACTGCAGCTCTCTGCTGCAAGTGGGTTCTGGGTCAGTATCTCCCTAAGAAACCACAGCAATTTCTGTACCTGCTGTCAATGCTGAGCTAAATACTCTAATGTATGACTAACAAACTAGATCTGCCTCCTATTCTGACTGATTGCCGACAGGTCTGCTCCCTACATTTATCCAGATCTATTTTATTTCACATTACCCCACTTTCAAGCCACTGGAAAGGGCTTTTTGCTTGAGGAGGACATTAGCAGTGGAGATAGGATTCTAAACAGGTGGTTTTCTGCTATACAGAAGGTGTTGGTGATTTAATGCTTATGCGGCATTTTCTTGTATTCACTACAAGAAGCACAATCAGGTGCTGCAGCATGTCCAAAAAAGGGCAATGAAGCCTGTGAAGGGTCTAGAGCATACATTTTCTGAGGACTAGATGAGGAAACTGGGGTTGCTTAAAGTGGGGACAGGAGGCTCAGGGGAGATAGCTGCTCTACAGCTACCTGGAAGGAGGATGCAGTGAGATCTCTTCTCCCAAGCGAAAAGCAATATGACAACAGAAAACAACTTCAAGTTGCACCAAGGGAGGTAGGAAAAATTCTTCACAGAAAACATTGTCAAACACTCAAATAACCTGCCCAGGGAAATCACAGAATCATTCAGGTTGGAAAAGAGCCCTGGGATCATCAAATCCAACCATTAATCCTACTCTATGAACTTCACCCTTAAACCCTATGTCTAAGCACCACACCTAACGATCGTTAAAAGCATCCAGGGACGGTAAGTTTAGTGGTGACCTAGCAGTGTCGGGTTAACACTTGATCTTGGACTTGATCTTACAGGTCTCTTCCAACCAAAATGATTCTATTAGACCTTCTTTTCCACAATCAGTACTTCTGTTGGCCCAAGGAGGATGAAGGCATGAAGTCAAAGACCTTGAATTTCTGTCAGAGTTGGGATCACTGGGAAATGAGAAGTTCCTTTGCTAAGGCAGGGGAAAGAAAATACTGTAATACATTAAAAATACAGTAAGTTACATAATACAGCAACAAATATAAACATTTGCCACTTGACAGCTTTGGGGTAGTGCTACACAACATCCCTAGTGAAACCATTATAAAGGAAGAAAACCACCCCTGATTCAGCAGTAGCTTCTCTTTATCCCAGCATCGAAACAAAGCAGGCACCTGCACTGCAGCACGTTAGCATGCACAGCCTTGCTGAGTCCTAGAAGCACCCTGATCATAGTCAAAGCTGACCTTGGAGGTGACACCTTGAGGGACAGACAACTAACAGATGACAAAAGTTGCCTAATGGCTGCCACCTCCCACAATCCCATGCTTGGACACCACCAGCAGCTTGCTGTAACCACCTGAACACACTTGATTGTGACTGAGTGGTTACCACACAATGATGTCAGAGGCCACCATGGTCCCATTTTGCCAGCTCATTTTTGCAAGCTAGTGAGGGAAACAGCACTCTTCTGACATTCCAGCTTTTGAGTTAGCTGCAGATACTCCCTTAGATCCTTCAGGAAAGGGTCTAATATTTTGATTGAATATTTTGATACACACCAAATTCTCGTCTGATTACTGGCAGCAGGTACGCTACCCTTGGGGATTCCTGTCACCAGCTGGAAAGCTGCAGCTGGACAGCCTCTAAGCGTCACTTATCAGCACCAATATTAAACGTATAGTGTTAGATAGACAGGTCTCTGTGATGCCAAATATCCTCTTCATCCCCAGCAGGTGAGAGCTCTTATAAATCCTGGTGGAGCTGGATGGTACATAGAGGGAAAGAATCTGTTTGTTGTCATCTAGCATGATGGCAACAAATGTATTTGATCTGTTTTTCTCGACTGAAATATTAGTCTAAAATAGATCATTTATCATGTTGCAAACCTCTACAGGTCACATAAGTGCCTCTGACTTGCTGTGACATTATCAGTATGCCTGTGTCTCCTCCACCTGCTGATACCTGCCACACAGTTGCACGCACCCACAGACAGTGAATGTGACAAGATGTCTGAAGCCAACTTGTTTCACCAGTCAAATTTCACTCTGCTCAAGAACAGGAAGAGGGGACTGAAGAAAGCTGGGCTAATACACCTCCCTTTGGCACCCTCAATGGAGAAAGAACAACTCTGTCTGTGAGACAGCGCTGGAAAGCAGCAGAGCAGCACCACCAGTGAATTGCTGTGTGACCTTCAGCAAACAGCTTCATCTGTCTCTGTCCCAGTCTCCTCTCCTGTATAATGGAGATAACAGTGAATTGCACAGGGGCAGTGTAACTTAATTCAAAGATGTCAGGAGAAGGACTTAGAGAGCCTTGGATAGTGGATGCTACAGGACTACCAAAGATAGGCTCCCCATTTCTGACAATCTTTCACAGTCCCAGCAACAGCAACGAACTTGGAGTGTGGTTGAACATTGATGTGTCAGCTGGTAGCACCATTTGGCTGCTTCCCACATGATTAACCTCTTCCACGTCCTCTTCCCAAAGGAATTTTTATCTCTGCTTCTTTTTAAATTATCAGAGATTTTTTTCTAGATAACAGCAGAGTATACCATGTAGCTCCCTCATGCTTGAGTGTGTTTCAGGGAAGAAAGAAAACAAAAACACTGTTCTTCAGATGTTTATCAAGGTGAAACAGCTAATAACGTCATGTTCAAACTCACAATATGCTCTAAGATTTACATCTCTCTGTTGTGAATATCTCTGTAGGATGGCACCAGTAAAGGAAAACTACCAAGGCCCTTACACATTTTTTGCATACTACTGCTAATCTAGCTAGAGCTTCACAAAGTATCTGCTCTGCAAGTCATCATATGAAGGGACAGGTTTCACATCAGCTCATTTAACCAAAACAATACTTAGGGAAATAGGCATCATACTTACTCATCTGCTGAGGTGCAACACAGAAACATGGGGAGTACTAAGTTTTTTGACCAGACCATGAATTCCCTAAGGCAGCCTACAGTACCAGCCCTCTACAGCACCTCTGGCTTTGGCCTGGGATCTGTTGCAAATGTTGTCATGGAAGATGGAGGCAGGTCCAGAGAAGCGCCACAAAGATGATCAGAGGGCCAGAGTACACCTTCTACAAAGACAGGATGAGACAGCTGGAGTAGTTCAGAGAAGAAATGGCCCTGGGGAGACCTTGTAGCAGACTTCCATTACCTGAAGGGGACCTACATGAAAGCTGGGGCAGGGGACACAACTGTTTACAAGGGTATGTAGCAGTAGGACAAGGGGCAATGGTTTTAAATCAGAGAAGGGTACATTTAGATTGGACATTAGGAAAATGTTCTTTATTATGAGGGTGGTGGAACACTGGACCAGGTTGCCCAGGGAGATAGTGGAGGCCACATCCCTGAAGACATTTAAGGTCAGGCTTGATGAGGCTCTGAGCAATATAGATAGGAATGTCCCTCCTTAGTGCAGGGGGGTAGGACTAGATGACACTAGAGGTCCCTTCCAACTCAATGCATCCTAGCCTACCCTAGCCTTGCCTAGCCTAATCTATATTATATTTATATTCTATGAGAAGATAAGAACTGGAGTAATTCCCCACAGGTCCTACATGCACAGTTGGAAAATAAATCTAATATTCAGCAGAAAACCAAGTCTTAGAAAAGTAATTCAGCAAACAAAGATTCTCTGAATGAGCTGAAATAACCCAATTTTCTCCTTTCCCAAACCCTAAGATTTTTAGCCCATCAGTGTCAACAGTTAAAAGCCAAAGATATTAGTGTGTCAGGGTTATGCAAATTGAGTTTTCATTAAAAACATTTCGACAGACAGCTCCTGATGAGCTCAAATTCTACATGAGTTGTACCTGTCTAAAGAGGAGACTATTTCAGCACGTCAGAAAGCTGTGCAAAATACTAAAAGCAAACTCTTGTTTACTGTTTGTGTAACTGTGTGACTGTAATTATGGTGTTGTGGTAGGTCTAAGCAGGCCAAATTAGGCTTGTACATGTCCTGGTTTGCCCAGGTATGCTTTTGTGCTCTCCCTCCTTCTGTTTTGGGGAGAGCAACCACAGGAAAGAGGACAAAGAACCTGAAGCCACTAAGTCTGGGGTCTGTGGCCTGCCCAGACCCTGTGGTAAACAAGGTGCACACGGTTGCCTTGTGCAAGGCTGTGTTCTGCCCAGAAAAGGGTAAAGTAAGTCTATGGTCTCACCCAATATGGTCAAATCTTGGATAACTGCCATTTGATTTGCTATCCTGTGGCCAAAGGCCCATTAGTCTTGGGCTGTATGGATAAAAAGGAGATAAGCAGGGAGAACAGTGTGCACTTTGCCATTACAAGGTGTGTCTGCTATTGCATCCATGCCTGCTGCCTCATTGATCCTGAGCTGAGGCTCTGATACCTCCACACGTTTGGCCTGCATAGCCAGCGTGACACCGTGCCCAGACTGCACACTGCAAGACATCTGCCTGCACCTGAAAGCCTTCTGCCCAGACAGAAGCCCTGGAGATAACACAAATCGTCCAGAAAGCCAGGATCAGGTCAGAGATCATCTGTCTTCTTTCTCCAGCGCCCAGAAGCCTGGGGAATCTCAAAATCCTCTAACGGCTACAGAGAGCAACCCCGCCACAAGCTTTGGGTACTGTCAGATAATATTTTTGTGAGTAAATACCAAAAGCCTCTTGTAATCATTAATTGCCTTCTGCCATAAGCAGAAAGGAGCTCCTTGCGTCTGTCTAGTGAGCAAGCGGTGTACTGACCACAAGTGGTACTCTGACCGCAAAGTTTTCTCTGCCAGTTTAATTGAGTTCAATTAATGTATATATTTACTAGTTATTTCTAGATCCTATTATAACCTGTATATAGTTTCCATAATGATGCAAGAACCTGTTGTTGTTGTTGTTGTTAGTATTATTATTTTGGTGATGGGGGTGCTGCAAGTTCTGAATATTTAATATTAATAAACTATTTTAATATTTTAAAAATATCATCTCGCAGTAATTAATTACCCCTTCCGCTACATATGGTAGCAAATGCTCAGGACTGTTGCATTTTACAGCATCACGGAAGTTGTTTGTGAGCAGAGAGCTGCATTTTTTCTCCAAGCTTTCTGCAGTTATGGTAAAGATGTCACACATACACACACATAATCAGTTTGACAGATCTTACACCATTTAGCGCAAGGCCTCTCTAACTAGAAACATGTTCAGATTAACTGGAAAGTAGATGAAATATTTCCTTTGCTGCATAAGCAGAAGTGTTAAGCTTTTTGCGACTTTGGGAAGTATCATAAATAACCAGTGAAGACAACATTAATTCCAAATTAAGTACTCCAAATGGCTGTAGAATTATCACTGAGGTGTGAGGTAAGTCTCATTCTGGTGAAAGAAATTACACCATTACTGCATTGAAGAGGAGTAGCTTTTGCATGACTTACAAAGTATGCAAATATATGCAAACTTATGCACAGATACACGCATAACTGCACCGATTGTTGCAGCCAGGAAAACTAGGGTGGAACCATGTATAAAATGTTTCTCAGCATGCAATCTGAATTGAAGGGACCACTTTTGGGGAAAAAAGGAGGAAGTTCAGTCCCTCGGTCTTCTACACAGTTCTGCTAAGTGAAACAGAGGTGTTGACAGCATCTAGGCTGTCAGTATGTGTCAGCTAGTGACAGCGTTATGCTTCCTGGACCATTCTACATATGGCACCAGTCACCTAGCACTGAGTGCTTCTGACCATGCCATCCTCAGCAAGAGTCAAATGGATAATCCTGAAGTGCTCTGCAATGACTATCTGCAGACAGAAATGCAAATTAAAAGAAAGCAGCAGCAGCAGCATGGGTTGAAATATGAAGGAGTAAAGTTACAATGGGAAATACAAAGCGGCACTTATGATTTATAATATATGCACCACAATCCCCTTATGCCACTAACCAAGAGAGGCTAGACAGGAGCACAAGAGCACGTGTTTTCTTTTGAAAAGCAGGGACTAACAGCATCCTGCTGCCTCACTCCAGCCAGGGTCCCACGCACAAGTTGCCGTGGAAACAGCAGAGATTCTCTTTTCTGTTGCATCACTGAACAGCATGTAAAACTACGCAGGTCTCTAGATTGCTCATATGGTGATGAATGAGGAGTAGAGCAGATGTGCCTACCACAGCCTGCTCAGGGACTATGGGAGGAGAAGGAGGAGTAAACTCCGCACATGGCATGCCAGTGTTCCTTTGCATGTCCACTCCCATGTGGGCACACACGTTTCAGGCCCCTTGCCACTTCCACTGTAGGCAAGGCACCAGGGTAAAGCCCATTAATGCAACCTCAGGAATGCCCAGAAACAAAGCTGTTACCCATCTGTCATCTAAAGCACCACTGCAGAAACTGCTCAATTTGACAAGACCAAAAGTAAAAGAGATTAGCTCAACAGCTTGGATTTTAGAAGTGCTTCTTTTAGGAGTTAGCTCCCACAACTGGAATTTCACTTTGGGTTGTGACCATCAACTCATCATTCTCACACAATGCTGAAACATGATTTTGTGCTGGAACAACTGAGGAAGCATCAGAAATTTTAAATCACTCTACAACATTGGGTAGCATTTCCAATTCGTAACATGATTTGAAGCTCCTCCAGACCATCAAATATAAGGCAATTTCAGACAGAAAAATGCTGGACTTAGGTAGGTCACCAGTTTCTTCCCAGACAGAAACCTGAATCACCCCAAATCTTGATAAAAATGGAGAGCTGGTTATGAACTCCACCCAGACCACTACAAATCCAGGAGCCAAAGCAGACTCCCATATGCGCCTTCCCAAAGCTAGGAATTGGACACTATTCTCACAGCTCATCGTCCTGCCACCTCGCACCTTGTCTGCCTTCAACACAAGGCTAGAGAAGAAGGGACTATTCTTTGCAGCACCATGGTCTTCCCATGCAACAGGGTAGGAATGGCCTGACAGAAAATAAATTACTTTAAATAATGCTGAACGGGTGTAAAAAGACACATTGTTCCCCATGAGAGGCATTCTATACCCCAGCCCCTTTAAATGTAGCAACTGCTACATAATTAACCTGAAGTATTTAATCAAATAATCATTTATTGAAATTAAATACAGAGACATAAATATGAAGCAGATAAAAAGGGGGTTGAAGTTGGTGGATGCCAAATCAGGGCTTTAGCACTACTGCTGTCTTCAAAAATCTGAGTTTAAAGCAAAACAGGTTTTCTACACCACTAGTTGATCTTTAAACAGGGAAGAAACTCTACAGTGGAGTGAAATAAATAAATCTGCTGCATTCCAGATCATATTCTGCATATGGAGGAAGAAAACAGAAAGAATGCAGCTGACACTTAAAGTGACAATTTTCTATTTAAAACTAAGGCCTAAATCTGCCCTTGGATTTAGACCCCACACCTGAGGGAAGATGTGTGTCCATACTGGTTACAAGATCAAAGAGTGGTGATCAATGGTGCTAGGTCTTCTACTATAGTAGGCAGATTTGCCTGCTCCCAGTCCTCACTTTTACCCTCTGCAACTTGGACACTGTGGTTGGAGCCTTTGCTGTAGGTCCAGTTGGAGAGTTGTAACTAGTGGAGTCCCCCAGGGATCAGTGCTGGGTCCAGTGCTATTCAACATCTTCATGAATGACATTGATGAGAGGACAGACAGACAGAGTCTGCTCAGAAAGTTTGCTAATGACACCAAACTGGGAGGCTTGGTTGATACAGCTAAAGGTTGTGCGGTCATCCAGCAAGACTTGGACAGACTGCAGAGCTCGGCACAGAGGAATGAAATTAGGTTCAACAAGGCTAAGTGCAGAGTCCTGCATCTGGGGAGGAATAATGAACTGCACCAGTACAGGTTGGGAGGTGATCTGCTGGAGAGTAGCTCTGTGGAGAGGGACCTGGGAGTCCTGGTGGATAACAAGTTATCCACGGCACAGCAAAGTGCCTTTGTGGCCAAGAAAACCAGTGGGATCCTGAGGTCTAGTAAGAAGAGTATATCCAGCAGATCCAGGAAGGTTCTCCTTCCCCTCTGCTCTAGAGGTTCTGGTGAGACCTCATCTTGAGTGCATTCAGTTTTGGGCTTCCCAGTTTAAGAAGGACACGGATCTGCTGGAGAGGGTCCAGCAGAGTGCTACAAAGACAATTAGGGGACTGGAGGACTGCCTTGTGAGGAGAGGCTGAGGGAGAAGAGAAGACTGAGAAGGGATTTAATAAATGTTTATAAATATCTGAGGGCTGGGGGTCGGAGGTAGAGGACAGGCTCTGCTCACTTGCTTCCTGTGACAGGACAAGGAGCAATGGAGGTAAACTGCAGCATAAGAGGTTCCACCTCAACACAAGGGAAACTTCTTTACTGTAAAGGAACAGCTTGCCAGTCTCCTTCCCTGGAGACTTTCAAGGCCCGTCTTGATGAGTTCCTCCATGACCTGAGCTAGATTATGGTACTACTCTGGCAGGGGAGTTGGACTCAATCTCTTTGGGTCCCTTCCAACCCCTGACATCCCATGAGCCTGTGATAAACTCATGAAAGGGAAGAAAGGCATTTGTAGTGAAATGGAGGAAATATGAATCATATGAGAAGACTTTAAAGCTACAGGCTTCTTGATTCAATTTAAGCTTCAATAAAGCACTGTCGCCTGCAGGCAAAATCAGATGAAACTATGTAATACAAACTTGAGAATGTTGTGATTTAATAAGAAATGCAATGCAACATCATTTTCTGTTCAATTTGCCAATGTTCATAAATGTGTTCCTAACTTCCCCCACAGTAACAGAGCTACTTGGAGCCACTCAGAAAATAGTTAAGGTATTCCCAGTCTGAGATGTAAAAGTTTGGTATTGTTGTTTCCTGCAGGAAACCACTACCTTCCCTACCGAACTGATAAAGCATATCCCTTTTTTCTATTCTGGGGGTTGATGTGCTATATGGGCTTAGCTAAAATATCTTATGCAGAAATATATATATATATACATGTATGTATCCCAAATGTTTCTCTCTGAAACAACAACAAAAGTGGGACTTCCAGAATTGCTTTTTCTGCCCCACCCTACCCACTCCCCCTACTTTTTTTTTTTTTTAAAGCGTTACTCTGTGTATATGATACTGTGGCACATAATATAGTGTGACAGGTCATTTCATGCATCATTTAACTCTTTGCATTGCAAAGTGCCATAATGTAATAAAGATACACTCCCCTCATCCCTAAATCATAGAATCAGAATCACAGAACGGTAAGGTTGGAAGGGACCTCAAGGATCATCTAGTTCCAACTCTCTGCCATAGGCAGGGACACCTCCCACTAGTACAGGTCACTCAAGGCCTCATCCAGTCTGGCCTTGAATACCTCCAAGGAGGGAGCAGCCACAACCTCCCTGGGCAACCTGTTCCAGTGCCTCACCACCCTCATTGCAAAGAACTTCCTCCTAACATCCAGTCTAAATCTACCCTCTGTCGGTTTAAACCCATTGCCCCTTGTCTTGTCATTACAAGACCTTGTCAGTAGTCCCTCCCCAGCCTTCCTGTAGGCCCTCTTCAGATACTGAAAGGCTACTATCAGGTCCCCTTGAAGCCTTCTTTTCTGCAGGCTGAAGACCCCTAACTCTCCCAGCCTGTCCTCATAGGAGAGCTGCTTCAGCCCTCTGAGCATCTTCGTGGCCCTCCTCTGGACCCGATCCAACACTTCCATGCCCTTCCTGTGCTGGGAGCTCCAGAACTGCACACAGTACTCCAGGTGGGGTCTGACGAGAGCAGAGNTGGGAGCTCCAGAACTGCACACAGTACTCCAGGTGGGGTCTGACAAGAGCAGAGTAAAGGGGAAGAATCCCCTCCCTTGCCCTGCTGGCCACACTGCTCTTGATACAGCCTAGGACTCAGTTGCTGTCTGGGTTGCATGTGCACACTGCAGGCTCATGTCGAGCTTTTCATCAACCCAGACTCCAAGGTCCTTTTCCTCAGAGCTGATCTCAGCCATTCACCACCCAGCCTGGATTTGTGCTGTTGTAAGGTCCAGGTGCAGGACCTTACACTTGGCCTTGTTGAATGTCATGAGGTTGGCTTGGGCCCACCTCTGCGGCCTGTCCAGGTCCCATGCTGTGAAGTATAAGCAAAAGATAAACATACAGATGAAGGTAAATTATAGGACAAAACGGAAACTATTCACCACCATCAAAAGGCTGTATTTTGTTTCTCTTCCTCTGTTCCACTTGATTATTTTTTTTTTTTTAAACCATATAGAACTACAAAATCCCAAACCAAATATAACGGCAAAGACACCAAAAATACCCCAGATTTTCCACACAGTATTTCAAGGTACCAATGCAAATGGAAACGTTATTTTCATCTGAATTTCAGTGCAGAGGGAGGAAGGTGGGTTTGTGAAGATTTGTTTGCTGCAGAGTGGAAGAACACAGATGCTTATTTTTTTTCATACCTCTATGAACTATATATTTTCTCCATATAGCTTTCTAATGCTTTTAAGACATATATAAAATTTGATAATTTTATGACCAGAAAAGCTTACAAGATTTCCAGTGTTGGAAACTGAAGATCTTGTTTTAGCCCATGAAGACAGAAAACAGAAGTGTTTAGCACTTTAAGACTTTCTGTAGTAGTGCTGAGGAAATGTTCCAGACAAAAGGTGGTGACAGACAAGGCTGTTTGTATTGCTGAAGAGTGGGATTCCAAGTAGAAACATAGAAAAGATTTGCAATAGGAATTCTCTGCTAGACATTAAGAGGTTCCTCTGCAAAAACATCAAGAGGTTTTATCTTTGCTTAAACACAAATCCCAACCTTTGCACAACACATTTATGTCTTGAATCCTGTCCATGATGCCCATTTATGTATTGTCAGTTGATGGGGTTAGCATAGGGGACACAGGCATCAAGTTAAACAAGTAAACTTATCTTATGCACAGGGTAGTAAAAGAAAAGGCAAAATAACAATAATAATAGAGCAAAGGTAAAACACAACAAGGTAGTGCACCCAAGCATTACTTCATAAGGTTAGCAATGGTGCTAACGAAAGATACATCACCAAATGTCCCAAGACTTTGTCATCACCCAGATCTGCAGTCACTGGGGAGGTCTGGCAAGAATTTGGCAAATGTTTCCTGGCAATCTAAAGTCTTACACGGTGCAGACAGTCGTAGGTGAGGCTTCCAAAGTCATTGTAAGAGGATCTGTCTTTTTATATTGTTGAATAAACAAGTTTACATAACTTTGGATGCAGGAATATCTGGCTTTGTTCTTCTGTTAGATTCCTCCCACAGCCTGGCCTAAGGTTGAACTAAGAGAGTGTGCCTACCTATTTAGTTTTGACCACACCCTTCCCAACAGGCCAAACATTTGGTCGCATGGCCCTGACAATTTTGCAGATATAGTCTCAACAGCCTACCAAGCAAGGCCATCTGCCTACAGAGCCTTGATGATTTACCAAATACAGCTGGGCATCTGCATACAGCCTTGATACTCTACTGAACAAGGAAAGTTAAACAGCTTCTCATGACATTTCATCCCCACTAGTGATTATAGTTTGTCTAAGCTACATATCCTTCATTAATGAGCATGCATATTTTGCTAATGGCTATACTGGGAATAAATGCCTATTATTAGTATCCACTCTGTGGTGGAATATCTAATGTTTTGTTGGGATGTTCACCTAGAGGTTGATTTTGGTTCAAAGCCTATTGCTTAGGCTGCACCACTTCGCTTGTCTGTCCACCTGCACGGTATCTAAACACTCCGCAATGTATAGGCACCATTCTTTTAGTGAGGTGATCGGCTTTGGGCATTTAGCAATAATGGAAAAAACGTATTTCAAGTGCTCTACTTCACTCTGATACTTTAGCAAGCAGCAGTGAAACTGAAAGTATTAGAGGAAATGGAAAATAAATCTGAGCATGAATCAAAACAGATGTGGTACTGTCTGACCAATATACTCTTAATTTAGTAACCTACTGAAATAGGCTAAATTATGCTAGTTTACATAACACAGGAATCCCTTTAACTGCGGAGTCTCTTTAACTGAGATAGTCAATTGCTTTGACCCTTGACTCTGAGAGCAGCTCCTGCTAGAATGAGAAAACCTAAACCTCACACACCACTAAAATGAAAGTATGAATTTAAAATGCAGAGACAACGTTTTGCATGCAATGACAACACAGTCATCATTACTGGATTCATTAACATTTCCATGCACTGCAACTCCCATTTATTATTCTGACTAGTGCTTTCCCTTTGTCAAAGCAAATGTTGCAAATCAAACAGTACTTCCAAGTTCTGCTGTGACTCAATTATGGTCCTCGCCATGGGTGAAGTTATTTATTTCATGATTAAGTAATTTATTGACTTCATGGAAGATATTTACTTATGATTTATTCAGTGGTTCTACTACTGCTAGCTCTGTCCTTTGGCAGCAACGATATTGCCAATTTACTAAAAGGAATACTTAAACAGAGCAAGTTACAACAAAGCTTTGGAAAAATGAGTAATTTTGCTTGCTCAGATGAAAAGAAATGTCAAAATTATTTTCCTCCAACAAAGTTTTCCTTCTTTTGCTACTAAGGAATCAAAGAAGACATCACTTGCAATAAACTTGTGGCAGTTAATAAAAACGATGCAATGTCTGCTCTTTGCTTTCAAATCTCAGCAGTGAACTTCTGTTTGATTCAGCTTTGGCATTCAGTGTGACAAATGTCTGGCTGGGGCTCTGCTGTTCGTTTTAACCCTCTATTTTATACTACACATCAAAGAGTCAGAGGTGCCCCAGCTCTAAAGAACATCAGTTGAGCAGAAAAGGCTGCAAGTTCCATAAATCCTGCCAGAGACACCAATTTTCAAGACTTCTACCTCGACACCTAAGCAGTTACCTGTAGAACAGACGTTAGAAATCCTACAAGGACCAGTATGATTTCCTTTTGGTAGTTTATTATTATGTTCTCTACACGAGTTTTTGTAAGAGACAACCAAAGACACTATCCACAATGCAAGAACACAAAGCAGTCTTGCCTGCCTCTCCTGCCAGCAGACAACACAAAAGCCTGTCTCTGTCCAGCCCTGGGAACACTAACTTACTGCTTCATTCACAAAGAAAGGACAGAAGAGAAGAAAAGGAGCAAAGACTGTATCCTGTGTCCACAGCTTGGCAGCTGTTTCAACAGGTGAAGATACCAAATGAGAGGGAGCAAGTACCTCCAGAGCAATCAATCACTAATCTTACTCTTTTTTGTATCACCACCATGCAGTATCTGTTTCTAAATGCAGTTGGCGGCTTGCGGTTGTCTTGGTTTTGTGTTTTTGTTTTGTTTTGTTTTTAATGTAGGAAGTATTTCCTTCAAAACAGAAATAGTAAATAATCCTTTTGTATGACACAGGTAATTCTGTCCTCATGAATTTCATGTTCAATTAACTATATTTTCAAGGCATAGAAGGAGAACATCTTGCACAGGTAACACCATAAGTCTATTAAATCTTGTTATGCAAACAACTGGTTGACCTCCATTCTGCTTTACTTTCCAAAGCAGTATTTGCTGCATTTAATGTACTTGTGCCTGTAAAATACTGTTTGCTAAATATAATAAATAATTAAATGCCTATACATCTCAGCACAAGAATGGTGAGCTAGAATGTACATTCCACTAGAATGTATTCTTGGGGATCTAATTGATCCCAAAAGACGGAATTGTTAATTACACAACCATGCTGCAAGAGTGAACTTTTTTAAAGGGGAACTGTTGATGGGGTATTTGGTGATAGGTCATATCTATCTAATGTACTGAAACAGAGTACATATTAAATGGCACACAAACAACATGAGTTTTAAGCACATGTGTTACAATATTAATTACAGACCTTATTACAAATGATCTACCAAGGCGGGAGGGAAGTGTATCTACACGCAGATTGGAAATAGATTTTGTGGATTCAGGAGTACACTGGGATCACAGTTTTACAATGTTTTTAATTGTTTTCTGTTTCATATTTTTCACAGACACGTTTAAAACCATCAGAGATATGACTGACTTTTAGATACAATGGAGTTAAGTTTTAGAAGGTTTGACTCATTCCTCTATGCTGCTAAATCTTACTAGTGCTCAGGTTTGACACTAGAACTTACTGGTAAATTATTAACAAAGAACTATAAGGGATTTTCACTTCGCTGCAAAATCATCTTTTCCCCACTAAGGTCATGACAGAAGTGACTGATGTACTGAAACATTCACTACTGAGGCAGATTCAAAGTTTCCCTATTCCACAATTTTCTTTTTCTAAGAGATTGTCTCCTAAGCTGATTCTCTGTCTGACATCAAAGCAACACATCTATCTCTAAAACAGAATTAAGAAATATCTAACACACTTTCCAGTAACTTATTTTTCAGTGGGCTAATGTTTTGTAGCAACATAGCTAAGTGGGCAGAAACAAAAGTAGAATAACTCTCATTGGCAAGAACAAGCCTTACAGAAAAAACAAATTTCCTTAGTTTCTTCATCTTACAAGGAATAATATATTTTTACCCATAAATTCTACTCTAAAATAAAACTAAGTGGTTCTGCAGCAGTGTTTTGTGTGGTTTATTGTTTTGTTGGGGTGTTTTGGTGTTGGATTTTTTTTCCCTCACATAGTAAGAAAAAAACCCAACAACAAAACCAATAACAATTAAAAAACACCACCACCACAACAACAAAAACAACACCAAACAACCCAAAATATATAAACCCTGGAGTATTTTTTCCTTCATGTTCCTCCCTCCTCAGTGGTCTCTTGTGACCTTCATCCACCCTGACTTGCTTGTCCATCTAGTCACCGTGTCATGAGCCCCTACTACCTCCCTCCTTCTGTTGTGCCAGTTGTCTAAGCACATGAAACTCTAAAGGGATAAGTACTATATGCATTGAAATTTGGTGCCACACTCCAGACTTACTGTCTTCATCTTTCTGCCCACCAAAACCAGACAAACATCTCAGAAACCTATGATTTGAAACTTCCTAGGGAAGCAAAAGAGCACAGTAACCACAAAAGCCTTTTTAGTCTGAAAGCGAAACGTGGTAGCTCACACTGGTGCTGCAGCAGATGATTACTTCCTCTTGAATTGTCAACAATCAGGGTGAAGATGGTGCTATGACAGTAAATGGTAGATAAAATATTTCAGTGGAAACAGAGGTGCAGACACTTGACCATGTGTTGCACAGCCAGACTGGAGTCCTGGGCTGCCTGTGTCCAAAACTGCAGTAGAGAGAAAAGTGCCTGAGCTCTGAGCCCTTTGTTGCCATACAAACTCTGCTAATTAGTTTTTGGAAGCTTAAGCCATTACTAGTCTTTGTCTATTAACAGAGGAAATTGGCACAGATAAATAATTAAAAAAAAAAACTTGTCTTGATGTTTGTCCCTTACATCAGCTGAACACCGTAATTAGATATTTGCTGTTGAAATAGCTTAATGATAGACTTCCGAGGGGATGGTTTTGTTTCTTAATCAAGTAGCAGAGAGCAAATAAAGATGTTTAAGACAAAACCTGGTTTTAGTGAACTTTTTTTTTGCTGTGACCATCTCCTCAACCCAAAAAAAAAATTATTCATGTTTTTCAGGTATTTTAAGTAACAAGTTTTGCAATAAGTTCCACTAACCATTCAGAGCAATTCATTAACTCTCTTCTTTTTCCACCAGTTTTCTACAACCTAAGAGCAGTTTCTTGCTCTGATGCCTTGTCACTTTTTCTGTAAGGCATGGAAAGACCAAATGTGGATCCTCCTATAGATGCATGAATACTGCAACTTGCACAACGATAAGAACACTTATTTGAAGTAAAGCACCTCTCTAAATACAGAGACATGTAATTCTCATTTGTGTTAACACACTTGGCTAAAAAAATCTATGTGCACATGCATATCGTAAAAAAACCCAACAATATCAAACTTCAATTATGAGCGAACTGAAACGTCTTTTAGATTCAACCCATGTATCAGTGCTGTTTCTATTCACATTTCTACAACCATGATTAAATGCAAAGGGTATAGAGTGGACTTCTCTTTACAATTTTTAATTCAGCACCAGCACAATTCATTAAAAGTGACATTTTACGTGCTATATAAATGCAATTAAATGAGAAACTTAAGAAGCCTCCAAAATAAGCAGTACTGACAGATTTATCTCTGCTTATTTTACCTTAGAATCATAGAATCATAGAATCATAGAATGGAAAGGTTGGAAGTGACCTCAAGGATCATCTAGTTCCAACCCCCTGCCATAGGCAGGGACACCTCCCACTAGTACAGGTTACTCAAGGCCTCATCCAATCTGGCCTTGAACACCTCCAGGGAGGGAGCAGCCACAGCCTCCCTGGGCAACCTGTTCCAGTGCCTCACCACCCTCACTGGAAAGAACTTCCTCCTAACATCCAGTCTAAATCTCCCCTCTGCCAGTTTAAACCCATTGCCCTTTGTCCTGTCATTGCAGGACCTTGTAAATAATCCTTCCCCAGCCTTCCTGTAGGCTCCCTTCAGATACTGGAAGGCTACTATCAGGTCCTCTCGAAGCCTCCTCTTCTCCAGGCTGAAGAGCCTCAACTCTCTCAGCCTGTCCTCATAGGAGAGCTGCTCCAGCCCTCTGATCATCTTTGTGGCCCTCCTCTGGACCCGCTCCAACACTTCCATGTCCTTCCTGTGCTGAGGGTTCCAGAACTGCACACAGTACTCCAGGTGGGGTCTGACGAGAGCAGAGTAAAGGGGCAGAATCCCCTCCCTTGCCCTGCTGGCCACGCTGCTCTTGATGCAGCCTAGGACTCGGTTGCTGTCTGGGCTGCATGTGCACACTGCAGGCTCATGTTGAGCTTTTCATCAACCCAGACTCCAAGGTCCTTTTCCTCAGGGCTGCTCTCCAGCCATTCACCACCCAGCCTGGATTTGTGCTTGGGATTGTGCCTACCCAGGTGCAGGACCTTACACTTGGCCTTGTTGAATCTCATGAGATTGGCCTGGGCCCACCTCTCCAGCCTGTCCAGGTCCCTCTGGATGGCATCCCTGCCCTCTAGCAAGTCGACTGTGCCACACAGCTTGGTGTCATCTGCAAACTTGCTGAGGGTGCACTCCATTCCTCTGTCCATGTCACTGACAAAGATGTTAAACAGCACTGGTCCCAGCACTGACCCCTGAGGGACACCACTTGTCACTGGTCTCCAGGTGGACATTGTGCCCTTGATCACCACTCTCTGTGTGCCACCATCCAGCCAATTCCTTATCCAGCAGTGCTCCATCCATCCAGTCCATGTTTTTCCAGTTTGGTGACCAGGATGTCATGTGGGACAGAGTCAAATGCCTTACTCAGGTCCAGGTAGACGACATCAGTTGCCTTTCCCTTGTCCACTGTCGCTGTGACTTCATCATAAAAAGCCACTAAATTTGTAAGGCAAGATCTGCCCTTGGTGAAGCCATTGCTGGTTACCACCAATCACCTCTGGTTTGTTTTCCATTTGCCTTAGCAGAACTTTCAGCAGGATCTGCTCCATGATCTTGCCAGGTACAGAGGTGAGGTTGACTGGTCTGTAGTTTCCAGGGTCATAGATCAAACAAAAGTCAGTGACCAGCATTTGATGCTTAATGCCAACTCCATCAAACAAACCTCAACCAACAGCAGTGAAAAATCAACAGGAATTAGATGCTTCACCCCCATCTAACATGTCTTACGAAAACAGTTTTCTGAAGTTCAAAGGAAACATAAGACTCCACAAATGTGTTACCTGGAGTGGTGGAACACCCTTATACCCGCAGTCAACTCAGCAAGACATAGCTCTGCATTTCACACCTAGCTGACTAAGCAGGATATTAAAAAGAATATGAGTAGTGACTGAGTAACTGCATAAAGAAGGAGAAAAAAAGATTCTTTAGGAGCCCTCTTCAGTTTCTGTGCCAGTATCAAGTGGTTCCTATTAGTGCTAGGAAGTATGCATGAAAAGAAATAAGACCTGACAGCCTGGAGATCAGCAGCTCAGGCTCCATGCTGGTCCCTGCACCTGCTTCGTCTCAGCGGTGCACAAGGGCTCTGCAGGAGCAGGGCGAGGGAGAATGGTGGAAGGCCATCAATAATACATGTCCGAACAGCCAGAGGAAAGAAAAAGGGAACTGCACACTGCACAGTGATTTCAAAGGTGGAGTTCTTGAAAGTGTTCAAGGCTATTTCTGTGAGCATGGCCACCTTGTGTTTACTTGTGTCTTTCAGTACATAAACTCATTTAAAAATGCTATGCACAACCTGCTGCTGGAAACGACTTATCTAGACTGCATCCCAGACCTGAACAATCTTCTAACATGCTTGCAGAGAGATACGACAGTCTTTGCTAGAAATTCAACATCAACTTTTCTCCTTTCACATTCAGATGACTTGAGTCATCTGACTGAATGCAGCCAGACTTCACAGAGATCTGACTGCATTCTCACATTTTATGCTGTTATCAGAGTTTGGCTCCTGATATATAGGCTACCAATAGGTTTACAGATCAAATTACTGATGTTTGCAGAAGCTTTCCAAAATCCAAACGATCCCTAGGTCTCCATTCTCTGTTGCTTGTAGTTCTTATTCAGACAAGAGATTCATCACCAGTTTCCATATATCATTTATCTTGTCATTTCTGTTTCTATCCTACATTCTGATGCATCAGTCCATGGAATCGGTAGTAGCTTTGATATTATTCCTGGGACTAGCTAGTACACTTCAACACACTCGAGTGCAAAGTTTTCTAGGACACAACCACAGCACTGTCAGCCTCTGACATCCAGGTTGTCCTGAGAGTTTAATGCTCATTTTACCAGGATTTGCTGTTTCCTATCTTGCCTATACTTCTGTTCTCCCCACTACCTTCTTATTAGCAACAAGTGACTGACCACAAGCATTCTGCCCCTGCTTCCAGATACACCAAAAGAGTCTACCTGGTTCTCTTTCTTAGTGTATCTGGATCCTTTTACTTCAGTACATATAGCTCCTCCTCATCAGTTCTCTGGGTTTCAGGGAAGTCTACTTCCTGTCTTTCTGCATGTTTATCTCCAAGCACTCCAGTCTCTTTATCTCTTAGTCGCCCTGCTCCCAACCATGCATCTGTTCCTCTGAAAGCATGAGAAATTGTCACTACCCAGTCCAAAGTTTGGAGGGGTCTCAGGGCGGGTACCACATATGCACAAGAAGAAGAAAGTTCCAAAACCTCAGGTAAATTCAGTCTGGCTGCCAATGTAGGGTTCAGTAGGGTGTCAATACTGCACATACAATTACAATTCCATGGATTCTAGAAAAACAAGGCATTAAAGTTCATCTTTTGCGCCAGTGCCACAGCTGCAGGAAGTCCTGCAGCAAGCACTCAACACCCATGTGCCTTGAGACAACGCCCACACAACTGAGACCTTATGTACAACCAACTACATGGGATGAGCTCCTGCTAAAACTTGCAGTCAACCTGGAGATGCAAACCTGACACAATTGGTGTCTCTCTTACTCACCAAGTTATCTAACAGGCTTGCCTGCTCTTCCTCTCTCAGCAGCCTTATAGCGTACCCAGTCTAAGACCAGCACCAGTTACATGTCTCCATCCTCATTCAGGGCTATTTGTTCTTCCCCCTACATGGGAGTATTCTGCCCTTGCCAAGGTTCACAGAATCACAGAATGGTAGGAGTTTGAAGTGGTTTCTAGTCCAGCCCTCCTGCAAGAGCAGGATCACCTAGGGAAGGCCACACAGGAATGCACATAGGCAGGTTTTGAAAATCTCCAGAAAAGGTGGCTCAACAAAACTCATCATGAACCAGGACTTACAAGAAAAAAAAAAAACAAAACACCTCGACCTGGTTGTAGTGCATGAAGTTGAGCAGCAACTACTTTTAAACATATTATGAGCAGGGTAAACTCCTGAACAGGATAAACACGTAGCCTAGAGTTCATTGTTTAAAACATATCTGCTAACGTATGAAGAAATTCACAGAAAGCTCAACTGCAATTTCAGTAAACTGCAAAAATAGTTTTCAATAAGAACAAAAATATTCCATATCTTGATCATAAAAAAAGTACTATTACTATTTCAATAGGTAAATGTACAGTAAGTACAGCTGAGTGACACCAAGTTCATTAATGTTGGCTTATCATTAACCATACTGTACCAGAAACTTCAAACAGTGCAGGAGTTCATGTCTGTAGTTTTAACTGAAAATCTACTGAAATAGCCATTCACACACTATAAACACAGGTGTATCTCCTGCTTTCTACACCACTGTTTCACATGGCAGACTTAAGATTTGGCAACTCCAGCTAACTTCAGCAGAAGCTAGGGCTCCTCCTTGTTTTAAAATTAAACTGCTCCATTACAATATAGGATTTTTCAGTGGTTCTCTTTCTAGCTCTGTGTAGGTTTTCATGTTCATGGGAGTGTCAGTAAGAAATAGGCCATGAAGTCTTTATAAACATTAAAGGAAATGCTTCCTTTATTATTTACATTAAAAAAACCCCAAAACAATACAAATCAAAGCTGACTACTAATGATGAAAGGTTCAGATTTTTCCTATCTTTTATAATCATGGCTACAAATAAGTGTTTTCTGATCATGTTAATTGACAAATCTATTCAAGTTTATGAGCATTTCTATTAAAGTGTAATAATCCATACCACTGGAGTTGTGTGTGTAATTTGTTTACTCCTCCCTGCTCTATTCCTACATACATTCATCTTACACATATAGCAAACTGCAGGTCACCTCTGTATCAATTTGTTGTTCACATACAGACAAACTACTAAGTAAATGTTTACAATAAGTTAAGTATTACCTAGATGAACAGAACAGTTTAACTGATCTGTGACAAGCAGGAGGCAGGGATACACTCATGCAAAGTCACTGAACTAGACTGGTTGCCACTGCCAACAGCTACACTTTGGCTGATGGAACTCTTTGAGCCGACAACTATTGCTCTCTGCTCTGCACCTGAAAAAACCAGAAATTAATTATCTATCAGTGTCACTACTCTGAATGGCTTTTGATTTTTTCTTTACTGCACTCTTTCTCACCTCTCTTGTGCTATTTAAAAAACCATTTTAATGACATTTCACCCATTTTGTTTGCAGATGACACCAAGCTGTGTGGCACAG
>VWZE01026477.1:0-10981 GCA_013396675.1 Eubucco bourcierii
AAAAGAGATTGGCCCCATCCACTTGACACTCACCCCTTAGATATTTGTACACATTGATAAGACCTCTCAGCCTTCTCCTGTCCATACTAAATAGATCCAGGTTTCTCAGCCTCTCTTTGTAGGGAAGATGCTCAAGTCCCCCAGTCATCTTTGTGGCTCTCTGCTGCACTCTCTCCAGCAGGTCCCTGTCTCTCCTGAATGGGGGAGCCCAAAATTTGACACAGTATTCCAGGTGTGGTCTCACTATGGCAGAGGGGAAGAAGAATCTCACTAGATACGCTGGACACATTTTCTTGATGCACTCCAAGATGCCATTTGCCTTCTTGGCCACAAGGGCACATTGCTGGCCCATGCAGAACTTGCTGTCCACCAGGACTACAAAGTCTTTCTCCACAGAGCTGTTTTTTCAGCAGGGCAGTCCTCAACATGTACTGGTGCCTGTAATTCATTCCCAGACGCGTGAAATGTTTTATTATGTATTTAATTTTTGTAGTTCAGTCTTTCTGGATTTTAATACTTGCTTTAAGGCTCCTTTGTTACTATTCAGTTAATTCTCTGTTTGTGTTTTCTACTACCTTCTTCTTGAGTTTGTTTCTGCCTATAGTCAGTTCAGGTGAGCGTTGTAATGCCCTCTAAAGAGGAGAGGGAACTTAATGCAGAGCAGCAGAAATAGAGAAAGAAAGAACAAGCCTTCTCCTGACACAGTCTTTCATACTAAAATTACTGGGGCTTTTTAAGATTGTAGTTTAAGGTGCAATGTTTTTAAACATAATGTATTTCTGTAGGATCTTTATCTAAAGTTGTTTGGAAAATTTTCAGTATGAAACTCCATTTGAGGCAATAGAGTTCCACCAAAATATGCTATATGCTGATTTTGCTGAACTTTTTGTTTTACAGGTAAACTTAAACAACTCATATTGCTATGTCCTGTCTTAACAGTTTTTGTATGAAATACTTCACAATTTAGAATGACTTTTCAATTAAATGTTTTGGATTTTTTTTTTTTTAAAATTTTTATACTAATTGTGTCATATAATGGTGGGTACTGAAAAGTTAAAATCAAAACAACACGTTACCCTGCCAATACTGATACAATCAAACCAGACTGGTCATCTAACAAACAGATTTTCAATTAGCCTGTTGAAAGGATAACCATCCTCCTACCCTAGTTCTCCATCACACTCAATAAAGTGTCAAGTGCAACTATACTCCAGTGTCTGTTGCCATTGTGTTACATGCTGTAGAAAAAACCCATGACTTTTCACAGTGTTCTTTCTTATGCCATTATCCTTATGTTGCCTTAGGTCATTAAAATAAATGTCTGGTGCTTGGGTCCATTTATTCCATTGTCAGTGATGAATGTACGTGCTTGATTTAAGTTTGCATGCATTTTATATCGCCCATTGTATGTTTTCAGGTTTATTAAATAAGTGCTCCATCTTTCAAAATGCTGTAAGCATGATATCTTTTTCTTTATCGTATCTTATTTTTAATGATCTTATTTTAAGAGACACTCTTTTTGCTTAGTGCTTGGTAAATGCTAAGTCAAACCTGACTATGCTGTTTTGTTACTACTTGTGAACAGTTTCATGTGTTCTCCATGCATACAGGGAAGTCAGTTTGTCTTGCATGTCAGAAAATCACAGAATCACAGAATTAACCAGGTCAGAAAAGACCTCTAGGATCATTGAGTCCAATCTATCACATAACCCTTCTAATTAAATAAACCATGGCACTAAGTGCCTCATTCAGCCTTCTTTTAAACACCTCCAGGGATGGTGACTCCACCATCTCCCCAGGTAGCCCATTCCAATGGGCAATCACTCTTTCTGTGAAGAACTTCTTCCTAATACCCAGCCTAAACCTGCCCTGGCACACTCTGAGACTGTGTCCTCTTGTTCTATCACTGGGTGCCTGGGAGAAGAGACCAATCTCCACCTGGCTACAACCTCCTTTCAGGTAGTTCTAGACAGCAATAAAGTCTCCCCTGAGCCTCCTCGTCTCTTCCCCTCTGGCTGAACAACCCCAGCTCCCTCAGTTGCTCATCACAGGGCTGTGCTCCAACCCCCTCACCAGCCTCATTGCTCTTCTCTGGCCATGTTCAAGCGTCTTAACATCTCTCTTAAATTGAGGGGCCCAGAACTGGACACAGTACTCAAGACCTAACCAGTGCTGAGTACAGGAGCAGAATGACTTCCCTGGTCCTGCTGGTCATACTATTCCTGATACAGGCCAGAATGCCATTAGCCCTTTTGGCCACCTGGGCACACTGCTGGTTCATGTTCAGTCACCTGTTGACCAGTAGCCCCCAGATCCCTTTCTATGTCTGCTCTTCAGCCACTCTGTCCCCAGCCTGTAGCTCTCCATGAGGTTGTTGTGGCCAAAGTGCAGAAACCAGCACTTAGACTTAAAAGTCATGGCATTGGACTGTGCCCACCTGTCCAACCTGTCCAGGTCCCTCTGCAGAGACCTCTTTCCCTATAACAGATCAACACATGCCCCCAACTTGGTGTCATCTGCAAACTTAATGAGGGTGGACTCAATCCCCTCATCCAGATCATCAATGAAGATATTAAACAGGACTGGGCCCAGCACTGATCCCTGGGGCACATCACTAGTGACAACTGTCAAATGGGTGTGGCTCCATTCACCACCGCTGTCTGGGCCCAGCCATCCAGTTGGATCTTAACCCAACAAAGTGCCCCTGTCCAAGCCAAGGGCTGTCAGCTTGACCAGGAGTTTACTATGGCAGATAGTGTCAAAGACCCTGCTGAAGTCCAGGTAGGCTACATCCACAGCCTTCCTCACATCCACCAGGCAGGTCACCTGGCCATAAAAAGAGATCAAGTTGGTCAAACAGGACCTGCCCCTCCTGAATCCATGCTGGCTGGGTCTGATTCCCTGACCATCTTGTAGATGCTTTGTGATTGCACTCAAGATGATCTCTCCCATTCTCTTGCATGGCACTGAGGTCAGGCTGACAGGTCTGTAGTTTCCTGGGTCCTCCTTCCAACCCTTTTTGTGGATGGGCACCACACTGACCAGCTTCCAGTCTTCAGGGATCTCTCCAGTGAGCCAGAACTGTTGATAAATGATGGAGAGTGACTTGACCAGCTCATTGTCAGCTCTCTCACCACGCTAGGATGGATCCCATCTGGTCCCATAGACTTGTAAGAATCCAAGAGGCTCAACAAGTTCCTAACTTGTTGCTTCCTCCTGGATTACAAGGGGTCTGTTGCTTCCTCTTGGATTACAAGGGGTCTGTTCTGCTCCCTGTCCCCACCTACCAGCTCAGGAGACCAGTTGTCCTGAGGACAACCTGCCTTATTATTGAAAATCGAGGCAAAGAATGTGTTAAAGTGAGCTTGGGACTCATTTTTACTCATTTTCTGTCTTCTTTTCTGTCCTCTCCAACACAGACTTGAAGGGACTTCTACCTCCCTTTATAATTTCTTCTAAATCTTACTCAATCTATGTGCCTTAAGCCTTTTATTTCCCCAAAACTAATTTTTTTTTCCACCAAGGCAAGCTGCTGACAAAGGGAGAGCTCAGATATTCCATAAAGCTCTGCTGAGAAACGGCAGGATAGCGTTCTACTGAAATCCCCTGAAGCTACCACTTTGGTCTGTGTTCTTCTGAATAAAAGAAGTGAATCACTCAAGGTCTCTCTAGGACATCTCTAATTAGCACCTTACTTGTGAGACAGGTACATGCACCTAGCCCTGTTTATTCTCTCTCCTCAGATCTCACTCCCTACCTGTCCCCTAAATACAGAATCTCTTTTGTCTCTAGCATATAAGGAAGTTCTCATTTTCATTCTTGACTTCACAAACAACCCTTACCTTAAACAGGCAGTATTTAACCTCAACTGTAGGTTGAGGTTAAATTGTTTTGAAAACGAGGTCAACATCTCAAGACTGCCAATGAGATTATAGGCAGTCTTCCCTTTATAACAGTAGGTAAAACCAGAGAGACTTCAAATCATGTGCTGTGGCAGGTCTGCATTGCGAGAACATTATCAATTTAGAGACGCTCAGTAGATGCATAGGTGGACATACATATTGTGTGGATTGTAAAAGTCAAAGAAAGGTTCTGCTAGACTATTTAGTGTCCAGGAAATTCTTACTAATGTTCACCTCAGGTCTCTCATTTCTCAAAAGTATGCCATTACGTGGTAATGTGTACACAGAATACAACTGTCAGTAAATGACAGCAGCTTCCAGTCAGAGTTTATATTAGTGGGAAAGAATTATTCTCTCAATTTCATCCCAAAGGGTTATTCATTGTATTGCTTTTGATATTTGTGAGATTTTTTTCTGAATGCTTCCAACTTTCTGTCAGAGATGTGAAAATATTGGAATTTTCATTTAAAAACTGTATAAGATAATTCTTGTAGGAAAAAATACTCTGCATCAGAATTACTAAATTGCAAGAAAGTTCCTTGAAAGGTGCACTGCTCTGAAAGATCTGACGTTGAAAAACAGTTTGCATCTCTCTGGCAGCTCATTGTGGTGAAAACGAGGTGAATTTCAAGCTGCATAGGAACAGCTATTTCAATGGCCAGTTGGTAAAAGATGTTATTTTTATTTGATCCTTCTGAGATCACACCAGGAATATACTCTACACAGTTCCCGTTAATATAGATACGGTCTCACCAGTCAGATAAAGACACAGATGATTTAAAGCTTCACCCTAAACTTGAAAAAAATCCAAGCTTTATTATGATTCAAAAGTATTTAGACCACTTTTACTTTCCACTTACTTCCAACTTTACATATGCCCACACTTTCTGGTCCATTTCTGTTAGTATAGAAAGTGCCAAAGTATTTTGGGAGAAACACTTACTTACAAGGCAGAAAGGCCTTGAATTATCAGGAAAAAACTTTCATTGCCAATTTTCCAAAACTTTCTGTTTTCAGACTCATTTAAAAAAATATCCGGGTGAAATTCAGCACTTGCAACCCAAGTTTTGGGTGCATGTACAAACTGAACTAAAATTCTGACCTCTGTAGTTTAATCATCTGTTTAGTGGGTCACTCACTAGACTTACTGGAGAATCAAAATCATCTTTATAGTTGCTGTTGTTTGGGGGGTTTTTTCTCTATTCATTTCAACTGAAAATTTCTGACAAGGCTATAATTATTAAAAAAATATATTGCTTGAGATAGCATTTCAGATCCTTAATAACATTCTGAAAACTTTAATTCCTGTTGGTTCCGCTTTAGATTTCTTCTATTACACACATAGTACCTTAAATTCATTTAACAGTTGTACTATATAGTGTTGAGTTGCACAGAATGGTTGCAGAATAATTTTTTAAAAAATACATTTTCTTGCTTTCCTGAATTTATCTCAGAAAGTGACATTACTGTTATTTCTGATTAGTGAGAGCACTAAGCTCCGACAGGTGCTTGTACTTTGTCTAAGATTTCAACTTTTTTTTTGAGATAACTGCAAACCTGACTTCAGCTATTATCAGCAAAAATTATCATGATCAGTAAATTTTATCCTGATATTTGCTGTTAATGAGTTATCATTTTGATTTCTCATTTGAATAACTCTACTGATGGCAAAATAGCAGGCAACTAAGTAGGCATCGGTAGTAAAACTGATGAAAAGAGAACTGTTTGTACAAAGCACAGGAGTGCTGACTTTGAAAAATAAGTTATTTGGAGAAATCTGCAGGCTTACATGTCTGAGGAACACCTAGTACATACATAAAAGCTAACCCAAGCTATTTTAAAGCAATGCACAACTACAGAAAGTTTTGAGCATTTTATTGCAACTCCAGTCAGCAACATGGATTAGACATCCATCCCATAAAAAACTCAGTGTGTCTGAATTACTTTCCAGATGAGGTGTTCAGACAGAAGTTTATATTTATCAGCTCTTCAGGCACTGTTCGAGAAGAAAGAAAAAAGAAAAAGTACTGGTTATGTGATCAGAATCCAAATTCTGCAAAAACTGGGGTTTACTGAACATTTCTGTCAGTGTGTCATAACATGTCACCTGTCCTGATGAGAAATAACTCCTGAAAGACCTCATAAAGTGCAATGGTCTAAACGGTAACTTCTTTTTTCTTTATCAGAAGTTACTGTATTATAGGCCAAAGGACATATCTGTTTTCCAGCTACAAGGCAAGAGTTTCTCATTTCTACACATCAGCACCTTGACCAAACATAAAATATTTTCTTTCTACTATTAACACCATTCAGAGATCACTAAAACTGTCCTTTGCATATGCCTCTTTCTGAGGATATTGGGCAGAAAGTTTAGCAGTAGTCAGAGGTTCGTGTTTCACCCTTCTGAGTGATATTTGTGGTCAACTTTGCACATGCAGTCAGATCTCTCTCCATTGTTTGCGCGATTACTTCACACCATCACCTTCCAAATAGTCTGAGAGCCCTTCTAAAGTTCTGGCTCAGTGTTGTTCCACAGATACATGCATATTTCATATTAGAAAGACAGGAATGCTTTTTTGAAGTAGTACTGCTGCCAATGTAATCCAAGCAGTAACACACAGTTGTCTGTAGATGCCACTCAAGCATATCAAGGTGTAATTAGGTGCAAGATTATTCCCAAATCTGCTTCTTCAGATCAGATAATCAAAACCAAAACATTATAATAAGACAACATGCAGGGAAAAAGAAAGAAATTTGATGTTCATGGAAACTTCTTTTCTATAAGTCATCCTGCTAGTCCTGATAATGTTCATATAAGGCTAACCATTAATTCTTCTGAGATTGGGTCAATAAGAAATAACATCACGTGAGAGAAGGACTGTGCAAATGTCTTTATTGCTGCATTTCTTGTTTGTTTGTTTGTTTTCTAAATGTGAGTCAAAGACCTGAATATTATTTTAATGTAGCTCCTTATATTTAATTATTAAAAGGTTTAATAACAACAGACTGCATCCAGTCACACTCAAAGGAAAACCTTCTTCATGTTTGTACTTAAATTTGCACTTTTATCAATACAGTAATTAATTTCATAGCAAGTGAATTACACCAATAACATGGGAGAAAAGTACTACAGAAGTCTTTATTTTTTCCCCAGTAATTAAAAATACGATGACAGTAAGCAAAATTTTACTGTCACACATGTGTGATACTTCTGTCACTTATTGGTGACAGTTACAGGAAAAGGAAACCAAGCACATCACTTCAGATTCTATTCTGTTACATATTATATAAAGGCATAAGTGTCAGTGCAAAATTTTTTCATAACCTTTTCATCATCTGGTCTTTGAGGTTTTTTCTACTGACAAGAGTTGTTATTTTTATATTACTAGTTTGTACTATGGAATTTCAAATGTTATTTGTATCAGAGAAAAATCACTGAGTTTAAGGGAACTTTAGAAAAAATAAATATTTAAAAAATGTGATATTATTCAATTAAAAATAAAATATTAATATCACAAATTCTTAAAACTTTTTCACTCATTTTAACTTTTTTAAGATCCTCTCATTTCCTCTTCATAGCCACATGCAGCAGATTATGAAAAGCTAAAATAATTTCCAGATAAAATCTTTGATGCACTTATTTATTTACTGTCTTTCTGTGGCACATAGCACAGTATTTTTTTCCCTTTTGTACTATTTCTGTAGATGTGCATGTAGAAGTCCAACCTAATAAACATATAACTAGTGGCTTGCATGGGGCTGTTTATCTGATTGTGACACTCAAGCAACTCAAAATGTCTTCCTTCACAAGAGGTGTTCCATCCCTCTGATCATTTTTGTGGCCTTTCTCTAGACCCCCTCCAACAGATTTCTGTCTTTGCTGTTCTGAGGGAGCCAGAGCTGGACATAGTAGTCAGGGTCTCACCAGAGTGGAATAGAGTGGTAGTATCATGTTGTTTGAACATTGTTGGCCTTCTGGTCTGCAAGTGCACAATATCAGCTCATGTCCAGCCTTTCTTGGACCAGTATCCCCAAGTCCTTCTCCACAAGACTGCTTTTAATCCCATGATCCCCTACCCTGTATTGATACTGACCATTGCCCCAACCAAAGTGCAGGCCCTTGCACTTAGCCTCGTTGAACTTTATAAGATTCACATGGGCTCACTTCTCAAACTTGTTCTGCTGCCTCTGGATGACATCCTGTCCTTCAGGCACATCAGCCTCACCACTCATCTGCAAACTTGCTGAGGGTGTGATCAACCCCACTATATCGTTGATATCAAATAGTATTGGTCCCAGTACAAAACTCTGAAGGACAACACTTGTTACCAATCTCCATCTGAACATCAAACTGTTGACCACTAACCTCTGAATGTGTCCATTCAACCAATTCCTCATCCTCTGAACAGTCCAGTTCTTTGCATTTTGTGTACTTCTTTACAATCTAAGAGCAGATTTTCTTCCCCCACTGTAAAATCTATCCAATGTCATACATGAAACTGGTCCCTAAATCACAGATGACCCTGACTGGTAGGTTACAATAGTGTAATCTACGTTACTCATATTTCACTATTACATTTTACGTTTAGACAAATGAGTTAAATGTGTGTGCCCTCACCCTTTCCTGTCCACAAATCACTTTCCTGGAAAACTCTTTGGAGTTGCACCTGACTTTGAAACTGGAGTAAAACGTGAACGTTTTGAGCAGGTATTTGGACCATATAACCTTCCGAGGTTCCTTCTAACATAAATTGTTGTATAATTTTATCTAAGATGCACTTGCTAGTCACAGTAATACTCATAAACTGAATTCAAATGATCTTTCCCAACTGACGTAAGTTGTTTGTGCTGAGTCTGTCCCACCATAAGCTGAAGTTCAAATTGGCTCCCATTGCTCTTCTCAAGTTTTCTTGACATCACTATCTTTCTGCTAGGACCAAACCTTGACCTCCTGTGATATAGCAAATAGAATCTCTGGTGCTGGAATGAACAGCCTCAGTGCTTGTGTGCAGAGACACCATGGGCTACATATTCAGTAAGATCAGACCCCATATCATTTCCCCACTGAATCTGCTCTGCCTGAGAATATTATACAGTACTAGTATGAAATGTTGGACCTGTCTTGTGCATTTCATGGTTTCCAGGACCTCTGGCACACTGAAGAGATCCTTTAGAGAAAACAAACACTTAGATCTTCTGCAACATTAAAAGAGCACGTTGACCATTTTAGGACATGAGGATTTGATTTCAGACTAGTGCAAACTAGAAAGTCATATTTTTTTGTCAATAGTTTATCCAAGTAATTCTGCACTTTAAGCTGCAATCAGTGGATGTGATAGTGCCCTGTCTATCCTGGTCAAACCAAGAAAATCTGGTAAATATTTTGCCATTTATAATGGTATGAGATTGCTTATTTTTGAAGAATTTACTATTTTTGTTATTGTTTGGTGTTATATAGTGTCTTGCCTTTTATTTTACAGGCACCATAGTTAGGGATACAGATAAACACCTGTAGCAGTCATGACTAAATGAAATTTCTAATTTTGGTGTTTCAATAGTCGGAAGTTCTTCAGAGACATGACCCTGTAACACATAAATGGGAGTCTTGCTTCCCATTTCAGAGAGGCACATGATCAAGCTGCATTATGTTGCTTGAAAGGTAGATGTGGACAGGAAGACATAATTTCACTTAAAGAGTCATATTTCTCTCAGGATGTTGCATTACACAGAATTATTTAGGATGACAGATTTGGAATCTTGACATCTTAATTCAGTCCTTATTCAGGTAACTTCCCACTGACTTGAACAAAAAGAACCACCTAGGAAACACGAAATTTGAAGAATATGCAAGTCAATAAATGTCTGGTGAAGGAATCTGAATTGCTTTTGAAAATGGCAATGATTTCCCAGATACAAAATCTGTAAGATGGGTGTTGAGAATAGAGTGAAATTTTATTTTGATCCTAAATGATGATCAATTTTCTAGGTTTACCTTTGAATTTGGATCTCCAGGCACTAAGTACTGTAATTAAACCCATCTGAATAGATTTCATATATTTGGTTGACTATATTGTGATCCATTTTCTAGAGGCAATAACTTTTTAAATATTATGCTTTCAGATTGCCAACTATTCACTCTAATAGCAGCCTGTAATTGACTTTCTCAAGGATCACCTCCCTTATTCATGGAGCCTGTGTGGTTTTGATGTTGGCTGAACATGTGGGCAGTTGGCATAGCAGCATCCAAACAGCAGCTTCCTTTGCGATGACAGACATGTTGCCTCCTTCTGGCACGGTAACGCACACAGTGATTCAGCACAAATGACACAGAGTAAATTGACAGTGTTTGTTATCAAAGAGAACTCAGTTCATTTGAAGGAAGGTTTCCTCATTATTTTTACTCGGACATTTTACAGGCATTCTTTTCAAATGCATTCCCACCAAAACCGTGACTGTGACATTACAAAATAAAACAGGAGAGAAAGAAGAAATATCAAAGGAGTATACTGTAAGAAACATGATAAATGTAGACCATAGTTTCCTAATATCTGTCTCTGCCTTCAGTGAAATGCAGAGAAGTGAGATTTAGTTTCTTGGTATCTCTCTTGTGATAACACAGAGCATCTAACAGCAGTAAACAAATACAAAGCAGAAGAGGAAAAAAAAAGNTCTTGCTTCCATGAAAATCTCCCATTGGCTTGTGAGAGGAGAAAGATATGCATTCACAGTGAAGGTAGGCATAGCAGCCATGGGGTGAGTTACCTATGCAAACATTTCAAACTGATTTCTGGACATTTGTCTGTACATCTCCTCAGTTCAGGAGGTGTTTGCCAAATAACATTATATAAACATGGAAGACAAAATTCTGAGCTCACACTAAGATCATCTCTTTTAATCAGAAGTGTAGTAAAGCATCAACAAAACAGGAATAGCAGTGCAACATCTATCAAAGCATGGTTGTTGTACAAGACATAGTAGAAAAGTATTCAGAGGGCCAAGGGCTACATCTCAGCACTCCTTTCACAGCCTAGTGCCGAACAAAAGTCAAAGTCCTAATTAGATCCTGTGCTGGTTTGAGG
>VWZE01026480.1:0-13262 GCA_013396675.1 Eubucco bourcierii
CCTTACCATTCTGTGATTCTATGAGTCTATGTTCAAAGTTGCATTGTTGCGCGAGACTTAACCCTTGGTGCAATGTTTCCTTTTCCTCTTCAGCCTTGGATCTGGTTGTGATAAGCTGTTTCCATGCTCTAAATAATCAGAAGTCTATATCCATTTTCAGGGAAAAGAGGAGTTACTTTTCTGTTAATTTAGCATACTATAACAGATCCTCCCAAATGTAAATGCTGAAATCTTTTCATTCTGGCCCCTTTCTGTTTAATATGAATATCAAAAAGCAGTAGGAAAGGTTAAGGACGGATGCTCCACTTGTTAGCCAAAATCTCCAAACACTTATTTATTATCTAGAGAATAGCAACTGTAGCAGTGGCACAGGAGCAAGTCCTGGCATTACTTATTCAATGAATACAGGCAATCATTTATTCTCTGAAAAAATAGAAATCATTTGACTTCAAGAGAATGAGGGAACTTCCATGAACCTCTAAGCTAGAAATAGAGATTACCTTGATCTGGTATATATGGCATGATAGGTTTCACATTTCCTATTGAGGCACTTCTTCAGAACAAAAGTTTTGTAGACATTATCTTTACAGTACTTCTCCTCAAGATGCTATATAGGGAGTTCTGAGACTAAGCTACAGATTCCTTGAGAATCGAGAGTGTAGAATTTAGGATTGCATTCTACACTTACTATCAGGATTTGCAAAGCCTTTTTTTGATTGCAATACCTAATTAAATGGCTGGTATGTGGTTCAAGGGGCAATGTGAACCCACAGGGTTTTTAAAAGAGAAATGTTATACAGTCATCACCTCAGGGTAAATGAAACTCAAGATGAGGAATTCATTGTTGGCAAAGTGCCACTCAGTTATGATTCTCCTGTGACTGGAGGAAGAAAAATAAATTCTAGTACCATATGATTACAATCAAATTTTATACTTGAGAATAAGTCATGTTATGCCACACCACACTAACAGAAAATGTTCTAATGAACAGTATGTTTTATGGCAGATTCACAAATACAAAAATGTATGTGAATCAGCACTAATCTTTTATAGGTTTACATGTATCTCTACCAGGGTTATTCCAGTTATGCAAAGAACTTTAAATAGAATGGTTACCACAGTAGGAAAAAACCCCCACCTTTTATTGCTTTCCTAGATCTACTAAATGCCATAATTATGCCCTGATTTACAATTATTTCATTGATGTAAGATGCATCTCAGTAAAGGATATTTAATTAGCCTTCAAGAAGCTTTCAAGAATAGATTTATCTGGATGACTACTATTTGAAGAAATGCTATAGAACAGTGTTTGAAATTAGATTTGCAAACCAAAGTTCATTCTTTCTCATAGGGAGTTAAGTGAATGTCTTATTAACAAACACTACATCAAGATACTAGAAGTGGCAGAATTAAAAATTAATAGAATAATCCTTTTTATTCTGACTGACCACCTAAGAATCCCAAATCAAAGGGAAAAAAACTATTTTAGTCAACTGCTCCTGAAAAGACCAAGTCTTCATAAATGTGAAAAATATTCATTCAACAATGTTTGCAAGCAGATTCATTCCAAATAGTTCAGAGACAGCAGAATGGCAGAAAAACATTTCAGTTTTTTAAAATAATTATAACTCTTAAAGTAGTAGCATAAACAAGCCAGTGATTTAAAAATCGAAGCCAGTCATATGTCTCAAGCCTTGGGTACACATAGTTGCTGTATAGGTCATTAACTTTTGCAATGCTTATAAATTACAGCAATAACATGTCTTCCAAAAAAGAGCTGTGCATGCTTGCCTTCTCCTGGGAAAATCAGTATAAGTACTTAATTTGCAGTCTTACCATAGAATAATCAACCAGTATTTGAAAAGGACAGAAGTATAAATATATATTCAGTGAAGTTATACTCCTTTATGTCAGCAATTTATGTGGTAATATTTTAATTTTTAATCAAAAAGTTTGTATAAGTGCAGAAATAATATAGAATTAAGAAATTATGACAGAAATTAAAAAGACATAATGTAGTTTAGATTTAAAAACTCACAAAATAGTTTTCCATTATAGAGATGCAACAGAAAGAATTGTTGATAGTAGTAATTACTTAATTGCCTCTTGATAGCTAAAAACACCAGTAAATACCCAAAGAGCATCCTGTGTCAATTATTTATGTGCATATACACAAAAAAAAAAAGAGAAAGGAAAAAAAGGCATTTTAAAGTAATTAAATGTACTGTGGCCTTAAACTTGGTACGAAAAAAAATCACACAGCTCTGTATTTTAATCCCTGGGCTCCACAAGAAGCAACAGTATGCTAGTTTTCCTGTTTAGTCAGACTTTTGGAATGTCAAATAGCTCTTTCTTTATAGGCAAGCTGAAACACTTCTACAGTGGTGTTGTGGTAGGCCTAAGCAGGCCAAAATAGGCTTATGCATGTTCTGGCTTGCCCAGACATGTTTTTCTGCTCTCCCTCCTTCTGTTTTGGGGAGGAGCAACTGCAGGAAAGAGGACAAATAACCTGGAGCCACTGAATCTAAGGACCCNGCTCTGTCCTAAAAGGGGTAAAGCAAGCCTAGCATCCGGAAGCCTGGGAAGAATCAGAAGTCTCAGCGGATGACAAGAGAGTAACAGAATTCCCTGAAAACATTTGGGTACTCTCTGAAGCTGTAGTCAGCCGCATGAGTCGAAAGATAATTTTGTGAGTAAATACTTAAAGCCTCTTGTAATTCACCATTGCCTTCTGCCATAAGCAGAAGGCAGCTTCTGAAGTCCATCTAGTGGACAAGCAATATAATCAACTGCAAGCAGTGTATTGACCACAGGAACCTTCTCTTCCAGTTCAATTAATGTTATATTATTACTCATATCTCTAGATATGTTATTACCTGTATAAAGTTTCTATGACCGCGCAAAGAACCGATTATTATTAAAAGCAGTGGTTGGGGTGCCGAGAGTTCTAAATATTGAATATTACTAAATAATATTAATATTTTAAAATCATATCTCGGATCAATCAATTACCCCTCCACATCAGGTGGCAATATAGAAAAACAAATTGTTCTACAAGTACAGAGGCTTTCAATCTGGAGATACTCTTCTACATAGTACCCAACACCACAATAACCTAGCTCCTTTGTCTTATGACCTTACGTTGCTCACAGTTTCTTTATCTTCCCCACCTTTGGAAGAAGGGTGAATTAAACAAAAATAAAATAAAATTTGAACCGTATTTTAGTGAGCATACACCAGGAAGACTGTAATTTCTTTAAATATGTGCTGAAAGTAGCCCTTTAAGCAGACAGATAAAGAATAAGATGGAAGTCAAACATCTAGATAGCGGAAAGGGCAGAAAGAAAATGCTACAATATTAAAAACTGTCATAAGGGCTTGAGTCATAAGAAAGGATAGGTAATTCACAGAAGCTTTTCTCTTATGTCTCAATTTTCCTGGTTTGAACTACTGAGCTGTGAACAGCATTAAGCAGGAGAATTTACAGTGTAAATACTATGAACCACAAAGTTAATCAGACAAAATTAAAAAATCTTTATGCTCTTGTCATGGTGTTAGGTCCAGTTGCAGCTGAGCCCCACATTGGCTACTCACACAACTGCCCTTTCCCACTCCCTTACTCTCCAGTACAATGGGAAGGAGAAATTTGGAGCAAAATACAAAACCCCATGAGTTGAGATAAGGAGACCTTAATCACAGAATTGCTGTGGCTGGAATAGACCTCTGAGATCAAGTCCAGCCTATGACCTAACACCAACATATCGACTAGATAATGTCACTAAGTGCCACATCCTATCTTTCCTTAAGTGCCTCCAGGGACAGTGACTCCACCACCTCCTTGGGCACTTCAGTGTCTAATTACCCTTTCCATGAGGAACTGCTTCCTAACATCCAACCTAAATCTTCCCTGGTGCAACTTCAGGCCATGCCCTCTTGTTAGAAGTTGCCTGGGAGAAGAGCCTGATCCCCACCTTACTACAACTTCCCTTCAGATGGTTGTAGAGTGTGATAAAGTCTCACCCGAGTCTCCTCCTGGCTAAACAAATCCAGCTCTCTCAGCCTCTCATAAGACTTTCAAACCTCCACTCCCTCACCAGTCTCACTGCTCTCCTCTGGACCTGCTCCAGCACCTTAATATCCTTCTTGAAATGAGTGGCCCAGAGCTGCACACAGTGCTCAAAGTGAGTCTAAGTGCTGAGTACAGGGGCAGAATCACATCCCTAGTGCTGCTGGCCACACTATTTCTCATACAAGCCAAGATGCCATTTGCCTTCCATACCACCTGGGCACACTGCTGACTCATGCTCAGCCAGCTGTCAACCAGCACTCTCAGGTCCCTGGGACTGTCACATGTGATTTTGTTACATTTGTCTACATATAGTTATTGAGAGGAAGACTTCAATGTTGCAAAATCAAGTAATAATCTAAAACCAGCAAGTTTTAATATTGTACATTCAATTTAATTTCTGATCTTGCTGATTTTATCCTGAGGATTCAATAATAAAATTTAGTATGCTATCAAATTATTAAAAATCATAGCATACTATAAACACACAATGAAGCAGCAATTAAGGTCTCATGGACAATCTAGGATCTGGCATTTCTTAATTTCGGTGTGCTTTACAACTAATATTCCTATGTAATGCCTCCTATGTGCACTCTTAAAGGAAAAAGTAGACAAGCAAACTGTTACACATTTGGCAAATGAAACAACTCAATCCACTCTCACTCTTCTCCACTTCTCTTTGCTTGTGTCATAGACAGACAGAAAGAGAAGGGAAACTACATGCAGGCACAAAAAACCCTGGATATGGGGAAACACTTACTGGGAGCAGAAACCAAGCCTTACGTCCTCCCTAGACAGTTTTGTCAAGGGCAGGATAAAGTTCTGAAGAGGGGAGAGCCTGGCTCATTTTGTCTCCAGTCCCCCTCTTCCAACACAGAGCAGCTCGGAGAGCTCTCAAGCAGTCAGTTGTGCAGAAAGGCCTGTCTACCTCCTATTTTTGATGTAATATTATTCTGGTCATTTGCCTCAGTTCTTCTGCAAATTAAAAAGGAAATCTTAGCATTCAAGTTTATGTATCAGCAAAAGTCGAAGAGAACTTCATGTTACAAAAATACATCATAGCCTAAAGGGTTTATTTACACCAAATTAAAGATGTGCTGCAAACACTAAATGTAACAGGTTCTCAAGGAAAAGAATGTAAGAGTCTATTAAAACAGAAAAGGTAAAGCTGTTTAAGTATTAGGGTTGCTAGTAACACCCCTACTAGCTACCAAGCTATGCTATGAAGGCTGTAAGAGGGAGCACAAGAAATATTGCCATTGTGAACTCTCTATTAGTATCACATACATGTATAACTGTGTTTACAATTCAGCAAAATATTGTATATATTAGTGTACATCATATTAAACATAATTAGACACTTAAAAAATCTGACAGACCCGTGTTGGTGAAGGTGATCCACTGTAAATAGGATTACCGAAGCACATAGAAGCATACTCAGTACCAGCTTTCACTAATCTGACACGGGTAGCAGAATTCTTATTAGGTCTGCAGTTTCTGACACAGAAGTGTTCATCCAGATTCTCTAGCACTAACCTCAATCAATTTCCTGTACTGAACTTCATGCTACAGCACCATAAAGTTTTATGCTCTTGCTCATGCTGAAATCAGATTTTGATTTGTACAAAGATCTTTGATGTTCCCAGTTCAAATGGACAACTATGCTTGTGTGTAGCTCATCTGACTTACTTCTATAAGGAAAACCAAAATGTGCACAGGTCAGGAACCTGCACATATGTAGCTCAATATAGAAAGTGACCTTAGGTATTAAAATATAAGTGTTTTAAGTGGTATTGATATTTTTGTGCAAGCACAAAAGCATAACTGCAAAATTGATGAGGCATAGTTTTCTTTATCTAGAATCTTTTTGAGAACAAAATAAAATAAATAAAATAATAAAGCACAGGAAATTACCTGGTTCCATGTACCTTCTTTCTTTCTTTTTTTTTTTTTCAAAATACTTACGCAAAAGCCTTACAAATGCAAACTTTGACAAAACTTTATACCTGCCATTTAAATAATGTAAAAGAATAGTAATTGATCAAGGAAATTTTACTATAAGGGCATTGTAATATATGTATTATTAATTCACAGGCTACACTGAGTATAATTGATGCATACATTGTGATGAAAAATATATATTTATTTAATATCCCAAAACCTTTTTTCAGTGATTTACAAAAAAAGAAGCTACTCCTGGGCAAAAACACAGGCAGAAGCTCTGCAATCCTAACACTTTGTAACAGAGTATTAAGTTTTTTCACTCTTAGTTACATTTTACCTTATGCATAACAGTGACACAAAGTTGTGTGATTACTGTTTGCTTCATTAGGCTGATGGCTCTATTTAGTTCTGAGTTACCATACAAGGCATCATTATACTTGAGAGTATGTACCAAAAGACGAACAAAATAGAAAAATTAACTTCCATTTTGAGCTTATACAGGATTCTTCTCAGTTGCCTGGGTAAGTATGCTGGTGAAGTACAATGGACTTAAAAGTAAAATCATAGAATGATGTAGGTTGCAAGGGACCTCAAAAATCATCTAATTCCAACCCCCCACCATAGGCAGGGACACCTCCCATTAGAATAGGTTGCTCAAGGCCTCATCCAGCCTGGTCTTGAACACCTCCAGGAAGGGAGCACCCACAACCTCCATGGGCAACCTGTGCCAGTGGCTCACCACCCTCACTGGAAAGAACCTCCTCCTAACATCCAGTTTCAATCTCCCCTCCGCCAGTTTAAATCTGTTACTCCTCATCCTGGCATTCCAAGACCTTGTAAATCGTCTCTCCCCAGCCTTCCTGTAGGCACCCTTCAGATACTGGAAGGTCTCCTTGAAGCTTTCTCTTCTCCAGGCTGAAGAGCCCCAATTCTCTCAATCTGTCCTTGTAGAAGAGCTGCTCCAGCCCTCTGATCATCTTCGTGGCCCTCCTCTGGACTTGCTCCAACAGTTCAATGTCCTTCTTGTGTTAGGGGCTTCAGAACTCTACACAGTACTCAAGGTGGGGTCTCACGAGAGCAGACTAAAGGGGAAGAATCGCCTCCCTTCACCTGCTGGCCATGCTTCTCTTGATGTATATCCCAGGACATGGCTGCCTGTCTGGGCTACACGCGCACATTGCCATATATATATACACACACACACACGTAAATATGTATATACATACTTCTGTCAATGTACAACACTTAAATTTCTTTTTATTTCCCCGAAACATTTTCATTTTTTTAGAGTTAATTCTTATAAACTAACATAAAACAGTGTGATGGGTCACCTATACACCTGCTTAAATGCAATCATATTTTATACTACAGACTATATTATTTTTAATCAGTATTATTTTACTGATTTGGAGATAAGTTTCATATTACATTAGAAATTTGAGGTTAACAATAAAAAGTAGAATGTCTGGAGAGACAATAAAACTGAAAATTATTCACCATTGGCCTTTCTCTCTACTAAAATATCTTTTTGACAACCATGCAACTCCAGATGTTATGTGATCCAGTAAAGACATGCATAAAAGTTGCTTCATGAGTCCAGTTTTCTTCTAAACATTACTTAATATTAAATTATGATTTTCCTCTAAGTTCTGCCTGATTCAACCACATACACATTTCCTTTATGCAGTGTGATTATCAGAGATAAAGTACTCTGTGAATCACACACTGTGAAAAATGTTATTCTGCATTTCATAGAACACACTCACTCTGCAGGAATTTAATAACAGAAGAACAGAACATCTTCAGGATGCTAGTTATTATGAGGTAATAACTCAGAGAATTAGTAACACAACTTCTGCCATGTAGTTCTAGAGATGCTTTATTTAATTCATATTTACTCCAATTTTTTGCTTAATTATACCTCTTCTCCATTGTAACTGTGGTTGCTTTGGCCAAAAGCAAACCAAATACGTACTGACATTGCAGACTGACTGCAAACTAAGCTACAGAAGACAGACACTGTAACTATCTTACTGTAACTGCTAAAATGGTAATAAAAGATGGCTAATATGATCATACACTGTCAAAGTGCTATACGGAAGAAGACTGCTACACTTTAGACCTCATCAAATCAGACTGTTGAAGGTGGAGTAAAGGACTTCACTCAAGACAGGAGCAGTAACATGTTTATTAAGACAGTTAAAAAAATTCAACTATAAAAGTGATAGTGATTTAAAAAGACTCGATAGCAAAGGTACATAGAACAGTTTGTGTTGGGAGGGTTCTTAAAGATCATCTAGTTCCAACATTTGATTATTTACTGCATAGAGCACAGGGTCAGACAAAACTCTCAGACAGACCCTCCCACTGATTCATGAAGTTCAGAAAGGATCTCCTTGCCACTTAAACCGTTTCTCTGAGAGGAGTCTAGATGCAGTTGAATCCAATCCTAATCCTAGACATGATTAACAGTTTATATCTAAAGGATATATGTGCACAACCAATCCTTTACATCACTTAAATAAGAGTTGAAAGTTTCAGAGTGCGTATTCTCAATTCACTTACTATCTCACATAAGGATTCTTTCAACCTCAAGGAGTACCTGAGAGGCCATCCTTAGTCACAGGGAGATCCTGGTGTGCAGCCAAGCTGCCATGCAAGAGAGCTTGGTGGGCCCCGAGGTGTGTACTCTTTATGAAGTAAGATAATTGGCTCATAGTTGTATTTGTATACTAACTACAAATGTTTCCTCCAAATTTGGTTTGAGTCAGACATTGACCAACACTGTGATTAGATGGTCAGAGTGCTCAAATTAGCCCTTGTCTTCTGTTTTATCTGTGTCCTCTGAATCCACTTTGACAAGAGGCATCCATTCATTGCTAGAGCACAGTTAGTGAAAATAAAGGTCAAGTTATGTAGGGTTGCAGAGACAGTAAGACTATAACAAAAAGTCAGGTTGTAATGACAGAAAAAGGTAAAAAGAGAGTAAATAAACCTTCTTTTAGGCTAGTTATAGAGTAAATACTGGTTGCCAACCTTTTTAATGTGTTTTCTACTTACAATCCTGTATCTGAGATTTTGTGAAATACTAATGAAATCATGTTCAGAACGATGATAAAAATCCAATCACCAACTTCCAAAAGAATAAAATCAACAGAAGATATAAAACAGTACATGAAGCTCGAAAGCTTTCATTATGAAGAATGAGGGAAATACAAAGCCACTTTCTACATACTTTCATAGAGTTTAACGAAGTTGGTGTCATGGGTTGAGTTGAACCTGCTGTAGATATTAAACACCAATGCTCCTCTCACTGCAGCTTCAAAATTAAAGTGCTGCCAGGAGCAAAGTATCATGGAGCTTGAAGCTCAAACTGTAGCATAACAGGGGTTCTGTTGTGGTTGCCGCTTTTGTTTTCTGTGTTTGGGGTGTTGGCTTTTTCTACTGGGCTGGTTGCAGGTTGGCGAGAAGTTGGGATAGGTTGCTGGATTCTGCTTTTTTGCTGTGCTTTTCTGCAGGTAGGTGAAGAGAATTGTGAATCTTATAATCTCATTAAACTCATTTTATCTCAACCCAGAGATTTTTGTGCTACTTTCCCTCCTGTCTGTGTGGTGAGAGAGGCAGGGTTTGTGAGAATAGGTTGTGTTGACCCAGATCAGTTGGGTTTACCTGATGTCTAAAAGCTGAATACCCCAATGATGCTGGTTAATGTATTAGTCTAGTTTTATTTTAATCTACCAATACAACAATATATCCAGCACACATTTATTCCTATCACGATCAAATATAATTACAATAATATAGCCAAGTAGCAGCTAGCCATCTGTCTTTCTCTATGCAAACAGTCATTAACAAATTTCTTCCAACTTAAATCCTGGACTTCACAGTGGAAAATAGCTTGTATTCAAATGATGCAAAATCAGAAACCATCTCAAACACTGCATTATCATATTTTTTTAGTGCAGTTAATTCGCTGAACATAACTTCTACTACATAACCGGAAATCTACATAGTCTAGAAACGCACAGTAAAAGTTGGGTGGCTCTGCTAACACTAATTACATTGCTGCTCCTTCTCATGTCATGGAGATGTAATTATATAATGTGATATTTTGTGTAACAAATATAGAAAGACTAGAACATTTTCAGGAGTAACAACAGATACAAGATGTACTGATTATAGAACAATAATAGCGATATAAAAAAGAGGTTTATTCATCTGACTGAGAGAAGACATGCAATTCACTTCAAAAAATGCTGGAGAATGGTTTTTTAAAATTATAAAGTATGATCATCTTAATGAGATGAAGATGTTCATAAATGTGTAGTATGGCATCCAATATCATCAGTACGTATCAGTCTACATCCCATTCACATCAAGAGTGTTCTGTGAAGAACTGACCATAAGCTTGGTGAAAAATGGTGTGCTGCTGGGCTGAGAGGATAGCAATTAGCTGACCACCTGCTAGTGGGTTACAAGAAGCATTTTTCAGGGCTCAATACAGAGCTATTTAAGATGAACAGAATGTACTCTGAGTAATTTTGTGACATCAAATTTGGAGAGAGGCATTCATAAACACCTTGACAGGTTGGCCAAATGGGTTGACAGGAATTTCATGAAGTTCAGCAACAGTAAATACAATGTTCTGCAGTGCAACAGCTCAGGCCAGGCACTGAGTTGCTAAAAGGATGCTTAGCAGGAAAGGTCTTGGGGATCCCTGTGAACAAGTTGAACAAGCATACCCTTGTGGCAGAGACAAGGCAACTGCATTGTGGGCTACATCAAGAGTGCGGATGGAATTCAGCATCTTCCTTTGTTTTATGCCAGTGAGACTGCATTTAAAGTCACATTTCTGACTCCCCAGTACATGCAAGAAATTGATATATTTGAGCTAGGCTGGTGGAAGGTCACCAGTACAAAGAGAGGAATGGAGTACATGACGCACGAGGAGAGGCTGAGAGGAGCAGTTTGTTTAGCTTTAAGTATGGGAATCTTGTCACTGTCTTCAGCTACCCAGCAAGAGGGCAGAGTAGACATGTCAGGCTCTTCCCAGAGATACAAAAAAAGCCCAAATCCAAAATGAAAAAAAAAAAATTAAAAAATCAACAAACAAAAAAACCCAAACAAAATGAGGTTGTCACAAATTCCAATAAAAGAAATTCTAACTATCCAGTAGAATTTTTTTTTTTTCACAAAGAAAGCAGTGTGGTAGTTTGGAACAAGAAGTCATTGAAAAAGGTTATCAAAAGAGGATGGAGAATCTCCATTCTTGACGACAGTCAAAATCCAGTCAGCCAGAACTCTGAACAGACTAATGTAATTTGAATATAAATTAACATACCATTTAAGCCAAGACGAAAAATGAAGTGTTAATGCTTAGGCTTAAAAACTTGTTTTAGTCTGAATGTCCTGACCAGCTAGTACATAATATAACTTTGTATTCTTAGCAAAAATCATTAATAAAAAAATAATTTAAAACATTCAAACCAACATACTGTTCCAAGGAATTTGATTTCTCTGCCACTGACCTAAATCTGGGTAGTCAGGCTTTCAGATTTGGTAACAGCTTTCAAAGTGCATTAGTTTTGCTTGTGAAGTATTTTCTCTCTGGCACAGCTAAGAGGAAGATATTCATGTTTACTTCATTAAACCTATCAGCAGTGCTTGACACTGAAGATCAGCATGTGCTGCTGACTTGCCTGGAAGACTGGCAGAAATGAATCAGTCACCCTGAAGTGGGTAGGTCAATTTCTATCGGTCAGCTTCAAGACAATTCTGATGGGTGATTCTTTCTAGTCCTAAAAGCCTTTATTTGTGTGGTGCTATGACAATTGATACTACCTCTTGTTTTAACACAAAACTTTCAGTGGCAATGTAAATTAGCAGATTCCTTGTTTTATTTCATTCCACAAACACAGAAGGACTGCAGACCTAAGGTCCTTGTGGGGAAAAAAAAAAAAAAGAATAAAAAGAAAAGAATTAATATGATGTATTATTACAAAATGTATGGAATAAAGGAAAGAATTTTCGGTTACTGGGAAAAAATGACAATTAGAAGTTACTCCAGGTCAAATATTGCTGAGAGTTTTGATGGGGCACATGCACATCTTTCTTGTGGCTGTGCTGGAAAGGTGATGGCTTAACAAGAACATCAGTACACTCTGAATGACATAAGCAAGGTTGAAGAGCTGGCTAAAACAGTTATTTAGGTCCTTCTGATTCTTCACCAGGTGTCAATCTACAGTCACCAGCCATACATGCCTACACAGCCTCACCATCTTTGCTTTCATATTTTCCAGCTGTAGACTGATGTTATTATCTAGATGTTAAATTTCGGTCTGGGCTATTGCAAACACTGTAACTGAGGGTGAAATGAATGACTAAAAAAATCAGTTTAGCCTATTGTTCTCAAGCTCCTTCTATCGTATTTAAAAAAAATAAATAGGAGTTCATCAGATAAGGATGTATATTTTAGACAACTGAAGTTCATTTAATCTTAAAAAAAACCCTCTCTTAAGTGAAGGTGGGAAGATTTAATTTTTTTTTAATATTCCATTAAGATGTTCATACAAAAATTCTGAAAATATAAAAATTTCTCCTGCTCCTTAGCCAAAGCATGACTTTTTTTTTTTTTTTTNTTTTTCCCTTCTCCAGGTTAAGTACCTATATTTTATAGAATCATGGAATGCTAAGGTTGGAAGGGACCTCAAGGATCATCCAGTTCCAACCCCCTGCCATAGGCAGGGACACCTCCCACTAGTACAGCTCAATTTTTGATAGCTCAATTTTGATTGCAGTACAGAGACAGTAAATCATACTGTCTTGAGAAAATAAACAAGATAACTACAAAACTCACATCAAGACAAAAAAAAAATGCTTACTGATACTTATCCCATACTCTATACTCTTCATAGTAAAAGTCCTCAGCTTTCAGTTTCTTATCAGTTTTCAGTAGCCCACAGAAAGCATAGCTAGTTACTTATATGTAGTATTTTAATGTAGTATGTGAATCTATTTATAACACTAAGTAACACCCTGAGAAACTAATTAATTATCCAATACAAATTTCTATGCCATGACTAAAATTCTGGCATTTTAAAAACCATAAAATTTGCCATAGCTTTCACCAAGACATTTTATCCAGCACCTTGCAACAAATTAAACTTCTTAGTAAATGTATTTATGCTTCATAGGTCTATTATGTGAACTCACAAATCATATAATAAATGCTATTTTTAAAAATAAAAAAAAA
>VWZE01026480.1:13847-100617 GCA_013396675.1 Eubucco bourcierii
TCAAGACCTTGTCCAACCTGGCCTTGAACACTTCCAGGGAGGGAGCAGCCACAACCTCCCTGGGCAACCTGTTCCAGTGCCTCACCACCCTCACTGGAAAGAACTTCCTCCTAACATCTAGTTTAAATCTCCCCTCTGCCAGTTTAAACCCATTGCCCCTTGTCCTGTCATTGCAAGCCCTTGTAAATAATCCCTCCCCAGCCTTCCTGTAGACACCCTTCAGATACTGGAAGGCTACTATCAGGTCCCCTCAAAGCCTTCTCATCTCCAGGCTGAAGAGCCCCAACTCCCTCAGTCTGTCCTTACAGGAAAGCTGCTCCAGCCCTCTGATCATCTTTGTGGCCCTCCTCTGGACCCGCTCCAACACCTCCATGTCCTTCCTGTGCTGAGGGCTCCAGAACTGCAGAACTTTCTCTACAGGAAAAAAACTTCTACTTTCTAATAAAATGGCAAACAGGATCTGCTTCTGATATTCTGATTTTACAAGAAGTTCTGTATTGTGCTGTTGATGCACCCTGCTGTCAACTTTGGTGATACTACCAGTCACTTCACCGTAAAAACACTGAAGTCACTAGTGCTCCAGAATTGAAATCTAGGACCTGAGAGAGATACATAATTTTATTGTGAAAATAAATAAACTCGGTTATTAAGAATTCAGACACTTTGCTTTATCTTTGGGCAATGGCTTCCGACTGAAAAGAACTTGATCTTTTTCCTGTTTGTATCATTCACTTATGATACTGTAATTGTTCAATCTTATTCAGTGCCCTTTTTAAATTATTTTTTTCCCTCGCCCTAGAAAATGGAAGAAATTCATATGGGTACCCTTTCTAAAACCGCTTCATAAGGAAATGAGGCTTATACATCCATGCTTTGTTTTCCACTCATCTGCCATCATTCCTAAAGAATATGTATCCGTTGGTCATTTTCAGTTGATTTAAGAAAAAGGTAGATTTTAAGCACAGCAAAGGCTTCAAGGAGACCTTATAGTAGTCTTCCAGTATCTGAAATAGGCCTACAGGAAGGTTGGGGAGGGACTATTTACAAGGTCTTGGAATGCCAGGATGAGAAGTAACAGATTTAAACTGGCAGAAGGGAGATTGAAACTGGATGTTAGGAGGAGGTTCTTTCCAGTGAGGGTGGTGAGCCACTGGCACAGGTTGCCCATAGAGGTTGTGGGTGCTCCCTCCCTGGAGGTGTTCAAGGTTAGGTTGGATGAGGCCTTGAGCAATCTGTTCTAATGGGAGGTGTCTCTGCCTACGGCAGGGGGTTGGATCTAGATGATCTTTGTTGATCTTCCAACCTAAATCATTCGATGATTCTATGACACAAATTGAAAGGTAAAAATATGCTGTAACAGTTGAACATCAGCCCCCAACATCAGGGTAATTCAAGGAGCCTAAATTAAACTCCAAGTGTTGGTGAAGAGAATAAGGCACTTCAGCAATCAAAAAAAGATGAAGTGTTTGGGAGACACTGAATGCCTACAGGATACCGAATACAGGGATGTATGTTAATTTCTGCTCTTGGTAGATCTGTCTACTGAAAATACAGACCATTAAATTACTTTCTTAAGACTAAAACCTGCATTCAGGAAGGTCCTCTTCAATAGTATTTCCATCTTTCATGTATCTATGAAGAGTGTGAATACAAGCTCAGAAGGTAGCAGCTTTGTTAACTTCTCTTCCAGCTCATAAACCTTTAAGTTTCCAAGTTTCATTTCCCAGCAGCATATTCTGATAATCCAACTGCAAAACTATCTTTTAACAGTAGACCACACAAATTAAAAACACAAGAGTTAAAGCTTGAGAAGAACTTAAAACAAAAGGGATTCTACCTCCAGTCTACTGGGAAGATCATTCAGTTGGAATCAGTTGATGTGCATTTAGCCTCTGTTAAGTATCTAACCTAGAACTTCAAGTAGGAAAAGTCACACGTCTTGCTTTCAGAGGAACGGTTTTGGTAATCAGAAGAAACATTTTGCTCATATTTTACAAGTTGAGAATTGCTTAGCCTTGTAGTTGGCTAAATGTTGGTGCTAAACATGCCACCAGGCAAGTATTAAAGAGTACCAACTCAAATCCAGTAAAAATAAAGAATATTTACTATTATAAAAGAACAAGACCTCACAGTGTTCTGCTTGCTAGAAGCAAAAGAACAAACAGGATAGAAATATAGAGGATAATCACCTAAATGCTACCTAAGGATGACCTGAGAAAGCACAACTTCAGGAATATGAAATAGGGGGAAACAATACAGTTAACTTACTACCTCCATAAATGTATTATAATATACCTCTCCAATACATATTTTGTTATTACTGTCTAATGGAACATTGTACAATAGAGGAAGGATTGTCCTGTTGCTTCTGCGGGCCCATTTGTCATCTCAATCTGAAAAAAACCACCAATTCTACTCAGTGAGAGGAAAAGTGTCAATCTAAGTGGAAGCAACTCTGTTAAATTTCCTCAACAAATTTATATCCAAAGTTCTGAGTGCTGCATACTTTTGATAGGCACAGAGCTGTACATGGTTGACACAGCTAGCATTTCTGTTACAAAGTTTCCTTTGTTAAACAACAGTAAACAGAGTTTGTGAAATCTCATGTAAGCTTAAATGCATAACTCACTGATTCCCACTTACACAACTGAATTTATTATGCTTTTTCTAATTAAAGTGCTGGATGTTACACAACTGTAGTACACTGTCTGAGTTCTTCATATTGAATGAACAATTGGATGACCAAAAGCCTTCGAACACTACAAAATAAAATATTAAAACTCCACTAGTCTCGTGAGAAATAATATTGTAATACATGTTAAATATGTCATCCAAAGGCATACTAGAAGCTCATAAAATAATAATGATTTAAGCAAGTTTGATGTAGAAGTCTGAAGCATGTTGAAATTTTATTTCTGTGAATTTTTAAAGGCAGTATCTCTCTGTAAGTCATCGTCTATCTCTCTACATATTTCACTATTTTGTAATAATTATGTATGGGTCTGGACTGCCAGTTTCTAAGAGAATTGCACTAGTTAAGCATTGGAGTAATTATACTCTCACTACACCTTTAACCCTAGCCCCAGGGAGGCAACATACTTTCCTAAAGAGTGTGACAAGTCTGCATATAGGACCCTCAGCACGCTTCAGAAGTGAATCCCTGAGGACAAGCATGCATCTCCTCTTAACTGCGGATGCTTCGATAGGCTTGCTCCCTCACAGAATGACATAAAATAGACAAGCTTTCATAGCTGCTGTTGGTTGGTTTCACTTGCAGTGCATTGCTTTTAGTGAAAACAGGTTCACTAAGAACAGTAAATCTATTCTTCAGGGCCACCTGAGGGGGTTCAGTGGCTATTGGGGTGCCACGGCTGCCACACTTGGGAAGAATTTATCTCCATGGATCTCCAGCTTCTAAGTCATCCTGTTTGGGAAGCTGGCTAGGGAGCTCTCAGTGTCCTGACTTCTGCATGGCTGGTGGGACTGTTTGAGTCATGGTGGAGTCTGATTTGACCAGTCTAGCTCACTCTCGCACTCCCTAATAGTCCACAGCCTTTCAACTTCCTCCTTCAGCTCAGCCACTAGACTGAGAAGGTCACTGACCTGCACACAATGGACACAGATGTAGTTCCTGCAGCCTGCCATGAAAAGTGAGAGACTCTGGCACTTTCCACAGCCAGGAGCCCGGACACTTGCATGTTTATGTCGGATCTCTGTCGGGGTCAACACGGTTCTGTTGGAAACACCTTTAGGCCGAGTTGCAGTCATTGCTCTTCCTGCCAGTGTGACCTATCTTGAGAAAACTTCAGCAACAAACCCGCATGGCTCAGCCCCTCCCTCTGCAGGCTTTGCTGGGCCGTTAAAAACACCTGCAGTGGCTGTGGCTTCACCCACGTTTTGCCTGCCCCTCACATGAGAGAAACTGGCTCAGAGAAGGAGGGATGTGCTGCTCTGCATGATCTGCTCTGCCAAGAAGCTGCCATGCTGTACATTTCCTCTAGTCCTGTTGCTTGACAGTCAGGAGAGGCCAGCCCCCTCCTCACTCCAACCTCCCTAAAACATTTTTTTCCATAAAACACAAGCTTAATAATACAGCTGTCACTAAGACAAATCTTACAAGAAAATAACAGAAATGAAGTCCTGTCAGAACTGCTATTGATGGAACGAAAGATCTGCTAAACTTTGGAAGACTTAATACTTGAAATATATTTTTGTGAACCCATGGGTAAGCCCAAGTAGTTTATGAAGTAGTTCTTTCTTTCATATAACAATGAGATGCACAGTGAGACATGAAATTATAATGAAAATGTTCGTGTTATAATGGTAAAACCAATGGATGTCTTAAGCACACAATACGGACAAGAAATTACTGTACTCTGGCTGGAATTTATGTAGTATTTTGTGAAGAATACTATGTATTGACTATCAACCACACAGTAATATGCTTATGATTAATGAAATAGGAATCGAGTTTAAACATCTGTTCTTCCTCTAGATGGTTATTACACAGGACTTAACAGTATGCTATGCTTGCTTTGTGGCATTCAAGAGTTTCCATTGCACACTTATTTCTGTGGAGTATTTAATAATATGTTTAAACCTTGTCACACATTGTGCAGAACTTCTGTACTTTCTGTCTAAAGTATGCAACTGTCTACTTTAGCCAAGTGACAAAAAAACCCTTCCATCATAAAAAAAACCCACCAAACCAAACATAGCTAAAAATGCCCTAATGTTTGAATAATGACATTACATTTCAATTAAGGTACAACATGCTTTTCACATACTTCTGTTATCAAATCTGGAAAAAAAATAAATCTCTATTCATTCTTGCTATCAAGACCTTGATAACACTTTTTACAGAAACACAGATGACAAGTAATTTAATTTTTTTTAAACAGAAAAATCTGGCTTTAAACACAAGTGTGGCAATTCTTAAACAATACATTAAAGAAATACCATCACAAATGTATGAAAAGCTAAAATATTTGTTTACTGTCTTATGATAATTTGGGCAGGTTTTACTATGACACCAGAATCCTGGTTTATTAAGTAAGAAGTTCAGCTGAAGCTCAACAGAAAAATCTAGCTGACCCTAGAATCACAGTGCTCTCAGGAGGGATCCTTTGCTTACACAGATCCCCTCCTACTTACACTCACTACAGAACATGAACTGCCCTCTAGTTAAACTCACTGGAGATCAAATTATGTAACTATAATAAGCATAATGTTTGTAATGCATCTGGAGAGTCAGAGCGTAACTATTAAACACAAGACTTACATACTGCAACCTTCAGCTCATTGTGACCGCATGCTGGGCCAACAGTATTGTTTGCTACTATTTTGTGGCTTTGCATGTATTGTCATTTCAAAATTATTATGAAAACTTCACAAAAAACCAAAACCTCCTTGATCCCTTCGAAGCCTTACCAGGTCATTCCAGTTACAAAAACATCAGGTATGCAGATTAATTAGAAGTTAAAAATAGGAAAAGAAAGAAAACTTCAATTTCCCTAGCATGTCAAGGGTGCACTGCTGTGACAAAAGAGAAAAAAGGCAAAACAAAACAAAGCGTAAAAAAACCTGAGCTGCTTTTGGTGTAGATGTAACCAGGACCCCAGTCTTGCTTGCTGCACTGCCATGTAACAGTTTATACTGCACCAAGAATAAATGCTCAATGGTAAAAACCACACCTTTTGATTGTGGTGCAAGTTTACATTGATTTTAGATGCTGGTGGAATTACTCTTTTAAAACTCAATTTCATTACTGCTTTAAAATTAATTAAGAACACAATGTTGCCAAGAGAGATGTTCCCATCCACATTACTTTTCTAACAATATATCGCTGCTTCCTCTTCTCTTTGCATATGTTAGAGCTGGTTCAATATCCTCAATCCTTTCAAGAAACGCCAATGTAAATGAAAGGGGGTATATGGAAACGTGCAGTCAAGCCAGGGAGGAGAGCTTGCCTCAGTTTCAAAGACTGCAGTTCAACAGTTTAAACAGGCTGGACTATAGCACTGACAGCTTAAAATGACTCACAGTGCTCACAAAAAATTATACTCGTAGACTGTACAGAACTGCTATTGTTCAACTGGAGCAGTTCCTCCAAGATGGATTCAGTACTGCCAAATAGACATTTACCAAATCCTTCTTTTAACTTAACATCCACCTGCCCCCAAATGTACTGAGATCTCCAATAAATTAGCTCTTAAAAATAGAAAAATAAACTTGTTTTCTTGTAAACAATGCTTTCCTATAGCCTTAAAATCAGATCAGAAACTGTTACTGCTACAGGGTAAATAACAAAAGTATCTTAGTTACATAGTGTGGATGAATACAAATAGAATGTCAAATCACAAGTTTCATTAAACCAATCATTTTTCAGTGTTAAAGTAAAACCTTAGTATGCGTTATTATGAAAGGACAAGAAAGTCCTTCACAACACATTACCGATAATGGCTTAAAAGAGGAGTTTAAACAACAAAGGCTGAGAACTTATAGCAATGCAGACTGTGAGAGGAACAGAGGACTGAAAATCCAGAACTACAATCTAAATAAACTGGTTTTCTGCTTATAAACAATAGCACTTCTTTCAGGAACTGGGAGTTGTGCTTCTGCACATAGCTATGACTCTTCCAGGTTGAACAGCTCTGCTTTGGATTTTGAAAACCAAGAACAAAACAATTATTAGCATCACTTCCCTTCTAAGGCCATCCAGTAGACATTCACACATTATCACTTACACCCAGGCTAGGTATGACCCATTACCACGAGCAGTTTCTCCATGATTTTATGGAACACAGACGGATGTAATAGTGGTATTTCCTATATAAAACCTGCTGGCTTTTGCACTTAGTCAAAAGAAAATCTGACCAGAGGAGTTCAAATTCACATGCTACATATGTAGTAATAAATACAAGTTTCAAGAATAGCAAGGGGAAAAATGAGCCCAGCATTGAGGAGGGAATGCCTTCAGTTCCAATTCAACTCTGAAAACCTCAGACCCATTCTAGAATGCAATGGGAGACATAAAATTCAAAAAAACAAAGCTTCCAAAACTTCTGTATGAATGATGCACTATGCACTACAGACATGAGGAGGCAGTTCTTTACTATGTGGTGCAATGCTGTAACAGGTTGCCTAGGGAGGTCGCGGAGGTCACATCCCTGGAGACATTCCAGGTGAGGCTTAATGGAGCTCTGGCCAATCTGATCTGATTAGGATGTCTTTGTTTATTGCAGGGGGGTTGGACTAGATGACCTTTACAGGTCCATTCCAACACAGTGCATTCTATAATGTTATTAAATATATTGTTTAGTGAGTTTTCTACCTTGGCACTTTATAGCACTATGAATCTTGGATTTTTGCAGCACAGTAATAGCACTGTGAAAGGACATGTACAGCCTTTTCTCCCTGTGGTCTTTTTCACCTCAGTGATCTTATAATTTGTTAGTTAAGAATCTTTCCAAAATTGGAAGATAGACCTGAGTTCTCTAAGTAATCAAATTAATGCTCTCCTTGAAAAAGTGCTTTTCCTAGTTTATTACAGAAAGCAGGGCTCTAACTCTTTATTCTCTTATGCACCGTTACAAGAAAATAGAAGAATAATCATTTGGAGGGGATCAGAAGTGAACAGTTCTAATTCTACTTATGCAGTACATGTCAAGTATGAGAACATAACATGGCATTTTTCGTTCCACTTGGAGAACAAAACAATTAAAACATAAATGTCACAGTATCTTACGTGTTTGTGTAGCAGATGTTTATTGGACTTTGCTCAATCTAAACTGTTATATGAATTTATGGGTTTGGAATAATGGGAACCAAAATAAGGAATAAGGAATTGGCTGGATGGCTGAACCCAGAGAGTGGTGATCAACGGCACAATGTCCACCTGGAGACCAGTGACAAGTGGTGTCCCTCAGGGGTCAGTGCTGGGACCAGTGCTGTTTAACATCTTTGTCAGTGACATGGACACAGGAATCAAGTGCACCCTCAGCAAGTTTGCAGATGACACCAAGCTGTGTGGCACAGTCGACTTGCTAGAGGGCAGGGATGCCATCCAGAGGGACCTGGACAGGCTGGACAGGTGGGCCCAGGCCAACCTGATGAAATTCAATAAGGCCAAGTGTAAGGTCCTGCACCTGGGTAGGCACAATCCCAAGCACAAATACAGGCTGGGTGGTGAATGGCTGGAGAGCAGCCCTGAGGAAAAGGACCTTGGAGTCTGGGTTGATGAAAAGCTCAACATGAGCCTGCAGTGTGCACATGCAGCCCAGACAGCCAACCGAGTCCTAGGCTGCATCAAGAGAAGCGTGGCCAGCAGGGCAAGGGAGGGGATTCTGCCCCTTTACTCTGCTCTCGTCAGACCCCACCTGGAGTACTGTGTGCAGTTCTGGAACCCTCAGCACAGGAAGGACATGGAAGTGTTGGAGCGGGTCCAGAGGAGGGCCACAAAGATGATCAGAGGGCTGGAGCAGCTCTCCTATGAGGACAGGCTGAGGGAGTTGGGGCTCTTCAGCCTGGAGAAGAGAAGGCCTGGAGACCTTAGAGTAGCCTTCCAATATCTGAAGGGGGCCTACAAGAAGGCTGGGGAGGGTCTATTGACAAGGTCTTGTAATGACAGGACTAGGGTTTAATGGGCAGGGTTTAATGGACAGGACAATGGGTTTAAACTGGCAGAGGGGAGATTTAGACTGGATGTTAGGAGGAAGTTCTTTACAGTGAGGGTGGTGAGGCACTGGAACAGGTTGCCCAGGGAGGTTGTGGATGCTCCCTCCCTGGATGTGTTCAAGGCCAGATTGGATGAGGCCTTGAGTAACCTGTACTAGTGGGAGGGGTCCCTGCCTATGGCAGGGAGTTGGAACTAGATGATCCTTGAGGTCCCTTCCAACCTTACCATTCTATGATTCTAAATACTTTCTTCAGCTCAGAAACAATTTTTTTTGGGGTGAGTATGTGTTAAGTAATGTATTTCAATAAGTAAATTTTAGATTGAATAAGAGCTCAGAAAAGTCTTGAATATTGTACATACTTAACTTCTGCACTTAATATTGGATTTGGAAGCAGACTTGGGAAGAAAACTATCCTGCAACTTTCATGAAAAATGGCTCTTTGCACAACCTGGAATGTTTACTATAATAATTACAGTCACCTATGCAATAACAGTAATGTTAGACTCTATGCTGAGAGTTTAAGACTCACTGAATGCTTGCACCAAATGCAATTCTGTCTAGTTATTTGGCCTGAAGATGCTGCATTTGTTATTTGCAAGCCCATGCCTTGTTATACTATTGACAAAAAGAATTACCATGTCTTAACTATATTTACCTGCTGTGCTTTCAACCCTCCAGTCAACTACTAACCCTTCCACAAAAGCTTCATTGATGAATTTCCAGTATGTGAATACTTAATATATCTGAGGGTCCATTTAACCAGTCATTGGAAGCACTGGAACAGGCTGTCCAGAGAATTTGTGGAGTCTCCTTTTCTGGAGACTTTCCAAACCTGCCTGAACGCATTCCTGTGTGGCCTGCCCTAGGTCATCCTTGCTTTGGCATGGGAGTTGGACTCTATGAGTTCCTTCCAACTCCTAATGTTTTGTGATTCTGTACTAGCTGAAGCATTTTATTCCTTAAATCTGCAAATAAAACCATATTGAGCAACTTGATATCTTTTTATCCTAGTATTTTCACTCATGTACCTACCTCTGAATGAGAACTTGGGCTTGTTACTACAGAGTGAAGCTTGCTGGATCAACAGTTTGTCTGTAAACTATGAGCTAGAGAACTAATATTTGTTTCCAGTTTTGTATTCTCCTATGCAATGTGAAAGCTTCTATTTTTCAAGCTTATTTTAAAAAATAATTTATTTTCCAGATCTTTGCAACCTTATGTGCTATTCACACCAAATTTATACCACAGTGCTAGTATATGAAAATACTTTCAAATAATATTGCAGTGCCATTTGACAGCATTTTGCTAAATGGGAGGTAGTAAGCCTTGCACACACTTCTATAGCCTGACAATTTAACAGAATATGCAGTGAAAATACAAAACAATACAGAATAATGGTGGCACCAGAGCAATGCATTTAGAGGCAAGGCATCACCATTTCCACAGGCACAGACAGTTCATGAAAGTTTAGCAACTCACATACCCTCCTGACATGCTTTATCACCAGTTCTAAGTTGCTATACTTGAGAGTAAATTAATTAACATCGCCTTTATACTAGCAGGAAACATACCACAGTGTTTTTCATCATGGCTTTAACAGTGAATCCATCGGAGACCTGCTGTTTGCTTTTCTTCACGTGCCCTGGTGGCTCTTGCTTCTGGGGGCACCTGTCACCTACGGGCTCTGAGGAACTTGAGCCCGCCTTCTCCACTACCATTTCCCCACCACGGTCCACAACGGACAAGTAAAATGCAGACTGGAAAAAAACAAACCAAAACAAAACATCAACGACCCGCTCCCAGCAAGCTGGAAAACGGAGTAGGTCTACCTCTGTTCCGTTCTCAATCAGCCACACCCTCACATGCACCTTTACCGCAGCTTCCCTGGTCCTGACAATACTTCCTCTTCCCCGGTCGACCCTCGTCCCTCACTCCCCTCAAGCCCTCTTCTCCATCCCAGCTCGCCTCCCTCTTCTCCAACGCTCCCGCTTCTCCGTCCCCAGCCCTTCATTACCCTCTCGGATTCTTTCCCACCCCGGTTGCCCTCCGCGCTGGCTCTCTCCCTGCCTCACCCCCTGCGCCCTCTCAGCAGGGTCCGTTGGGGGCGCGGCGGGTGGTAGCCGCTGCCGGCTCTAGCGCGCGTCCCCGGCCTCGCGCGCGTCTCTAGGCAACGCGTCAACAACCCTCTGCCTCGCCGGCGGTGGCGTGCGCCGGGGGAGCGGGACGGTAACCAAAGAAAACCCAGAGGCAACGGCCCGCCACGGGAAGTCACGAGCAGGGGCACCGCAAACCGGTCAAACACCGCGCCGCTCGGCAGAAATTAACAGAAAGTAATTAGTATGGGAAAGCGGTCACGTGAGCAGAGCTGGGTGCTGGGACGGACCGAGAACTACGTTTCCCAGTGTGTCCCGCGTTCCCTCAGGTGCATGCGTATTCTGCCGCCGCGTACGTCGTCTTTCCTCTTCCCATCCCCCCGCAGCCGCCATGATAGGTGAGTGCGCGCGTCTAGGAGGGAGCGAGCCCGGATGCAGATCCGCCCTTTCCTGCCTCTTCCTCTGTTGTCGCTGCTGCTGGCGCAGTAGTCCGGGGGGCTGCCGTGGGATGGATTGACTCTGCTCTTTGTCTGTCGGTCCCTGTGGGCACGTCTGCCTGTGCCGCTTGCTCTGTTGTTTCGTCGAGGCTTTAGGGGGGGTGCCTCGGGCGCCGCTTCGGGAGGTGGCGGGAGCCCCTGAGGACGAGCTGACGGTGCATGGCCCCTGGTGGCTGCGGTTCTGGGGAGGCAGGGCCAGAGCAGAGGACTGGTCTGTGCTTTCGCCTCCTTTCTTTTGTTACTACGTCAGTGTTTAAAGCACCTAGTGTATTTGTCGGGCCCTTGTAGCAGGTTCGGAGAGTCTTAAGTGCTGGAGGGTCAATGACCTTTGCCGTTATGGTGGGGAATGACCCAATAGCGGGTTGCCCAGGGCTTGCGATTGAGATCACTATAAACTGTTATTTCCCCTCAGAATGTAAGTTGTCAATACCACTGGGCAAGGTTTTTTTTTTTCTTTTTAATTTCATTAACTTTTGGCTTGCTAGTACATGTTCATGCTACCGGTCTGGCATCGTATTCAATGGTAGTGATGTGTTGGGGGAAAAAAAACAACCAACAAAACCCAGGCAACCCAGGCCTAATCATATGTTGGGAGCTTGGCCGTTTGGTCCTTGAATTGGTTTCTGTACCCATCTAATGCTGGTGTGACATGAATCGCTTGTTGCAGTGCTGGGTTGTCTTGAGTCCATACTTTGGGAGTCCACAAATTCCAGCATTTGTTTTGTAAGCCTGGCCTCGCATTACATGTTTCATCTTGCTTTCACTATCATTGTAAACATTAGTTAAAAACTGTAAAATGTAGATAAACTTGTTCATAACATTTTCTGTCTTCCTCAGGATTTCTGTTAGGTGAATGTGTTATAGAGCCTATGCAAAACCTGATGAAATTGAAAAGCATACAGTTTATTGTCAAAATATTTATTGTTCTTAAATCAAACATCTCAAAATTGTCTAGGAATCCTAAGAGTATTTCAACTAAATGCATTTTTTTCCATAGCAGTACGTGTACTTGAGTATTTGGGTAATGTTCTTTTACTTTCAACTTTACGAAAGTTACAAAGAAAATTTAGAATCAGTTATTTATGTCATGTTTTCAGACAGTATAAATGTCTATTCAAATAGTCTCTGCCTAGTTGTGACACTTGACTTGTTGGGTTGGCTTATCTTTTGGATTATGTAGCAGAGACTATTTTAAATTAAAGACTTGGCTTACACAAAGCACACAGGATCAGGTATTCCACCATCTTTCATATTGCAATGTCATCTCTGCTGATTTGGTGTCCTGCTACAGTATGTAACATACATATGTTCACAACCTGCAATGTGTGTTTGTGTACCAGGTTAGGGTGGATCCCTCCCCTGGTAGAACAAACTCACCACAACACATATTTTGTTTTGGTTTCGTTGTGAAGTAAGGAAAAAAAAAAAAAAGAACAAACGTATTTCTTATAGTTTAAACTAAATATAACAGTATAGGGAAGAGGGGAAAAAAAATTATTACAAATAGATATAATAACCTGCGGGAAGACGGGTAAGGGGTCAAGCGGCAGCGAAAGCAGCAAAAGCAACAGCAGCCAAAACAGCAGCAGGGGAAGATAGCAGCAGGCGCAGGTGAAGCAGCCAAAGCAGCAAGAGGACAGTACAAGCTGTGCTTCCAAACATAAAGCTCTTGATGCTCCAATGAAATTATTATACATTGTTGCCATTGTATAGCCTATCCCCCAGAATATTCGCCTCACAGCTTCCACCTCCAAGTTTTCTCTGTTGTTTTGGTTTTTTTGTTTGTTTGTTTGTTTTGTTTGTTTTCTTTATGTCTGAGGTAGGAATCTTACTCAAACGACCACAGTTTGTATTTGGAATGCTGTAGGAAAGTATTTTGAGTGTACATAAGGAACTACTCTTGTGGTTACAGGCTTGATGCCTCTAGCCCTCATACTGAAATATAAATGTTTACTTATTGCTCATGAAGATTTATGTGACTGAGGAATTACAATTGTGTTTTCACAGTGGCAGATACATGCTTGCGAATATTGATTATGAAATGTACAGCCCAATTAGTTGCAAATATGTAAACTCAGTTTTACATGAGTTTTACCTTAAAAGACTGAAAAAGCATCCTGTTACTTTAGTGGGGGGAAGAAAAGTGACAAATACTAACCCCACTGTGAAAATACAACATTATATTCAAAATATATAATGTGGAGACAGTACAATTTCCTGCTTTCTGGAAGGTCTCCTCTAAACACTTGTGAGCTAGGAATAGCATTGCAAATGGGGGAGGCAGGAGGGGAAGGAGGACATGAGGTGTGTAATCTCTGTCTGGTTTTTTGACCTGGGTGTGTAAAGAATTCTCCTGTGAAGAACATTGTGTATTTTTCAAAATGTTTTACAGTTTCGTAAGTGTGGAAATGCTTTATGTCATTATGAGTTCCTATGGCAAGTAATTTATAATACAGTTGTGCAACATATGACAATTAATTTTCTTTTACTGATTTTTATGTTCCTGTGCTGTGAAATAGGGTAAACCTTATTAATATGTTATTAATTATTTTTCTTAGAATAGCTAGACAATTGACTTGTGTCACTGGCTTTTAGTAGCCTTCATATAATTTCCCATCCTGCATGCTATTACATTCTCCAGCTTTGTTGCTTTTTGTTAACACAGATTTGTGGTGCAAAATTTACTTATAAATTAATTAAGTGCTGGTATATTGCCAGAGAGGGAAAAAAAATAGAAAAAAAAAAAGTATATGCTTATTTTCAGTAAGAGATTATTCCTTGAGGGAGGCCTTCGAAATATATAACTATTTATTTTGATCTGTGTGACACATCCGCATTTAGAATATCATAACAAGTTAATTATGTGGCAGTCCATTTGCGTAGAAATTCCATTCATGAATTTATCTTGAAAGTCCATGTCAGCTGACACATGCATGGCACTGCACTAAGTTAATGTGTCCTTCTGGAATTGTAATTCTTGGGTTTATCTATAAAAATATGTATCAAAAGTAAATGTTAAAAGCAGGTCTTGCTTTTACAAATGCTGATAGAAGATTGTTCTGTTCGGTGCTTCACTTTTTAAACTGAAGCTGCTAGAATGATTCCTCAGTGATCTTTTCACTTATGCATACATACATTCCCTTTGTAAAGTCACAGTTTATTTATACTAGCTACTGGTGGGCTGTTCAGTTAAGGACTTAGGGAAACTTTGCTAAAGAAATTTGTTTAATTTTGTTTCAACAACACCAAAAAATTATATAAATGAAGGAATGTTTAGGGATTTTCGTTTTGACTAGGGAATACTATCTATATAATCTGACTGGTGCAAGACAGGAATCCTTGCATTGAGGAGCCAAATACGTTCTCTTTTCCATATTTGTAACAGTAATACAAATTAAATTAGCTGAGTATCTGCTATTTGAAGGACCTGTGTCATACTTTGTCTTTTGTCAGCTCTGAAGGGAGTTAACTGTAGATGAAAGACTTTCTGTACTGCTGTTTACCTTAATTTTATGAGACTTCACATCCAATTTCCAGATTTGTGTCTTTTTTTTCTGTCACTTTGTTTCCTATCTCTCTTTTATTTATTTTTCTTCATTCACATTTTCTTAGTGGAAGCACAGTGGAAATGCCTGTTGCAGCTAGTCGAAGGCTTTTCGTCAGTGTATAGAAAGCATGAGTTCACTTGTGTCCAGTGGAGAGAAAAGGAATCAGCCTAGAGGCCTAATGAGCACTAGCTGGAGTTGGCTACCACTCTAGTGTTTCTGTTGTAATGCTGGGCTCCTTAAGTGACTTGAAAGCATGTTTACAGGGACACTGGGGTAGAGTCTGCTGGCAACTCCTTGCACTCTCTTTTCCACTCAACAATACTGTTGCTAGGACACAAAGTGATGATCAAGGTCAACCTTAAAAGGGGGCTGTTTTACAGCCGCCAGCAGTTGGGTGCTCTAAACCTAACTCTACCTAGAGCTTATTTCATCTTGTGATCAAGAGCTAGGCAAAAATCCTGAATAAAGTCTTAACCAAAGCCCGGGTTTTGGCAGAAAATCATATTTGATTACTTACTGTGAATTGTGTCCTAATAGTGACTCCGAGGTGCCTGTGCAAAAATTTATAAGGTATAAATACTTGCACACTTTTGCTTTATATTTCAGTTTTAATATATCTTTTTGGACTATACTAACATGCATGTAAGTTTTCAGACAGCTTAACTGTATCGTATTTTTGACTTGACATACAGAGAATAGCACCAAACAGAATAATGTTAGACTTTCAGATAGCAGCAAGAGAAAACCACTGGAGTTTTAAGCAAGACTGGCTTTACTGTGCAATGCAAGGTCTGTTAGGCTACAACCTGCAGGTTAAGGCTGTTACTCGTGGTATTAATTGCAGCTTTAAATTTGACCTTTTGATTTGGTAGGAGGTTGAAAATTGTATTTGGAAAAATACAACCAACTATTCCTTGAGAAGGTTTCATAAATTTATTTCAGAGAATCTTAAAACTTTTTAATGTTATTTTTTTCAAAACCCAGAGATCCTACTGTTAAGTCTTAGGCCTTTGGGTTTTTTTGTTTGTTTGTTTTATGTACAAACATCTATATGACAATATTATACAGTTTTAGTGGTTTTTAACTGCTGTTTTAAACTGGCTGAGCTCTGTAAGGTCTGAAAAATAAACTTACGACATCCATGTGGATGCATTATAGAGTGCTTGTTATTGCTGGTGTTACGGTTCTGCTGCTTAGCAAGGAACCTTTAGTGGAAGAGTTTTTGTGAAGATACCTAAAGAATATAGAACAGGGTCTGAAGTATTTATGAAATTAATTCCAAAATGAACTTCCATTTAGTTTACAGCCATTTGTTATTTTAGAATGATTATCAATGATAATTGTGAGAACAACTGTGGTATTCCACTAGAACAGTAGACAAAAATCAGTGATTTACTTGTGGAGTACTTGTGAATTAAAGGAGTGGTGAAAGGGTTATATTTAAATAGAAGTTTAGAAACAACATATTTCTTGTAAGGCCAGAACTAATGGAATTGATAGCATCCTTTGTAATGAACATTTCTGTATAAGGTACCTTTTTATTGCCTTAAATATTTGTCTTTTTATTCACTAGTTTTCAGTAAAGTTTTACAATGAGCAATTACAGAAAATTATTAGTAGTAATTTACTTTGGAAAGAGAAAACACAGTAACAGCAGGGCTCACAGTCTTTTTGGTGTTCTTGCAGATTTTATTACCGATTTTCTTTAAAGGGTAAGATAAAGATGGTCATCTAAATACAAGGATTCAGTCAAGCAGAGTAAGCATTGAAAGACATCAGTTGACCTATGATTTCCAGGTACTTGTTGGTAATTCTATACTGGTATGAACACCAGGAGGATAGGTCCATCAGAGATTCATGAGAGAGTGTTATTTTGAAGATTATACAATATAGTCTTTGTGGATAGACAAAAATTTCTCAGAGGCTTTTCAGTAAAAAAATTAGCAGCTCTCTGATTTGATGCAGCATTGATCATGTTCTCTGGTAATGAAGTTTTAAGATTTTTACAGCGAACAGGTATTCAAGTGCTAGTCATAGAATATTGTGAAAGAGCAAGTAACCATTTTTGCAGTTGTTCGTCAGCTTACAGCATGTATGTTGGAACCTTGTGACAACAGTCAGAGGAATCATAGAATGCTTCAGGTTGGAAGGAACCTTTAAAGGTCATCTAGTCCAGCCTCTCTTGTGATGAGAAGCAACTTCTTTAGCTAGATCAGCTTGTCCAGAGCCTTGTCCAATCTGATGTGGAATGTTACTGGATATGGGGCTTCTACCATGTCTCTGGGAAACCCATTCCAGTGCTTCAACACCCTCATTGTAAAAAAAAAAAAAAATCTTCCCTGCATCTAGTCTAAATCTATGATATTCTAGTTTAAAACCATCATCTCTTGTCCTGTTGCAAGGCATTGTTAAAAACACTGTCCCCATCTTAAAGGCCTTCTAGTAATAAAGGCCACAATAAGGTCTTCCTGGAGCCTTCTCGTGTCTGAACAAACACTACTGTCTCAGCCTGTCCTTCTAGGGGTGTTCCAGACCCCTGGTTATTTCTGTGGTTCTCCTGGACACCCTGCAGCAGGTTAACATTGTCGCTGTGCTGAGGTCTTCAGAGCTGGACACAGTACTTCAGCTGAGGTCTCACCAGAGTGGAGGAGCAGAATCTCCTTCTTTGGCCTGCTGGCTGTGCTGCTTTCATAGAATCATAGAATGGTAAGGTTGGAAGGGACCTCAAGGATCATCTAGTTCCAACCCCCTGCCATAGGCAGGGACACCCCCCACTAGTACAGGTCACTCAAGGCCTCATCCAATCTGGCCTTGAACACATCCAGGGAGGGAGCATCCACAACCTCCCTGGGCAACCTGTTCCAGTGCCTCACCACCCTTACTGTAAAGAACTTCCTCCTAACATCCAGTCTAAATCTCCCCTCTGCCAGTTTAAGCCCATTGCCCCTTGTCCTGTCATTGCAGGACCTTGTAAATAATCCTTCCCCAGCCTCCCTGTAGGCCCCCTTCAGATACTGGAAGTCTACTATCAGGTCCCCTCGAAGTCTTCTCTTCTCCAGGCTGAAGAGCCCCAACTCTTGTAGCCTGTCCTCATAGGAGAGCTGCTCCAGCCCTCTGATCATCTTTGTGGCCCTCCTCTGGACCCGCTCCAACACTTCCATGTCCTTCCTGTGCTGAGGGTTCCAGAACTGCACACAGTGCTCCTTACACCTGCTTCACAGGACTTACTGTGTGATTTTGGTCATCTTAAATACTCTCAGGAAAAATTATTTTTTGTATATTTATTCAAATATACAAATATATATATATATGTTTATTCAAGTATTCAGTACTTTCGATGGAGTCCAGGATGTGGTTGGCCTTTGGAGCTGGAAGTGCACATCGATGACTCATGTCTGACTTTTTATCCAACAACCCACATTTTCATCTACCATCATGTAATATATTAATGATGTAGCTTTTATTTTTTTAAATAAAAATCTACTGTTCCACTGTTTATGTCAAAAAACTACTACTGAAATCAGTAAATACTTGTGTTAAAATTCAGAAAATAGAAGGCTAGCAGGGTCCAATGTTATGTGATGTATTATTCTTACCATGGGAAGCTATCAGTTTTATAGCATTAATAGTATTCCAGTTTGTTGGTTTGTGGTGGTGTTTGTTGGTTTGGGGTTTGGTTTTTGTTTTTTTTGTTTGTTTGTAGACTTCTTAAAGGTTTAATTAAAAGACAGCGGAAGTTCAGTATAACTGACTCCTTAACTTATTCTGCCCCCACAACATTTTAAAAATTAGAATATGGAAATATTTTTTTCAAACAACTTGCAGCAGAGCAACCATCTGTTCAGGCACACTACGAAGTAGAAAATAAAGAGTTTATTTTTAATCTGGATCAATTCCCTTTTTTGTGTTCACAGGGTGGTGACATGAAAGTTTTGTAGGTGTAACTAAGGGGGCATCCTTTAACCCTCTTTCTTTGCTTGACACTTTAAATTACCTAGTCACAGAAATAATAGTGATGGGCAGTGCAGCTGGTTGCTACCTGAAGGAGAAACGTTGGTGCTCTCTCTTGTTCTTTATTACCCAAACATGTTCCTTGAGCTGACACTACCTAGAGTGACGCAGTTAAGTGACCTGAGTGGTCAAAAGCCCCACTGATGGGTGTGGGAGGTTTTTGGTTTGGTTTGTTTTTCATTTAATACCCTTCATCTGCTTACCACTGGATCAGTTGAGAATTTGTGCAGGGGAATTAACAACTCACAGCTGGATCGAGTAAGGTGTTTAGTCAGCAACATTGGAAACAATGTTAACTTTCTAAAACCTGTTCATAAGATTTCAGTAGGTATTTTAGGAAAAAAAAACCAAACACCTGAATTTTAAAGAAGATACTGGAGAGCTTCATGGGCTTTTTCAGGAAATATCTCAGTGAACAAAAACTGGGGGGTAAGTGCTCAAACAGTTTTAAAAAAGTGTAAGATGGACTCTAAATAATTAACATTGGCAGGTCTGCATTTCTGTAGTAAATGAGAGATGAAGGTGGTAGCAGATACTGGTTGTGAAGTGCTTTGACAGGGAAATATGATTTGTGCAGCAATAATCAAGGGAGAATGGGAGCCTGGGTAAAAATTTTAGCTATCTGGATGACTGATCACTCCTGTGTTGCACTGTTTTTCAGTATTTGACAGTCTTTACTTTCTACATAACTACTTTGGTTTCTCATTGTTATGAAAATAACCTTGAAGCAAAACAAGAATAAACTTGTTTCAGATTTCTCTGAATGAATTCAAACTACAACATAATGGTGCCATCTTAGCAACCAAAGGAAAAGTATTTTGGGAAGTGTCTCCTTAGATATTTTTATGATCTCATGTTACAATTTTGGGTTTATTTATTTTGTTGTTATCTTGATCTGTTTTAATTTATGTAATGCTATGGCTAGTTCCACTGTAATACTTAACTTTTCACTGGAATGATAGCATGAGTTGTAGATCACAGAATGATTTTCCTGATGGTTAATTTGATCTCTAAAACCCTGAATCTCATGAAGCATCATATTTATTTATATTTCATTGATTAATTTTCCTACAGTATGGTTTGTTATGACTTAGAAGTAAGGTTATAGAAAGTAAGTGTCATACAAAAAGTAGCAGGGAGGGAGGAAACTGATTTTTGTGGCTGGAGGTTGTCACAGAATCAGAGTCTCCCACTGAAACACCATGTCACAGGTGACCATGTGCTGTGGAATCACGCAACGTTGGGGATCACTAGGTATGGGAGGATAGATGACGTGAGGAGGGATGACCAGACATCACCTTATCCATCACAATTTTACACTAGATTATGTTATTCATATCAAAACGCATTTATCTATTAACTTTTAATCCATTCTGTGTTCCTCCCAAAACATCCAATGACATTATCTATACAAAAATACTGTTTTTCTTGGCTTCTATATTTTTCTTGCTAGTATTCCCAGACTTTCCAATTCTATTATTTACAGTGAAATGCTGTTTTTTACTTGTGTATTTCTAGGAATAGCTGTTACTAAAACTCACCGAATAAGGCTGCTTGTTATCCCATAAGATGACATTCACATTAACAGCATTTCACAAACTGTACAGTTACTACAGGCATCAAAAAACCAAGACTTTGAAATCAAAACTTCCTTGATGTGGTATGCGTTAAAGCTTCTTTCAAAACTTTTTCTTCTGAGTTTTTAATGGTGAATGCTGTTCTGGGGTGGGGAGGTGGGAGTGCTTTTGCAGCTGCTGCCGCCTCCATTTTGCCTGTTTGCTGCAATTTTACCTGCTCATCGGTCATAAAACAATAAATCCATCACTTGCAGAGCTGTAAATTAATTGTCATGTAAGCTAGAAAAACACAAGCCTGAATTCTGCTTGTTTCACCACAAAGGGAAATCAGAGAGGGAGCCTGAAACTTAAAGAAACTTGTAGCAGTGTTTTTAAGACTTGGGAAATGACTATGTTCTCTAAAATAGTCTCATTTAGATCCACAATAGCATCATGAAGAGAAGAAAAGTACATAGATTGAAAAACATAAGAATGTGGTTGATTTCTGTATTTTTCAGGTGTCTTGAGATGCAATAAAATCTTCTTGAGTTGCTGTCTCTCTGGGAGGCGTAAGGGCAGGGGGAGGTAGGATCAGGCACAGCAGATGCCGTGAGTGCCTCTTGTAAAGCAGTGTTAACAAATGTTTCTTACGCAACCTGATTGATCAACTCATGGCATTTTTTCAAAACTGGTGCCAATCGTGCCATGGACTTTCACCCAATACCCAGTCCCATAGGTCTCCTTTCAGCTGCTGCAGTGCAGCTAAATCAAGCACTTGTGCAGAGTCTTTAAAAAAGCCTCTTTGTTGACCCCAAAGCAGCAGATCTTCAAGATCCACCTGCTTTAAGTCTGTGGCTGTCTCTTCAGTCATTTGTATCAGACACTTAGCTGTCACCTTGTCTTTTTCTGTGGATACCATGTTTTCATGCTGCTGTCCTTGTAAGCTTACATTTCCTGCCTCTTTTGGGCAGCCTGGTGCCTGCAACACAGTACCAACAGCGCAGCAGCCTTCCCTTGCCTTTTCAGCAAGCAATCACTGTTAATGATCTCTTACTGAAATCTCACATTGGGAGTCGCCAGATGTCATGAAATCGTGATCTCCCACCAAAACACCACATCAGGGGTGACAAGATGCTGCAGAATCACACACATCGGGGATTGCTAGGTGTGGGGGGATAGAAGATGCGAGGAAGGATGACCAGACATCAATGTGATGCATCCAAGATTGGCCCTTTATTGCCAAAAGTCAGCATGTACTTATACAGGATAGACTGACTGGTCACACACACTATGCTGGTTACAGGCAGCCCTTCATGAGCTGTTGACACACTGATAAGGACCAACAGGGTCACTGTCAGGCACCCTATTTCGCTATGCTACATCCTTGTTTAACATAACTAACTTCTGCATAGCTACTTTCTTATCTTGAATGACTCATAGCAGGAGGAACAGCTGCACTAGCAGCTCTCCCTTGTTAGTAGGACGCAAAAGGGGGGTTGTTTTTGTTTGGGGATTTTTTTGTGGTGGTGTTTTTTTTCCCCTCTGTGGTTTTTTTTGTTTGTTTTGGGGTTTTTTTTTTTTGTTTGTTTAAATAATTATAACAGTATTCAGGCTAGAGACTAATGAAGCAGTAGTTAAGGATGTTATGATGCAGTTTTCGCAGTCTTGTGAGGTAGGGCCCTACAGATAAAATATTGATCTTGCAGTTTCTAAGCAGTGTTACCCATTGTCAGTATTCCCATCATTTTCTCTTGACTGTCTTGATTCCCTAGTGATATGTCTTAAAAGAGAATGGTGAGTGGATATGTGCATATATATGTTAATTTAAGGTTGAACTTTGTATTACTGTGACAGGGCTATGTAAGTGACTTCTGATCTACCTAAATTAGTCATAAAAAGGTTTTGCCTTTTTATTTTTGCCTATAACATTTCATTTTCACTCTCATTTTTTGCTGCCGTTTGTGCTTCCTCCTTCATTCATCTCTAAGCATGTGGAGGAAAAGAAGATTAACATGAATAGTTGGTATGGTTTCACAAAGGGGAAATCATGTTTGAACAGTCCGATAGCTTTCTGTGATGGTATAACCAGCTGGGTAGATGAAAGGTGAAGTGGATTGAGAACTTGCTGAATGGAGAGCACTGAGGATTGCAATCAATGATGCAATGTCTAGTTGGAGGCTTGCGGCTAATAGTGCTCCCCAGGGGTCAGTACTGCATATTGTTCAAAATATTCATCGATTATCTTGATGAAGGGACAGAATGCATTCTCATAGAGTTTGGTGACAATACAAAATTGGCAAACCATAGAGCTGTGCTGCAATTCAGTAAGACCTAGACAGGCTGGAGAGTTTGGCACATGTGAACCTTTGTGAAGTTCAACAAGGGCAAGCATAGAGTCCTGCCCTTGGGAAGGAATAACCCCATGGATCAGTACAAGTTAGGGGAAAGCAGCTGTACAGAGAAGGACCTGGGAATGCTGGTGGACTGCAAGTTCACCATGAGCCAGCAGTGTGCCATTGTGGCAAAAAAAGCCATCAGTATTCTAGAGTACAAGAAGTGTACATTGAGCAGGTTGAGGGAGGTTCTCCTCTCACTTTACTCTGTCTTAGTGAGCATTATGTCCAGTTCTGGGCTCCCCAGTTCAAGAGAGACTGGGAACTACTGGAGAGAGTTCAGCAGATGGAAACTTTCAAAACCCTTCTGGACACATTCCTGTGCAACTTGACTTAGGCATACCTGTGTTGGCTGGGGTGGGGAGGGGGTGGGTGGGGTTGGAGTAGATGATCTTAGGGGTCCTTTCCAACCTTTACCATTTTGTGATTCACTGATGATAGTATCAGTGTGACTGTTTAACTGGCTCAGCTTGCTGTTGTATAAAAAAAGCTTTACATTTTTGTTGGTTGCCATCCTCAAAGAAGAGCCTAGTGAACACCAAAAGTTGACTCAAGATAATTGGAAAATGCAGGACACGGGGAAAAAAAGAGACTAAATTATTTTAGGAAGATGCTTTTTTATCTGTTGTTGCAGAGCATGCTCAGTTCCTGCTGACAGGAACATATCCAGAGCTGAAGTATTTCAGAGTCTCTTGGACAAAAGACAGACTAAAGGAGGTATTTTCTGAGTGAGAAAGATAAGCTGAAAACAACTTTGTAGGAGAAAAGATACATTCTTGTTTATATAATATGTAAATACAGTATCTGTTGCCAAAGCATTTGTTTCAGCCTGAGATGAGAATAAAATTAAGAATTTCAAATTCCACTTATTCCCAGAAACAAATATGAAAAGCCTCTGCTAACTAAATATGGAAATGAAAAAAAAATTTGGAATGCACAACAGCAGGTCCTACTCCTTAAAGAATCCCTGCCTGTCTTTTGTGCTTCCAATGTTCCTACAAGACATTGCTGCATTCTGTTCAAATAACATTGCTTCAAGAGCTGGAGTAGCACTCTCATATGGATATACATATATCCGCATTTACTGACAGAAGTTAATTGGAATGGCATGCACTGTATCATGAACTGTCAGTTCCTTAAGTGGTCAGACTACAGAGGCAAGCAATGCTGGGAATGGTGCAGGTTTTTCAGATCACTGTATTTAGTAGAAGCCCAAGGGAGAGTAAAATCATTACTGGGAATGTGTTGCTTTACCAGAGAGAGTTATGTTAAAAATTCATACTTTTAAAAGTATGAATACCTTTCTGTATTGTGATGCATTGTGTTTAAGTGTTGTTGGACTGAAAGTCAGCTTTCTATCACAAAACAGAGCCACTGGTTTTGAGATAATTAGCAGGCAAGCTTTAATTGTGACGTATTTTGCAGTACTTCACAATTCCCTTCCAAACTACAGTCCATGTCATCTTACAAACATTTGCATTTTGTGAGGACTTAATAACCTCAAAGTAATTAAATTGTAGTATGGTAAATTATGGTCTTAAAAATCTGTATTTTAACAGTTCTTAAGTTTCCTAAATTACATATGGACTCACCCAGTTCCTTTGTATTACAATGAGTGCAAAAGGAATAGAAAGGTGACCTCACAAAACAAGATTTATCTGATGTACAAAAAATCCAACAGTGCTCTCGTCTGCTTTGTTCCTGAAAGTAGTTCATTACTGTACACCTTTTGAGACAGACCGAAGCCTACCTGACTGTATTAAACTGGCTTTTAAACAGTAACTCTTAGTTGCAACACTTGTCTCAGTAGACATCTTCCTGTGTCCATTAGCATCGGTAGTTTCATTCAAGAAAGGTAGTATCACCAAAGCTGTTATTTGAGGTGTATAAAAACCCTCAAGTATTTGCCATGTTAATACAAAATCTGTTGAAAAGAGGAATCATTTAAGTTCTTCAGCTATTAGTCAAAAATCTGAGTTCAGCAATTGTAAGGAAGAAATTAATGAACATTTAATTGTGAGACTTTCTTACATTTCATGCCCTTAAACAGTTTGTGTAGTGGTAGTTGATATTTGTGCTAGTTGATACTTGTGCTAGTAAGCATTCATCTTCTATATTTATTTTCTGCATGTGTCAAAAGTCCTTTTGTTATGTATTATTTGTCCCTATAGCATAGATCATTTAGTAAGAAAACAACAAAAATATTTCTATATGCTTTGTTTTATTCTGTGTTTTTTTAATTTTTTTTTTTGACAGTCTGTTATGATTGGAGGTCACAGGTCTTTTTTACTGACTCTCTGTGCTGAGAGTCCATGGAATCCTGACCTGAGTATATGAAAGAAAAGCATTCCGAAATTTACTTGATTTATTGTGTAAGAGCTTCAGAAGCTGGTAAAGATTAATGAAGATACTAATTACGGAAAGAGCTTGTCATTTCATGTCAGTTTAAAGGACAAGAAGATTATAACACATTAATGCACAGAAAATTAAAGCACAGCTTCTAGATAGCAGTTGTCATCAAAAGTTACTGCCAGTGCTGTGGTTCTTGTGAAGGTGGTGTGAACAATGCTTCTGTTACTACAAAAGTCAGACATGATTTTTAGTCTAGCTTATGTGTGAAAACTTAATTCATGTGATTACAAATATCTTAAAATGTTTTTGGTATACTGCATAAAACAATAGGCTTACATAATAAACTTGCTTATGATGACACAATAAGCACTGTATCAGTTTACTTTTGTAAACTTTTTGAGGACAAAGGAACCAACAAAAAGCAACAAAAAAAAGGTGTTTGTCTTTCCAGTAACAAGAATACTTGCTTTTTTCATCAGTGTTGTCTTCACCAATGTGAGTGTTGTTTTGTTACAAAGTGTAACTCTTCTGCGTGATGTAGTTCCACTACTTTCTCTTTTTTTTTTTTCCTTCCCCTCCTCTCTTTCCCCGCCAGTATTTTCTTGCTGTTTATGCTTCTGCTTTCTGTGTCTTTTGTTTAGCATTTCTGAACGTTATGCTCAGTGGTGAGCTTCAGCTTTTAGTTCATTAATTTGTTTAGTGTTTGGGTTTTTTTCCCTGTTAATTTAGACAATAAAACTGTCTTGTGTCACATCTAATATATTTATATTAATAACTTTGACTGTATAGAGCTGAGAATATTCAGTGAGCTTCAAAGTGTTAGGAGTCATAAGAAACTGAAATATTTGGCTTTTTCAGGACTACTGTGTGAGCTGTTTCTCTAAGAGACATCCTTTCTGTCAGTGGAAACATTATTAGTTTGTGAGTTTTTCCCTTCAAAATTCAAGGAACATTCTTCAGCTGCATCTGTCTTAGTAATTTTCTGTGGTTTTCTTCCTTTTCTAAATATGCCAATCCTGTAACTTTCTGGTAACATGCTTTGAGGTCACAGAAAAATTCTTTTCCATTTTCTTCATTGGTGATTAAATAAAGGGATTGTGGATGATGTAAATGAAAGTGGTTCATATTTGACATCATATTACATCTCTGGCATATGGTTTTCCTTTCAATCTTAATTTTCTTTGATGAGCTGAAACATTCATGTTTGCGTTTCTTCCTTTTTGTGATACAGTATCCTCTGTGGAATACTCTCAGTGGAAACATATGTTCAGAACTTCAAAGTAATTACACGATTACTAAAAGCTTCATAATCAGAGCACTGAAACTAAATGTTGAAAAAAATTATTTTTCTTTATCCAATCACGTCAATTTTAATCCAGGTTGCTCTCTGACTGGTTAAAGAAACATGGCAGAACAAAGTCAAAGACTGTTTAGAATGTCTAAGCCTGGTACAGACTGGTTTGTGCAGAAGGAAAGGGAGCTTAGAGCAATTTTTAGTTTGAGAGAGAAAGATTAAATTCGTTGACCATTTTTACCATAAAATTCTAGTTGTAAGTACCTCTGCTTGGCAAGCTGGAGGGGGATAACTGAAGTACAAGCTTGTCTCCACATGCTAATTGAACTGGTTTCTCAGAAGTCATATGCTCAGCATGTATCTAAGATTCTTTGTTTACAAAATTCTGCCTGTATTATGTTTTTTCTTCCTATAAGAATAGATCTGTTGTTCTGATCAAATGGTTGTAGCCTAAGTTGAAAAATCCATTTATTGCCAGGAACAGTTTTTAGGGTGTACCATCTAAGATAGTAGTTAACATTCCCTGCCCCTGCCCTACCTTCCATGTAGTCTCCCACCTCCAAAAAAAAAGTGTGTATGTGTGTGGGGGAAACCCAATCCCTTCATTTTACTCTGGGACAGTTACAGCACAAGGCATTAAAATTTCTTAATGAGGTTTTTCAAACAATGTCAAGAGCAGGAACTACATGTAATCTCCCTGTTACTGTGTTTCTAGGTCATCTGGAAAATATAGTTGTCTTAAGAACGTGGGATGTTTTAATGGTATTGAGCAAAAAGGCTGTTTGCGCTGCGGTCTTATTAGGCCCTGGGTGTAGCAGTCTGTGAATGTGCTACATATTTTTTTCTTCAATGAAATTACAGGCTGATTTATGGGTTGAGTATTTTGACTTACCTTAGATAATTTTAAGGTACTTCAGTGCCACCAGCTCTACTGTATTATATCTAACTTTAGTCTGATGTGTGCTTTATGGAAGCAGATGGAGTTCTAAGGCAGGTAATTTCTAGAATTGGTTAGTGATTAATATTTTGATTTTAAAACAAATACTTTCTTTTTTATTTTCATAGTCTACTTTTCATCCTTCTTGCCATCATTTAGCACAGTAAAATAGCAGATGAAGCTGCAAAGTTTCTTTTACAGTAGTTTTAACAATTGCCATTAGAATTATCTTGTTGAAAGCAAATATCCCATCTGGTTTACTCTAACACAACAAAACTCCTTAGTGAGTTTGCAGCAGACGCTGGCTGAATTCCACACAATGAGGCTCTTGGCCCTAAGCAAGATGAGTACAATCTGTTTCCCATATTTCTAATAAAGGAAAAGAAGAGCATCTTCATTTGCTCCTTTGTTGTATTATGTTTACATTTTATGCCTCCCTTTCTTAGAATAGCTGCTTTCCTGCTGTTCTCCATTCTTTTCAGTGCAGGTAAAATGAAAATGCATTACAGTCTTAAAGTACCAAGTGCTACTCTGAAGTAACATTAAAAGTCAAATTTATATGGGATAGTGCTTTGGCTACATTAGTTTTATTTAACATCTGAAGCTTAATGGAGGCATTTCAGGAGCCATTTCTGTTGCCTTACTTGTGTGAATAATAAGACTCTAGTAACCTGTACTAAAATCAGTGGGAGTCACAGAACTGATGCCAGTGTGGCACTGAAAGGGTACCTATTCTGTCTGAATCCAGCTAACTGCTTCAATCTGTAGCTTTATTCTCTCATTTGTACCTGAGATTATTGAGAGTTCTATATGTCAAACTGAAGTTGATTCCCTCCCACCCCACCCGGTGGTACACATGCAGTTCTGCTTAAGGTGTTATGAAATTCTACCTCTGAATTCACCTCTAGGTTAAATTTACTATTTTTTGTTGTTAAGACGAGCATAAAAATAATTGCACATTTAAAAAGTAAGCATCAGTTACTTTAAAAATGTATTTAACGATTTAAAATTAATTGAACATTAAATCAAAAGGGTGAATACCCACTGTATGTTCACATGCCCTTTTGCAGAGATTTTGTGTCCTTAGCCAGGTAGCATTCTGACAGAAGGACATGTAACTTGAGTTAGAGAGCAGACTATTTTGTGACACTAGCTTTTTAAAATCATATGTGTGTTTGTTTTTTGTTTTTTTAATCACTTGGGTTTCACATTCAAAATGACAAGTAATACTCAAATACTAACAAATAACTCATATATAATCTTGCTTGTATTCAGTGAGTTTCCAAATGTTATTCATGATGTACTCTGCTTCTGGATGCTTGGCATTGGTCTACTTTCATCTGACAGAGCTGATAGTTCCAGTGTATGTCTTCCATTCCTGATTTTTCAATATTAAGAAATCACCATTTGTCTTTAACTAAAATTGAAAATATTAAGTATTATCCATGGGTAATATCTAAGACATCCTTGTGTATCACTATGTGGAATGACAATTCAATATCAACTTCTATTTAATTTCAAATGTATTATTTTAGAACTGTTCATTTAATCAGTTTCCTGAAATAAGAGAATGCAGACAGACATCTATAAACTAATTTAGGATGCAATTGCCAAATGGAAAAAAACCAAAAAAAACCAAAAACCAACAAACCCAAAAAACCTGATAGTTGATTTATGTGCATACAGCTTTTGAAATCTTATTTCATTTCCAGACATGAATATGATCAGACAGCCCTGTGAGGACAAAGGACTGTATCCACAGGAATTTTGATTTACTTTGCTATTTGTGCAAATAAGAGGGTTAAGATACAAAATAAAGAAATGTTTGTTTTCTTTGTTCATTTTATCAACATGAAACCATTGTGCATATCTAGTTTCTGCATAGCATTACTAGACAATTAGACTTTTTTAACCACATAGTCAGATAAGACAATGCTGTTTTCTTCAGTGGAAAGGTCTGAGTCTTATGTTGTTGGTGGTTTTGGGTGTTTTGTGGGTTTTTGTTCCTAGCTGGATTTAGACTTGAGCTATCTTAGGAAAAACAAATTACTTTTTGAGAAGGTTTGTCAACTGTTTTGAACCTAAGGCAGAAATTATATTCTCTTTGACATTGGGTTTTATGACAGGAAGCACAGCCCGTCCAGGCTTGTACATTACTGAACAGAGAGTGAATGAGAAACATCAGAGAATAGGTATTGTGCAGTATTTTGGGAACTCAAATGGGTGATCAAGAAGTTGCTTGCACTGTATGAAGGATCAGTGGTATTGATGACATGTACTTGGGGGTTTTGTTTCACAAATTGTCCTTAGTAAAAATTCTCAGTAATTATTTCAGTAATACGTGGTTATGAAATTCAGTATTTTAAATTATTTTTTTGTAAAAATTAAGGCATTGTGATAGTTTGAGGGGTCTCAGGTTCCCTTAAGAAAATGTCATGGAGGCAGGGAATTAATGTGGCTGAGTCAGGAATTACAAAAATAGAACTAATTTATTTTCCTGAACATCCCACACACACACCTCCCCCCCACCCCCCCAATTATATACAGAACTAGTTTAGGTTTATTTACAGGCTCTAATTCAGTCAAGAATTCTTCAAAAGATGTTATGGGCAAATTTAGAGAGTTAGGAAGTCAGAAAATGGAAAAGGCTAAGCTACAAACACAGCTTTACCCCATTATCAGTCGGGCTGAGCACAGTATTAAGGAACCAGCAGGCTTTACTCACGGAGGTGAGATAAGTATTCGGTGATGGATTTCTCCGCAGAAGCTGCCTCCTGGCAAGCAATCTGTATCCACGCAGCAAAAGTCCAAGGTGGGCGGAAAAAACACCAAACTCACAAGCGTCTCAAGATATGGCTTCCACAAGACAGATTCATGGAAGCGATGCTGCCTCAGTGGCGGCAGGGGACAGCCAAACTGCCGTAGTCTTCCTCACTTCAGAATAGCAGCCAGAAAATCAAGGCTGCAGTATGGTCCAAGAGTAGCCAGGTCTGTAGCCGGGTGCCACTGGGAGCTCTCTCAAATGGACCCCAGGACTTGCCAAGCTTGCAAATTTGCACAGAATGGTGCAAAAGTGGGGAGAACCATCCAAAAGAAGGAACAGTGCAAAAACCAAGAGCTGGACAAAAGGTAAGAGCCATCCAAAAGCGGGGATGGTCCAAAACAGGAACTCTCTAAGTGAGCACTCAGGGCAGGAACTCTGTCAAGGTGGGAACTTGTCCTGTCAGGAGCTCCTTCAAGGTGGGAACATCGGACCTTTTTCCCTTGCTTTGTTTATGCTTCTCGAAACAAAGTCTCCATTCGCCATTTTATACTGATCACAAAGAATCCAGCCAACCACCAGCCTGACTCCCAGCATGGGCTTCCACACGCATCAGTACACATGTGGAGAAAGGCACCTTTTGTTTTTCTCCCTTCAAGCCCACAGGAGGCGTGAGAAAGCAGTTTTTCACACCACCTTCTCCCCATTCAAACGCCTTGAGAAGGGGGTGGGGAAGAAGGAAGAAATTTGGAGTGCTCTACAACAGAAAACTAAAGAGATGAAGCCCTGCCCCAGAGGATGGACCTGATCGTCCCAGGATGTTGTAACATTGTTACTCTATTTCCCTTTCCGGTGTCACAGCTTACATGCCACTGCCTGGCTGATACTGCTCTCCTCCCCTTCCTGCCTTTCCCCCCTTCACTTCTTTAGGAAGAGCTTGTGTCCCTACTTATCTCATGGTTTGTGCAGGCAAGATGGCCTCTAGCTGGCAGGAAATTTTGAGCTGTGTTATGCAGCCTTGTAGGCCTAAGATGGGGAGGGGAGTTCTGGCCTACTCTCAGGCCTGCTAAGGGTGGAGAGGGTGGAGGACTTCTGGAGGGTTTTAGTCCGATAGGCTTGACCTAGCTTGTGGATGCATATATTTTACCTGATGGCCTTTTGCATATATACACTACTAAACAGAATCCCCCTTTAAACTTCCAGTCAGCATCCAGTATCTTCATTCTTACTCTCCAACAGAAGCAAGTATCATTTCTGTCTTCCAGCCCTGGGTGGCCCTAAACTGGGACAGGCATTTGTTGTGATTTACTCTTCCTTAGAGAATTAAGCTGTCCAAATGTGAGTCCAACATTTTTGAGAAATGACTAGTATTAATTTGTCATCTTCTCCGTCCTTTAAGCAAAGCATCCTTTTCTTTAACTTGGGGGAGCAGTGTTGTGTGTTTTTTTCATTCTTATCTAAATGTGTGGTCAGAATAGGAGAGTATTGACTGTTTTGTGTACCATCAAAGCCTGGGAGGTAAGCTTTGTACCAAAAGAACAGCAACAACAAGAAAAAAAAATAATATCTCAATGACAAGTATTTGTATTAAACTGTCTTCCCCTCCAAACACCAAAAATGTGAACACACATAATGTGGATTGTCATAAAGCTGGGGATACATAGATAGACAATATTCATGTGTTGGATTAGATATTTGTCCTAGTCAGTTTGGTTCATGAATGTCTTTCTCCATTTCCTCCTTAAAACCTGTGTGAAAGATAGCATTAAGTCTAACACTGCTCATATAAATTTAACCCAGTGTTACTGTAGTAGCACATTAAATACGTCGTTGGAGGGGGAAAAAGGCAGTTAAAACACTAACAGTGTTTTCTTACGTAGAAGAATCAAAGGTGGATTTCTAATTTTCGTATGACTAGAAGTTTCTAATGCATAGGTCATTATTTTACTTGGGGAGCAGATTAAGCTTTTGAAGTGAACTTGCTATCTTTTTATACCAAAACTAATTCTGTAAGTATAAACCTTTTTTTTTTTTCCATGGCATTTTTAAGATATTAAAACAAGTTTTGCCCCATCAAAGTAAACTACGAAAATGTAGTTAGGGTGTCTAATCCCTTCTTTAATGTGCCTTCTTATCTGATTCCATCTGCTTAGTGTCACATGCACTGTACTCAGATACATCAGTTATACATGACATAATCCTATATGAGCCCTCTATTCCATGACCATTAGGTCTTGCATTCTTTATTTATGTTCTTTCTGTATAGTAATTGGTGATGGTTATAACTGCTTTAGTGATAGGTATTTTTTACTACAGTAAAAGTTATACCAATTCCAAATAACATTTTTGCATCATAAATATATTTAATGGGATACACTTTGTTTTGATTCTTAACTGAGGTAAAATATTCTTGTTGAAGGGATTTATTTCAGAGTAATGAGAGAACAAATATCTTTGCTGTATAGCTAAATATGTGGAAAACAACACTTCAAATGTACAGATAAGCCAAATGTCAGTAGATAAAATGAATTTTGTTGGTTTTACGTATCTATTACATTTATATTGGCTTTTAGAATGGAGTGTAGAATGTTGGATTTAGCCTGAAAATTATAGGAATTGAAATTTCTTAGAGCTTTAAGTGTTCCCAGCTTCATGGTAGGCTTCTCGTTTTGACGGTAGCACTGTTTATCTGACTTTCCCTGTTAAGTTATTTGAGTAAGAATAGTGCCCTAAGAGTGATGCCCCTGTAGTGAACTGAGAAAGTCACCATGAATTATTAATAAGACAAGTTTAATGTGGTTTTATAGGCCCTGAAGGAGTTGGAATAGAGTACTTTGTAAAACCACTCACCTGATCTTGACAAATTGAAAGTATCAAAAACATACACCTACTTGTTAACGCTAAAGTGGGGGGGGGGGAGGGGACTTGGGAATGCATCAATATTTAGTCTTCTTGTAGAATTTGAAAAAGATAATGGTGAACAGTGTTCCATAAATAACTGTCTTCTGTCTGTGTGCCTTAATGCAGCTGGCTAATACTTTTCCTGTGAAGCTAAGCTTTATGGCAAGTTTGTGATATTGCATCTATTATTTCTCCTGATAATATGCTACAAGATAAAAATGTTGTCGGTAGTGATATAGTAGACACACACACACAAAAAAAACAGCAGATCAGCCAAGCTAAAATTATTTTGAAAGTGCATGACAAATTCCAGAGTTGGTGAAACACACTTAAGTGTTGCTCATGTTGCCTTTGAAATGACTGTTCAAAATGAGATTTGTCACATCATTATCAATATTTGATAATAGCTCTTTCTTTCTCAATTATGTTTATTTTTATTCACCAGTCATTTAACTACTTAATTTAAAAGCATAGCAATTTTTAATATCTAACCTGAATTTGGCTAGTTTGCCGCTAGTCACCAAAAAGTGTAACAGAAGAGTTAATGTGTTCAGTACTTCTGTCCTTTTAACATATGCAGCCTTACAAGCTGCTGTCTGGCTTAGCTCAAATTTGAGTTTAGATTGAGTAAATTCTATTGTAATTAATTTGTTATTAGAGGATGTTGTGACAACTTGCAAAATAGCTGTAGAGCTTAAGACTCCACAACTGCATTTTATTACTGTTGATTTGTCATATTTTAGATTACTACATGCCAGTCCATTTCAGTGAAAAATAAATTTGCTGCTTTTTTTTTTCAACTGGGGTTTAGATTCCTTTTCAGGCCCTGTCAGATTAAGCCTGGCCAACCTTGTATTTCAGAGATTGCCTCATGCAATAGTCAGTAATGTACTTCAGCCAGAGGCTACTGTCCTGAAGCACAGTCAGAAAAACAAGGACCTTGTTGACAGGCTCTCAGGTGCTTCAGCTTGTTTGGGTGTCACCCAGAGAATTACCTCCTTGAGATTCACAAGTGGTCCGTCTGGATGTACTGGAAAACTAGCATGAGTTAACAAAGAGCTCCTGCTAACATACTAAAATACAAAGAGATATCCGAGACTTGGAAGAGGAGGCAGGTGTAACCCAAGAGGACTAAAAATGCTTACCAACCGTGCAAAGGTTGAGTTGGGAAAATGGGAGCCTAATTGGTGCTGAATCTGGCCAGGGATACAAAGAGCAAAAAGAAGGGATTCTGCAGGTTTATCGGTAACAGAATAAATTCTAGGGGAAAGTGGGGGATAAAAATGCATTCTCTCTGCCAGCCATTGTGTAGTGTTGATGTTCAGCAAAGGAAGAGAAAATAAATAGCTTAGGAAAGTACTGCCTTAAGCTGTAGCTGTGTGCTTAGTAAATGCAAAAGCGTATCTCTTACCTAAGCAGCTAATTTTATATTTCTCTGTACCAAAAGGAGTACCTCAGAAACAGTCACTTCATTGACTTCATGTTTTCCTTTCTTCCACTCTCATCTCCACTGTTATGAATAAAGAGGGGTAAGGTGGGAAATTAACAAAAAATATAAATTGTTTATTAATTTAAACCCTGCCACCCATGTCACTATATACAAAAGGTATGAAATATTATATAAATTCTGTGTTTTGTTGAAAGTATCTTCATAGTATAGGAGTGATTACAAATATATTGAGAAATAGTATTTGGGATAGATCCACAAGCAGTAAATTACCCACTAACAAAAGGCGAGCATTTCCCAGAGACTCTAGGAATATTCCAATTTACTCACAACGTTGCGTTGGTAATTGTGAGTATGCCTCTTGTGGTCTTCTTTTTTGCCTCGGAAAATGCTTCCCGAACTGCTGCTGCTTACAATCCACACGTGTAGAAGGCAAAAACCCAGACCGGAGAGCCTGTGTGCTCTGCAGCTCACCCCTTTTTAGTACCTCTGAGTTAATTGTTGTCCCAACAGCACCAGAAAGCGTGACCCGAAAAACTGGCTACAAAATGTCCGGGCTTGCCCCAGCACGGGGGTGCGGTGCCTGGAACGTGGCCTGGGGGAAGGGGCCCGTGCGCCCACCGGCCACAGCCCTGGGAGCGGGGAGATGCCTTCCCGTGCTTCTTTTCCCCGCGTTTCTGTTTCCCCCCCATTCCTGCTCTGCGGGGGGGAAAGGGTCTTGGGTGCACTGCCACATCCACACACTGTCTTTATTTGAAGCAATATAGACACACTGTTAATTCTGAAACTTGGAAAAAATGGTCTCTCTAAAAATTGTGCTGAAACTCTGCAGTATAACGGTGAACCTCAGAAAATGCTGAAATGCATTTTCATCTCTTTAAGGTTAAAGAATTTTACATCTTTCACTCATGCAGGTTTTTTGTCTCCTGCCATTTGTAATAGAGAGGAAAGGACAGTTTTTGAAGTGCCTGAGTAGTGTTAAACAAAATGCATTTTTATATTCTATAGCCTATTGTGAAAACTCTGTTGCATACCTTAGGAGATGAGGTATTGTACTCAATGAGATAATTTGTACTTTTTAAATGTAAAGAACTGTTACATACATCTGTTTGTGATATGAAGGGGTATTTCAGGTTGAGTTGCTGTTACTTTGTACTGGAACTCTTATGGAGTGCTGTATATAACTTCAGGAGAACAAAGTTTTAAACTGTGAGGAGTGTATTGTGAAGTTTGAAGTGTTGAGAAGGATAGAAATTAAAGCGTAAGTAGAGGGTTTTGGTTTCTCTGTGCATTTGTACCAGGCTGAGGGAATCTCAACTGTTCAGCTGAGCCTGTGGTTTTGGAACAATGACTAGTATATTTTCAAGCTTGTTAAAATAATATTCTAGTTAATGTAGTCCAGAATTACAAATACTTAGAGCTTTTAAAACATACTGCATTAAAAAAAAAACCAAACCCAAAACACTGCATTCTCAAATTCTTGATAAAATACTGTCTTCCCTTGATAATTGTATCTTATATTGTCAGGGTTCCACAGTCATTATGTGCTCTAATAAGATTAAATTTTTGAGTTAAGTTCATAGGACGAGATTTCAAGGAAAGAATTGATAAAGGCTGAAAGCATACCTGCCATGCTGTCCTATCCAGTCAATTTTACTTTTCGTTGCAGTGCAGATTAACATATTCTAAAATGTTTTGGGGGTTGCAAGTATTAATTTGACCTAAACTAATCAATAATCAAAACCAGTTACCTAAGAGAGGTAGAGTAAGTTAACAACTTCTATTTATATTCTAAAGAAAAGTGGCCACATTAGCGTCCTAGCAGTACTCTCATTGACAGCATTGGCAAAGCAGTGATTAGAATGAATCACCTTCTTAATTCTTAGTTTGTTTGGGGTAGCTCTTAGTAGTTGAATCAATTAGTGGAGATTTGGTTAGGAGAGAAGGCTTTGATTCATTACAAGCTTAGTAAATACGCTCATTAGTTCCTTATAAACAGTAGGTTCTAGGCTAGGCCTTACCCAGCCTTATGATAACATGAATTGTTGTCTGAAAGTATATAGAATGAGAATGCTTATGTCAGCCAAGGCCCTAAATTACCCTTTTTCAAAGAATTTTGGAGGACATGATAGCTAATTATCAGTAATACACTCACACATATACTAGAGTAGGTAAGTCTTTGTAAAAAGCTTCTCTATCAGCAGACAGATGAAAATGCAGTGTAATATTTTTAGATGATAAAGCAGTACAACTAATAGTTTGCAATGACAGTGGCAGTGCTGGGCAGAATCAGATTACTTGAATTCTCAGTCTTTTGTTTTGTTCCTGAAGAGAAGATAGTTTTGAAGTGGTAGAATTAGCATGACAAAACTAAAAAAAAAAAAAAAAAAAAAAAAAAAAAAAAAAAAAAAAAAAAAAAGATGCAGGCAATCTTATTTCTTCCCTCTTGTTTTTCCTTGATGTCTTGTCCTCACTCATTCTTCCAATTTCTGTGAATCTACAGCAAGGAGAAGAAATGGCCTGCAGATAATAGAAATATAGCAAAATATTAAATATTGCCTCAGTCACTGTTGTGGAAATTAATCATAGGTTATGAATTATGAACACTGATATTAATACTATTTTTTATTATTAATATTTTTAAAATCAGATAAAGTGCCTGAGATTCTTTGGATTTTTGGTCAACAGGAGATAGTTGCACAAAGAGTATTTATAAACACAGAATCAAACAGTTTAAGCAATCAGAACTTGGAAAATAGGAATGCGAAAACAAGAAAAATTCTGACTATGCTTATGGAGTCTTAACATTAACTCCAGCATATGTATTCAGTTCACTTTGGTCCCCAAGTAAGTTTCCTGTACAAAGACACTTCCAAAACCCACAATAATGACCTGTGGGTAAAATATAAAATATTCCAGGTAGAGGGAAGGACAGAACTGAGTCGCTGGTGCAAGCTGCAAACACGTGGCTGCCATGATTCCCAGTTAAGGAGCTGCGAAGGAGGCGTTGCTCCTGGTGGAAAGTCAGTGCAGAAAGGTCCAGTTTCTAAATCACTCCCCATTAAATGCATTATATATTTTTTAAAATTAAACTGGCCAATAGGCACTAGCATCATTGTTCTGGCCAATGAATTCCAAGCTTTGTGCCTGGTGTGATCACGCAGACACATTGAGGGGCAGCACAAGGCACCTGACTTGGTGGTGCTAAGCCCCTGGCCCTCAAGGCTTTGGTGGGACCAAACCCTCTGTTTTTTGCTCATCCACTCAACTCCTGGACCCACAACAGGAGGGATACAGCAAGGGTTAAACCAGCCTGGTAGGATTTATGCCCTACCAGGACAGTCATGCATATTCCAAATATCAGGTGCTAATTTCTTCCCATATTTCAAATTTATGATTAGATCAGGAAGTGGCTGAGTACATTATTTAATATAACAAATTTGTTACTGGACAGGTGGTTGAAATGAAATGTACTTGGCAGTTACTGTAATTAAATACTTTTTTATAAGGAAAAACTCTGCTAACGTAGCAACATCCATATACTGGGTGCTCCTGTACTTTTGTAAGTATAAGGATTGACACTTGGAATTGGACTTGTACTGTTTTTTGCAGCATATGTATATACATAAAAAAAAAAAATGCAAGCACCAAAGTAATGTTTCTGATTCTTATTTATTCAAAGCTACTTTAAATTAATATAGCAATGAAAAGATCCCTTAAAATGAGCATACATATACCTGCTCTTATTTTTGGTGTAAAAATTAGAAATCAGGTAACAGTTTATAATGTGATGGCTAATGTGTTGCTTTTACCATGGTACTGTTTTGCAATTTTAAAAAATATATCCAGTATTTAATAAGTTAGTCTACATATGTTAACTTAAACTTTTCTTAATAAAGACAAACATCTAATTTCATCTGCCAGTATTAGTAGCTGATAGGATGACTGAGCATTCGTATTAGTTTCTTTAGTGTAAAGGAGGTTGCAGTTTCACTTTGTGGCTAATTTGTTAAAATGGGTAGGCAACCCCACAAAAAGCTAAATCATCCCTTCCAACCCCTTTTGCTTGTGATTTAGAGAGCTAATAGAAAGTGTTACTGTTTTGTCCTTTGTGCTAGTTTTGGCTAGTGTAGTTTCTTGAGCAGGCATCTAAGTGAGACCAGGTGACTCTGAGGTAGGGGCATGCAAAGTGAAGCAACTTGCAAAAGAAGGATACTCCAGAGAGCAACTCTTAAAAGCCTGGTTCATGTGTGTGCCAGTAAGACTTACCAGTAGGACACAATATTCAGATGCAATATCTTGCTTCCTACAGAATTTTAGATGAAGACAAATCTGGTCACTGTAGGGTGTGGCTGCTGTGGTTTCTGAGAGGCTGTTTTAGACATTTAGTTCTTCACTCGTATAAGTACTTCAAAGCTTGATTAGCAACTTTTTTAAACCATATATACCATTACTGCAGTGTTAAGCAATGTTAGGGTGCTTATGTATGAATTAAGTTGTTTACTTTGTGGTCTGATGATGCTTATTGAAGCCAATGTGAAAACTATAATTAACTCTCCAAGGATCTAAATTAATCCCTTAGTCATGATGTGGACTTAATTAATATAGAAGTAGACAGGAATTTTAGCTGTTTGGTAAACTTGATCCTGAAAAAGACTTTGAGCATAGGGTTTTATGAAACACTGGCTAAGATCGCAGTGGTTTGCTGGTACAGTACTAACAGTATTAGCCAGACACTGTAGTACTCATTGATCTGATGTTCACTGCTCTGTGCCCTCTTACTACATAAAGACCTCTTGAATCCTTGAGTCCTAGAGCTTCAGAGCATTTCCATAGTGTTATTCCTTTAAGCACAATCGAACTATTATTAGAAATGTTAAAGCTTATCTCTTGTCAGAGCTTAACTGGGAGATACTTCAAAGCCACAAAAGAATTTCTGGAATGATTTAAGCCTTTTCCAAAAATTTCTTCTGTGTGTTCCCAGCGCTAGGTGCAGTGAGCACTGAGTTCGCTGACACCTACAGAGTAAAATGACTAAGTACCAAGTTAAATTAAATGCACTTCTTGAAAGATACCAGTGGAACGTTAGAGAACGGAATGAATGTCCAGTACTGTCCCTGGGCAGCCCATTCCAGTAGCCAGTGACTCTCTCAGTGAAGAACTTTATCCTCACCTCGAGCCTAAACTTCCCCTGGTGCAGCTTGAGACTGTGTCCTCTTGTTCTGGTGCTGATTGCTTGAGAGAAGAAAGTAACCTCCTCCTGGCTACAACCACCCTTCAGGTAGTTGTAGACAGCAAGAAGGTCTCCCCTGAGCCTCCTCTTCTGCAGGCTAAACAATCCCAGCTCCCTCAGCCTCTCTTCATAGGGCTTGTGCTCGAGGCCTCTCACCAGCCTCATTGCCCTTCTCTGGACATGTTTAAGCACCTCAATGTCCTTCTTAAATTGAGGGACCCAGAACTGGACACAGTCCTCAAGGTGTGGCCTAACCAGTGCAGAGTACAGGGGGAGAATGGCCTCCCTGCTCCTGCTGGCCACACTATTCCTAATGCAGGCCAGGATGCCATTGGCCTCACCAAGGCAGTGTAGAGAGGAGGGGGAACCTCCCTCAACCTACTAAGCACACCCATTCTAATATACCCTAGAGTTACATTGGCCTTCCTGGCCACAAGAGCACACTGCTGGCTCATGGCCATCTTTCCATCCACCAGGACTCACAAGTCCTTCTCTTCACTACTCTCCAGCAGGTCAGTCCCCCTCCGATACTGATACATAGGATTGTTCTTTCCCAGGTGCATGACTCTACACTTGCCCCTGTTGAACTTCATTAAATTTCTCCCTACCCAACTCTCCAACCTGTCTAAGTCTCTCTGAATGGCAGCACAAGTCTCTAGTGTGTTGGTCACTCCACCCAGCTTGGTGTCATCAGCAAACTTGCTGACAGTGCACTCCATGACCTCCTCCAGGCCATTGAGTACATAGTACTGATCCCAGTACCATACATATCATACAAAAAATACATCTCTGTAACTGTATTTCCTTTTCATTGAGTTCATGACTTGATATCAAGTTCAGCTTATTTTGTTGCTTTTTTTTCACATCAGTGGCTGTTGGCTTTTCTGTATTTTGCATGTAATACCTAGAATAAATACATTCATCTTCTGTTTTACTAGAGTTCCTTGCTAACATTGGTTCAGAATGCCCTTTGATTAGCTGAGTGTGTATATATATCCTGTATAAGTCGTCTTGTCTCCTCATTTGTTCTCAAGTAGTCACGTAACATCCATTTGAAATTCTTTTCCTAAGATATTAACTAAAACTATTTCAGAATTTCCCATCAACTTTCCTAGTTATCCATCGTGGGGGGAAAAGAAATCACAATTCTGAGCTGACTAGTGAGATTCTTATTAAATACACTAAATTTAGAAGTGGGAAAACACTTCATGGAATTACTCTCCAACTGGAGAAACAGAATGTAAATTTTCTTCTCTTTACTGTAAAGTCCATGCTTTGCATTCAGCTTGTGCCCTGTCTTTATGTTCATTAATACAAAATGCTATGGAAAGAATGTTGGATTCCTTCAAATTGAGACTTTATGAGCCTGTACAAGATAGGATGCATCCTGGACCTGTTGTATGTAAATCCATGGGAATACGTATTTCTAAAATGAAATATAATTGGTGTTGGGGGTGGTGGTAGTAAGAGTTTCTCTGCTCTACAGGCTTACACAGCATCCACTGGTGACAACAACTAAATAATCAGAGATATGAGTGTATTGAAATAACTGTTCCTGAAAAGAGAGGAGTCTATCTTACACACATACACAGGGTTACCAGTTGTTAACCAAACATGTTTTCTGGATAACAACTTTAATGCTTTTGAAACTTGGTAAAAAACCCTGTGATGACGTTATACCTCATGCTGGGAATAGCTGAAAGAGACTGGCTGGGATATGAGAGAGTAATTAATTTCTTAATATTGGTTACAGATTATGATTATTTAAAGAAAAAACTATGAGAGTATTGTGTAATTTGAATATTCTGACATGTTCAGTAGTTTGTAATTAATGTGAGTTTTTAAAACCTCTTGTTTTGAAGAAATACTTTTAAGAAATACCTTTAAATAAGTTTCAAGCTGTCTTTCGACTTTTTTCTGTTGGATTACCTTTTTGATGTATGGAAAAACAAACAAAAGTTGCCACTCCCCTCCCCCCATTTTTTCCCCTTTATTTTTCCCTTTCAATAACATTGGCATAAGTGAAGCTTAAGTATGACAGATGCCAAGCCTTTCTCCAGATTCCAAGCCTTCCTCATAATTCTAACTCATCAGGTTGCAGTACAGACAACTCCATTGTGTTGCTGTCTAGCATGCTTTTCCCATATTAAAGCCCATACTATCTGCAAAACCAGCATAGATAAAGAGCTCCGGAGGATTGTAGTATAGTAGCAAGACTGTTTTGTGGCCATGTTCTGAAGGCAGACTGGAGGTGACAGTATTACTTACTTTTGTTGCTTGAGGTCCAAAGAGAGAATAAATTGCTATTGATTTTTGAGACACTATAGTGAAGTGTCTGAATGCCTGCAGAATACCTGGGTGGTAGGTAGTCAGAGTCTGCATGGAGACGGCTTTTGAAAGGAGCATTCATTTTCTTGTTCTGTTATGTTGTTTTGTTTTTGTGAGTTGGTTTGTTTGGGTGTTTTTATTTTTCTGTTTTCAGAGCCAGTTGCTAGAGAACTTTGTCGTGGGTGCCATATTTGTTCTAAAATTATCTCTGCAAAGAACAAAATTCAACAGCCATTTTATAACAGTTTGAAGTAGATGAATAGAGTTTGGTATACAGTCGTGTGTGCATTATGTACATTTAACGTTAAGAATGGAATGCCAAGTCTTTGCATTAAATTAGCCACTTCATTAAAGACATCTCTTACAAAGCTGTAACAATTTATATGAAAGCAGCAATTATGCACAACTGACAGTTTTCCTCACCCTCTCTTTACAACGCTGATTTCTGCAGACTCAGGTTTGACGCAATTAGTCTGTGGGGGTGTTTTGTCGTTTGGGGTTAAACGCACCCCTACTGCTTTTATAGTTCTTCCTTTTGTTAGTGATGCTGCGTTGCAGTGACACCTGCTGGGAGAGATCTAAAAGCAACATCTGAAGCTGTGGCTGCTGCCTGTCAGCTCTTTCCTTAGAGCCAACTATGAGTGCCCAGGGTGGCAGTTCGAGATCACTCATAGCTTGTAGCTCCCCTGGAGGGCATATGCTGTCATTCTTTTCCAAGGAGTCTCACTCCCCTGCCAGATTGACTGAGCCTCAGAAACTCACTAGAATGTCATTACAGATTTGGATCACCCAGCTGAGACTTAAAAAGCATAAGTGGATGTCAAGTAATGATGGAAGCTATTCAGAATGGTGCATCCCAGACATTGATCTCTGCTATGGGAGGCATATATCAAAACAAGATTTCTCTCTGTTTTAATTGATCTATTTACCATTCTGCAATGACAGTTCACTGTATTTATACCTGTTTGACTGTTTATGTAGAAAGGGGATTTTCCTGTACAATGAAGTTTCTTAGGACCAAGTTACAAGTATAAACAAACTGATACTTCAGCTGAAGTAGTAGAGGAGCTCTAGCTTTCTCTTACCTCCAAGCTGAATGGAATGACATTTCCAAGGCTAAGTGAAAAATTTTGACTTTTAGCAGTTTTCAAATAATGTGGAGAATGGTGAAACTTGCACATACCATTGACAGAAGTGAGAAACAGTGACATCACATGCTTGTTCCTTGCCTTTTGTAGTCTTGTTTTTTTCTCTGTTTTGTAGTTTGGTGTATTTGTCTGGAGATAACCTTATAAACAAGCTGGATACTTGAGCCTGAGAAATTGTCCTGGATACTGCCTCTAAGACCTTCTGAAGATTTATGTGAAGGAGTTCCCTGATCAAGAACACAAGGCTTTTGGCTTTTTTAAAAATCTATAAAACCCTATTTTTGGTCTTTGAATTGGCTGAACTTCTTTCTCCATTCAATTAAAGTTCTCAGAAATGACGTAAAATCTCAAAAGTTTTCAGATATTTACATGTAGTCTTCCCTTTTACCCCCATTTCCTTGCTCTGAAGGCTGTGTCCTGCTGCAGGATGATGATTCTGGGTGAAGATGTATTTCTGTTGATAGCAGTAGTGACAGAATTTTTTCCCCATTGTCTAGGTTTATGTGTTATCCATCCATAAAAGCCATGTGATGTTCAAGATTCAGTTAATTGCCACAGAAGAAGAAAATATGTTTTTGGCTTCTGTATAGTACTGGAAAAGATGAAAGACCCCAAAACTTACCTTGCTTTATCTTTCCTAATTAAGGGCTACTTTCCCAGACTGGCAGACAATAAGCTAGCAGCTTATCCATAACAGTGAAACCATGTAACAATGAGGTTATGCCAGCAAAGATCAATAACTGCCACTTAACTGAAGGCTAACAGTCTGTTCCTACCTGAACCAGTAGTTTGTCCATAACAAATATTCCTTGAAGGTAATCATATCACACCACCTAATTTAATTTACTTCCTACAGTGGGAGTATTTGTTCAATGGACCACAAAATTCTCAGGTTTAGTATAGCTTCATATATATTTGTTCATTACTCTTATTACAGCCTATCACATTTTGTTACTATTTCTTATATGTAAAATTTCATGCCGTATATTATTAAAAATATTTTCCTTTAAAACATTTCCTACTTGACTTCCACATAGCAGCTCCCTAGTCTAGTAAGCCCAGCTTTCAAGGAGTTAAAATTTAAAATAAGTTTTGATGTTGTCATTTAGTATCATCTGATGAAAGACTGATGTCAACCTGTTCTCCCTTTATCTGCTGCTTGTGGCAGACTCTTCCATCCAAGAAATATTTTAACTTTCTGTGGGAACTACTGGAGTGCCTTACCCTGTGTTTTCTCGAGTGCTAAGAAAAGGCTCAAACTGAATTTGTAGATGTCTGGCTAGCCTGTCTTCCTTATGTTGGAATACTCTTGTGGCCCTTAGGTTTGTAGTTGTTGGATAATAGATTTCTAAACTTGTGTGATGATGCTCAATCTTTATGCTTGTCCTTATTTACCTAAGGGATGTTTTAATTTTTAATATTTAACCTGTAAAACCTAAACCTAATGATATTTATGCATCTTCCATTAAGTGTAGTATTTTCATTGTTGGCTTGCACAGAAAGTATTCTTAAGATAAAAAATAAAATTACTTTGTAGTTTAATTGAAATCCCATTGAAGGGGTAAAGTTACATTACTGATTATGATAAAAATGTCTCAGACACTGATTAATCCATCAATTCCTGTTTTAGACATATTGTAAGTCTTTTAGAGGAGGGGAAATGTGAATGAGAATAATATTTTCAAATCATAGTGGCACATTACTTTTTATGTGTAAGTTTTTTGTTCTTTGCAATGTACCTGGGAATGGAAACAACTTTTTAAGACCTGTTCTAGAAAAATAACATGCAATGAAACCTACATTATAAATCGAGCCGGTATAAAACTGTTTTATGTGAATAGAAAGTATGTTTAAAAAATCATGACACACTGGCTCAAAGATTGCTCAAAAATCAGTAGTTACTCTGCTAGAGGAAAAAAAAAAAAAAGTGTAGTAAATATGTGTAAAAGATTCATCTTTCCAGTACAATGATGAATTAAGCCAATATTTTTAAAGTACTGCAACATGCAACATCTTTCTTTCAGCGTTGCAAGTCCCAATTCCTGGACCAATATTTATTTCCTTCATTAATTTGAAGATTATCTATGATGAATCTGTATTATAGGCTGAAAGCATTCTTATTTGTATCAGTGGAAAAATATTAAAAACAAACTACTCAACAGTAGATGTATTTTACAGGATTTAGGTAAAACACATTACTATAGGTGGGAAATCATTTTTCTGCATGGAGGTGGATTGTAAATTGGATACGTTTTGGAACATACCTCCATCTAAGTTGTCAGAATAATCAGACTTTCTTGGGCAGGGTCTGAGCACAGTTAATTGACTCAGATAACATTGGTTTAAATTCAAAGTACACCGTGTGACACCAGCCTTTAATGCAGGTAGTGGGTGTTCAGAGAGCACCAACAGAAAGCCATAGGCACAGAAACTGTACAGTTATCTGCTTGCATAAATGTGTATTCCAAGTTCCTAGTAAAGCTAGGACAGGGAAACTGGCTATCCCTGCAGTTGAAGCTGGGAACTTTTACAGCAATGAAAGATTCATGAAGAAACAGAGATCCTTTAAGTGCCTACACTGGTGTGATTTTTCGGCACAATAACCCAGGTGCTGCAGTCAGGATGGAAGAATCCTTTTCCTGGTCCTCTACAGCTTAGAGTTTTTTTCCTAGGAAGAAGTTGTGGCTTCAGGGCAACTGTAGCCTGGATAACATCACTCTTTCTTTCACGTGAGCGTGCTGATAACTGTTGTATAAGAGCAGGGAGGTTGAAGTAAATCACTAAGGTCCCTTCCAATCGAAGCCATTCTATAACACTGTCTATAACTGAAGTAAAACTAGTTTCATTATGCTACTAGCATGGTAATTTTTAAACTATTGAGTATTTTTGTCTAGTATTTTTGTCTAGTCTAGAGCTAGACTCCTTGGTCTATGATTCATGATGGAAAGTTCCTGCTTAAGATGTTCCATTGTACCTTGTACTTCTTGTTACCTCATTATGGTCTGCACACCCTATGTTTTAAGAGTTTATGACTGTGCTGTATAAACTGCATTGAGAAACCAATGATATTTTTGAGAAATTTTTTTTACAAGATTTTTTTAATTAACTTCATCAGTTGCTCATGTCATAAGTAAGAAGACAATCTCCTGCTGCAGTAGTCAGAAGGGCAGCATCATAATGTAGCATATTAGAGTGTAGCATGAAGTTTGACTGCTTTTTATTATGAAATGCTTTTCAACTGCAGTCCCATTAGCCAAAATAGAGTCAGTACTGATGTTGCAGTGATGAATACTATATAACGCATGGGACCATGTGGTTATAAACTTTCTTGACTTACACTGTAGCAAATAATTGGACAGAAAAGGCTCAGTCTACCAAATAGTAGCTATCCAAATGTATTTTCATCTTTCAGGTAGTATTGTAGTACAATTAGAACTGCACAAACAAACTAGCAAATGAATCATGTTAATAAATTAAGATGAAATCAAATACTACTCAGTGATGAACAAAACCTGCACTTAATATCAATTAGTGCTTTCAAAAAGTTATATTATCTTCCTTTCTATTTTATGTCTCAACAGGGAAGCATAACTCAGTAGTGTTTTGATTTCCTTGGGTTTTGGTTTTTGTTGATTTTTAAAATTTTTTTTCCCTGTTGGTCAGTTTGGTTTGGTTTTATTATTTTGTTTACTTGGGTTTTATTGTAAGAATCAAGTAAAATGATCAAAAATTCTATATTATGAGTATTTATGATCCTCGCTGAAAGGAAAAAAATTACATATAATTTCGGGGTCTTGATATATAGTTATTATTTCATTTATGGAGTTTTATTTTTGAAACTCGTTTCAAAAATAACCTGACTAATCTGTTGAAAAGATAAACCCAGTATTCTTGAAAAGCCATTATGTAGACTGTATAATCACAGGCAGCACAAAGGCCACAATGAGAAGTATTGAGAGCTTCATCCAGTTTTGTTCAGGGATCAGCAAAACAAAGTTCTGAGGTTATAAAGGAGTAAAGGTGTGTTTTAGTAGAGCTTAAAATCATGTTTTTCCCTAACACAAGAGTAGCAAGAGTCATTATCGATTTGCATTGTGTGTGTAGCAGTGACCTAGAGGTGAAAGGCTCCACATCTCATTTCCAAGGCTCTGAGCCCTGTAGTGCTCCATAATTTAATTTGATGCAAAGCAATTATCAGTCAATTGATTTTCTTTGATTGTGCTGTAGGACAAAAACATTCCCATTGCAGTAGACAAGAACTTATTTCGGGACAGTCTTCTACATGTATTCAGAGTAAGCAGACAAATGTTTAAATCTTTCTAACCATAGCTCTTAATGACCCTAGACATCAGCAGATAGTATGTTTCTTGCTGTACTTTTTGTGTCGGCATATTCCCTGTGGCCTTTCTTAAGAAATTGTCTTTTTGTTTTTCCTTACTTTTACTTTCATTTGGTTTGTTTTAATGCCTGTTTGCTTACTTCTTCCTTCTCCCTTCTCTCCTCATTTCTTGAATGTTTTCTGTTAGCTTTTTGCCTCCTCCCTGTCACGATATTTTCAATTGACATATCACTTTTCAGTGTTTATCTTACACATATTTTCAGTCTCTCCATATTAATTTCCACTGTGTTTGACAATTTTTCTTTTCTTCCTGGATCCCTATGCCCTAGTCTCTTATCCTAGGATATGCTACTTGTGTCTTGCTACTTCTATGGGAATTTACTTCTGTGCTTCAGTAGCTGTCTCAGCTAGTGCTGACAAATTCTTTGTATACCTTGAGTTGCACCTGTAGAACTCTTTAGACAGCTACAGCTCTGATGTACTATTTGACCCAGGTGTGTGACTGTTTTCATAGTGTGGATACGTCCGTCCAATGGGCATTGAATTGAGAGTTGTTCAGATTGTTTAAGATACAAAATCCATCAAATTATAGCACAGTTGTGCATATTTTGTGACCAACTTATTAAGAACAAGAATATATACCAGAATATTTAATGTCGTGATATTGTTTCTGAATATTATATACAACAGTTAAAGTAGCATAGATTTAGTTGTTCTGTAAAGGGTAAAGGAAAGTTTAAGGGTTCAGAATTATTCTGAACTGTTAGAACTATGTATGTAAAATACAAATTTAGTTATGCAGTTGTTGTAAATGCCACTGTATCTTTCTGAATTGTATTCCCTGTACATTGATTATTTTCATTCCAGAGTTTTTTATATAATTCTGGTGCTGGTGGATGGCCTGTATTCTAGGGTGCGCTAAGAAGATTGTGTCCAGCAGGTTGAGGGAGGTTTTCCTCCACCTCTACTCTACTCTGTCCTGGTGAGGCCACACCCAGAGTATTGTGTCCAGTTCTGGGCTCCCTAGTTCAAGAGGGACTGGGAGCTACTGGAAAGACTCCAACAGGTGGCCATGAGGATGTTTATGGGAATGGAGTGTCTCTCTTGGGAGGCTGAGAGACCTGCAGCTTTTTAAACTGGAAAAGAGAAGACTGAAAGTGGATCTTACTAATGCATATAAATACCTAAAGGATGGAGGTTGTGAGGATGGGGGTGGACTCTTTTCTGTGGTGGCTGATGATGGGACAAGAGGTAATGGGTACAAACAAGAACACAGGAAAGTTTCCCTTGAACTTAAGAAGAAGATTCTTGACTTTGAAGGCATGGGAACACTGGATGAGGCTGCCCAGAGAGGCAGTGGAGACTTCTCTGGAGGCTTTCAAAACTTGCCTATGTAACTTGATCTAACCATGCCTGCATTACCAGTGAGGTTGGACTAGAAAATATATGGAATTCCCTTTCACCCCAAACCATTCCATGAGTCTTCGATATTTTTCCCAGTTACTCATTCTAGTCTCCTTTTTAAGGACTCTAAATCCACTGTTGTCGGTTCTACCCTTTGCCTCTTTCCTAGAGTTGTACAGCTGGACATCATTTTGAAAGGTCGTAAGAACAAGGCAGACATTCAGTGATGCATCATTCCTCAGTCATTCCCTGCAGTTTAGAATTTTTCTGAGACAGAAATGGAAGCTACTCCTTTATTTACAAGGCATCGATAGGGGGTTTTCCCTTATATTTATCTAATTACCTTTTATACCCATATATAGATAATTGACTTATTGGGGGAGACTACGATCATTGGTAACATGAGGGGGAAATTGTTCTGTGTAGCTAGTGGCAAAAAGGCACCGTTAAGGAAAGCTTGATGTCCAGGAGGAAAAAAAACAACTCAGAATGCGATGAAAATTATGGAGACATTTTAAAGAGAGGTGTAGAAACTTCAAATGAAAATGTTAAAGTCAGAAACTAGTAATGTTTTCCAAACTAATGGTTTATTCTGAAGGAAACGAATGCTGGGTACAAATGATTAAGGAGTGATGTAACATCCCATTGAAACCTTGAGAAATTGAGTCATATTATATCTGTCAATCAGGGTTACTCCATAACTAGTCTAATATTTAGACTTTACTCTTTGGTCAGCAGCATAATAAGCATGTTAAAATCACTTTTCTGCTATTTAAATGTAGATCTTGGTAACACTTTTTTCTGTGAAGTGGGAGTGTGTACTGTTGGAAAGAGTGGGAATGACTAATTTAATACCTAACAATGAAGATAATATAACATGGAATTTTAGAACATTTATATAATTACAAAGGCAAAGGTGACAGCTATTTTGTAAATTGATTAAGGGAAAATAGTAGAGATGGATGAAGCATAGTAAAAATACTAATGAAATTAAACCTATTAAAGTAATCCTCCTTAACCTAGTGAATAATAGGAAAAGTGATGTCTTATGAATTCCACTTTAAATTAAACTCAACTTGCAAAACCCTAAGAAGATTTCTTAGCTTTTTAGCTAGCATAGGTAGATACACTTTGTCTGAAAATTAATATTCTAGATCCCTATCCAGTCTACGTTATATAAAATACACAACATCATCTGTTCCCTTCAAATACATAGCTTCTGAGAGTGCCTTGCAACTCAGGGGTACTGTTCAGCACACTACAGAACTGAAATCCTATTTGCTTTTCCTGCAAACATTCATACTAGACATTAATTAAAATTACCAAGGAAATGTGATATTCAATAAATATTGCTTGGTTTACCCTAGTCCTTACAGCGGAGCGTAAGAGCGTAAGAAAAGGTGCAATATTTGCCATCCAACACGTTCTTAATTTTGAGCTCTTGTAGGTAGAGCAAAGAATTGCGGCCACCTCAGTTAACATAGCACGTAGAATTTTAAACCTATCGGTAGTTGACAAAACTTGTTATTTTATAAAAATTCTTGAAAACACTGTCAGCAGAGGAAGAGAGTATGATACAGGATCAAATATTCTATCTTATATGTTATTTTCTTAGTTTGTTAGGATTCCTTCATCCAGAGGTTTATGTCTCGCGAATCTTTATGACACTTCTGTTAGGTTAGGGGTCTTGAAATTCTGTACAAAGAGTCCTAAGCAGTAGTGTGCAGTGAAAAACTTTATGTGAAATCATTTCAAGGGCAGAACAACAGATCAATGTCAAGATCAGTTAAGTGTATAGGAGAGAAATCAATTTATAACAAATAAGTCACTGCTTGTTAGTGGGTTAATTAAATAGCTGAGAGTAATTCCTTAAATTATTTCTAGAATACTCTACAATGATTGACAGTTCTGTGATGTGGAGTTCTTGTACCTTTTTCTCTATGTATTTGAAATAGAAAGCTGCTCATACATAAGGAGAGTTAGATTTTATTGGTAGATTATTGATCAATGATGTGCAAGATACAGTGATTACAAGCATCAAGCAGTAGATCATAGAAATGAACTGCCAAGGTTATTTGATAAATTTTCAAGTTTCAGACGTCACTGCAAATCATAGACATGGTTGCAGATGCAGTTTAATGTCTGTTATCTTAGTATTTAAATATGTTGCTTGTTGACTAATAATCTGGACTTTTGGCAATATAACAGTGGTCAGATGTAATTATGGCCTCAGGTGACTAGGGTTGTGTGCATACATACTTTAAGATCTCAATAAGTGAGAAAGAAGAATTACTAATTTGTCTATACCTAGTAAGTCAGAGGGAAGTCCAACAGGACAGATATCCTGATAGGAGCCTGTTACAGACCACCCAGCTAGGATGAAGAGACAGAGAAAATATTCATGTCCACTGCTACGCCTCCACCCACAGGTTCTGGGACAACTGCCAAAGTCTCGGTTGTTGACAATGATGTGGCAGGCAGCCAAAGAAGAGGTCTAGCTGTTCAAGTCTCTGCTGTTTCTTCACCTGGTTTAAATCCTCAGGCAGCAGCGTATAACCCTAACCAAAATTCAAACTCTCAAGCAGCAGTTCAGACACTCAGTGATTCAGACCTGCTAGAAGGAGCTTCTACTGCCTTTCTTGCTCCTGCTAAAGCTAAGACCAAACATTTGACAGAGAGTGATTCAAAAGAGGATTTTGGGGAGGGGACCTCTGGTACACAAAAGGAAGAAGAGAATTACAGCCTTAGTGATTTGACCAATATAGTTAATACAGTGATGAAAGGAGCTATGTGAGATTGGCTGCAAGAAGGAGGATGGCTCTGAGGAGTTTAAGAGTGCTCTCAGGAAAGTTCTGTTTCTAGGCTCAGAACAACCAGAGGAAGAGGAGAAGGATGATATCCAGGATTCCAATGATCCCCTCAAAGAGATCAGGGAGGTTAGAAAGGAATATGCAAGGGAATCAGGAGAGGCAATCCTAACCTGGTTGGTGAGATGCCGTGCTGTTGGTGCAAATGCCCTACATGTAGGAGACAAGTCTACAAAGCAACTAGGGCCACTCGCAAAAGAGAGTGGAATGGACAAATACCTGGCAAGCCCTCTTGGTAAGGTTAGCTTGTGGACACGCCTGCTGTGGCTATGAGATCTATGTTGTGAGGCTGTGCAGGGAGAAAATTAGATGGATCCAAGGCCAACTGGAAATTAATTAATCTTCAACTGTTACAAATATATTAGCAATAGAAGGAGGCCTAAGGAGAATCCTCTGCCCTTTTTGGATGCAGAGGGAAACATAGTGCTAAAGAATGAGGAAAAGGTTCAGGTACTTGATACATTCTTTACTTCAGTCTTTAGTAGTAGGACAAGTTGTTTGCTGGACGTACAGCCTCCTGAGCTGGAGACAGGGATAAGGAGCAGAATGAAGCCCCCACAGTCCAAGAAGTGATGATTAGTGGCCTGCTGCACTACTTAAATATATGCAAATCTATATGGCAAGATGGCATAGACCAAGAGAGAGCCGGCAGAAGTGCTCAACAAACCATTTGCCTTCATTTACCCGCAGTCCAGACTAACAGGGAAGGTCCCATCTGACTTATGATTGGCAAGTGTGACATCCATCTACAAGAAGGGCCATAAGGAGGATCAATAGAACTACAGACTTGTGAGTCTGACCTCAGTGCCAGAGAAGGTCGTGGAGGAGGTCCTATTGAGTGCTGTTCTGCAGCACATACAGGGTAATGTGATCAGGCTCAGTCAGCATGGGTTCGTGAAGGGCAGGTCCTACTTGACTGTGGGTCAAATGCCCACCAAAGCACCTCTATCACTCCCCTTCTCAGAGGGGCAGGGGTAAGGGGAAAGTATAACAAAAGGCCTGTAGTAAGGTAGAAGCAATTTAATAATGTGAAGCACAAGCAAAGACTGTGTGCAGAAACAAAAGCAAAGAGAGATATTATTTTCTTCTTCCCATCAGCAGGTGATCTTCTGTCACTCTCTGGTAGCAGGGCTCTATGCATAGCGGTTGCTCCGGAGAATAGACACCATAGATGAATATCCCCAACTTCCTTTTTTCATGTTTTTATTTATTTATATATATATATATATATATATTTATGTGTGTGTATATATATATATTTGTATATATATATGTATATGCCATATGATGTCATTGAATACCCTTTGGTCAGTTTGGGTCAGATGAACTGGCTGTGTCCCCTCCTAAGATCTCATCCATCCATCAGCATACTCTTGGAAAAGCACAGCCTGGGTACTCCTGCAGCAGTAACCAAAGCACTGAAGTGTTATCAACACCCAGCTACAGCACTAGAAAGATGCTCTGAGGAGAATTAACTTCATCTCAACCAAACCCAACACACTGACAAACCCAATGTTTTATGACAAGGTGACCCTCTTAGTGGATGAGGGAGAAGCTATGGATGTTATATACCTGGAGTTTAGTAAAACATTTGATACTGTCTTCCAGAGCGTTCTACTGGAGAAATTGGCTACTTGTGGCTTGGATAGGTGGACACTTTGGTAAAAATATGGCTGGATGGTTAGGCCCAAATAATGATGGTGAAAGGAGTTAAATCTAGTTATTGACTGGTAATAGGAGGTACTCCTCAGGGCTTAGTTTTGGGGCCAGTTTTAATATTTTTATTAATGATCTGGGTGAGAGGATTGAGTGTACCTCAGTAAGTTTGCAGAAGACACTCAACTGGGTGGGAGTCTTGATCTGCTTGAGGGTAGGAGGGCTCTACAGATGGATCTGTGTAGGCTGGATTGATGGGCTGAGGTCAATTTTATGAGGTTTACGAAGGCCAAATGCGGGGTCCAGTGCTCATGTCACACCAACCTCAGGCATTGCTACACAGTTGGGGCAGAGTGGCTGGAAAGCCACCCAGCAGAAAAGGGCCTGGAGGTGCTGGTTGACAGCCATTTGACCATGAGGCAGCAGTGTGTTCTGGTGACTAAGAAGGCTAACAGCATCTTGACCTGCTTCGGGAATAGTGTGGCCAGTAGGAGTAGGTGAGTGATCTTGCCCCTGTACTTGGCACTGGTGAGGCCACAGCTTAAATACTGTTCTCAGTTTTGGGCTTCTTGCTACAAGAAGGGCACTGTGTTGCTGGAGCATATCCAGAGAACGGCAACAAAGGTTGTGAAAGACCTGGATAACAGTCTTATGAAGAGCAGATGAGGGAACTGGGGTTGTTTAGTCTGGAGAATAGCAGTTCTCTGAGGGGAGAACTTGCTCTTTACCACTATCTGAAAGGAGCTTGTAATGAAGTGGGTATTGATCTCTTCTCCCTAGAATCATGTGATAGAACTAGAAGAAATGTCCTTAATTTGCAGAAGCTCTTCACTGAAAGAATGGTCAGGCATTGGAACAGGCTGCTAAGGAAAGTGATGAAGTCACCATCTCTGAAGGCATTAAAAAAACAGTGTACATGGCACTTTGGGACATGGTTTAATGACCGTGGTAGCAGTTGGTCAGCTTTTGGACTTGATGATCTTAGAGGTCTTTTCTAACTGGAATAATTGTATGATTCTATAAAAAGAAATAATAACTCATTTAGGATAGTGGAGACTTGAATAAAAACTAAACCATAAAATGTAAAGAGACTTTTTTAGATGCCATATATATTAAACAAGACAATTTGGTGTTACAGGTGCTGCAGAGTAGCATTTTACAAAGGAATGATCAGTACTTCAATAATTTATGGGTGAGTCTTATTCAGAGCAATATTAAACATGATCATCTTGAGTTCTAAAGCCTGCCAAAGAGAAATTGATACAGATTTCACGATACACTTTGAATGTCCAACGGCAAATCACTTCAAGTGAATCATACAATTCTAAGGTTTTCAAGTGCTTTTATTGGTTTGCATAATAGCAGTAACTCATAAACAGCAGAGAGAGGTGGCTATCTGTTAATAATTAAGTTTTGTTTTTCATTTTGGAGTCAGATACGCATTTTGGAGAAATACACATGTAATCATATTCATGTGTCTCATATTTATATAATAATAGATGTTAGAAGTAAATATCCAAGTTAAGTAGAATAGTAGTAGTATAAAGTGGTCTAAGTCAGGTTTGCTCCATGAAAGTGTAGCTAATGTTGAATATATTATCACAACATTTTGGTGTACATTTATTAAAATTTATGGTATTAAAATGTACTGTAACCACTCATATACATACTTGCCCTATAATAGCGTATTGTCATTAGTAGTCTTACATAAATACACACTATTAGAAACTAATTTTTCTCTTAAGTTTGGTTTTGTCTGAACATCAGGCAGCGTATAAAAGCGTTACTGTGGTTAGCATTTGTTTTTGTTTCATTAATGAATAATCATGAGAGAGCTTATTTTCTTTTAGTGCAGTTATGTCCTCCTGATTTTAGTGGTTTGCAGTTCATTTTGTTTGTAAAAGAATGATAATACAAGCCAAGGAACAAATGCCATTTGGGATTGCAGTTGATGATGACCTCCCAGTCTGGCTCATCATTTCCAATATTTCTGTCTTGTGGTTCAAAAGATTTTCAAAGTAATTGAATTTTTCCTTTTTTTTTTTTTTAATGACTAAACTCCAAAGGGGCCTTTTCAATTCCCCTGTTTCTGCTATAGCCATAAAATTAATTTTTTTTTTTTTTTTTTAATCCCAGGGCTTCTATGTTAGTACAATTTCTTTAGACACAAATTAAAAAATGAAAGCTTTCTAACTTGGAAGAAAATATACTTAGCTTTACTTTAGTAATTGGATCTGATAATACTGTAGTCAAGGGAAAAATGTGAGCTTACCACTAGAAATACCTAAACAAACCCACAGCAAGGCAAAATTTTTATAAATCAAGCTACAGGAAGTATTGCTGAGACTACTTTCTATCCTGATATTTCTTAAAAAGAGATTTCTTTTAAAGATCCTATAAATTCCAAATGTTTTGCCCTTCAAGACTAGTGGTTGTGTTTTTGTTTAAGTTTTTTTTGTGTTTGTTGGTTCTTCTTTTTAGTTTTGTTTTGGGTGTGTGTGTGTGGGGGGGTTGTTGATGATTGGAATTTTTGGGTTTTGTGTGAGTGGTGGTGGGTTGTTTTTTTTTTTTTTTTTTGGGGGTGATGTCATTATTTTGTTGGTTTTTTGTTTTTTCCTCAAAAGCAACTCAGTTCTGAATTGAAAATGTGTCCTCTGAATCATAGTAATGCATCAGTTCATACATAAAATGCAAACAGAAAGGAAAAGGAAATTTAATGGAGCTAAGGCAGTCTATGTGGTAGTTCAATCTTCTTATCAGTGAATAAATCTTGTTTCATAAGACCAGGCATAAAGTACAGTATTTTGGCTGTTGATAACATTTCTGTCTGTGTCTTACCATTGTAAGTTCCAGGCAACAGCTTTGTCTGTCAGCCAAATGCCTAACTCTACCAAGTGTGTTTTATGCAAAACAGGAGCAGCAACGTGACTATGGACAAAAGCAAAATGAAAAATGTATCTTACAAGTCATCCTACTGTGTATAATTAGAGGAACAGCTGCTGTTAAGGTGTCTACTTGGACAGCATTCCTTGAGATGAAAACTTCGTCTTTTTTAGCATGTGCCAGGTATTGTATTTCCTCGTAAGTTTAAGTAAATGTGAGATCCTTTACGAGATGTGTTGAGGCTTGAGGACAGCAGATTTAGACTGGATATTAGGAAGAAATTCTTTACAGTGAAGGTGGTGAGACATTGAAACAGGTTGCCCAGGAAGCTCTTGGATGCTCACTCCCTGGGGGTGTTCAGGGCCGGGTTGGACAAGACCCTGAGCAACCTGAACTTGAGGGAGTTGTCCCTGTCTGTGGCTGGAGGGTTAGAACTGGGTGATCTTGAAGGTCCTTTCTGACCCAAAAGATTCTATGAATCTATAGGCAACACTGAAGCTAATTCCCTGGTTCAGCATGCTGAGCTTCATGGTGTGTGGGAACTGTGTCTCAGTTCTGCCAGTGTGGATTCATCTCAACACATGGTACTTGTACTGGCCTGAGTCCACCAGCTGAGACAGGTGTGTAATTAGCTAACAGTGTACAGCAGAAGCACTTTTAAGCTCTGTGAGGGACTCCATGCTGTTGAGTTGTGAGAGAGGCAACCCTGTATCAGAGCCAACACACTGGGAAGGCAAACATAATGTGCTTCAGGACCCTTCTGTTTTGTCTGCCCTTGTGAAAACTAAAACCTGATAGTCTGACAAATTCTGTCAGTAATAAGTCTGTGGGACAATGTCTATTTATATAGCATCAATATAAGTAAGTTATTTTATAAAACCTTTTAACTTGGTGAAAGTACCTTGTGTTGGTTTCTAAATCTAAAGTGAGAAAGTATCTGTTTTGCATGTAGAAAGATTGGGGAAGGGGGAAGATAGAGGTCTTATAGCAGAGGCTCTAATCATGTTCTCAGAAACCATTGGGACCAAATACAGTTTTCAAATACTTATCTGCAACAATAAAAACTTCACTTGAAGTGCTTTGTCGTATGAATTTCTTTAAAGTTGGAAGGCTACCCATGCTCTTGAGCAACATATCCTTTAGAAAGTGTTTTCAAGATTGGGATTTTATGAATACAGCCTTCACAAACACAGGTTGCATAATGTAAGTATGAAAGCATTCTCCCAGAAGGGCAGTGACTTTGAACAGTAGCACTTGTGTGTGTACTGTGTGAGGAATGAAGAACACAGGCTGCTTATAACCTCCTGGCAGCAACTGTTCAAATATTGTTTCTTTGCTTCCATCCCTCCTTTGGCTCACACATGTAAATGCTGTTAAGTTGGTAGATCATCCTATTTGGCAAAAATAATGACTACTGCTAAGTAATAAGATGATGCAGTAATCCTTTTCTAATTATTGACTGTAATGTTTTAAGGGAGGCAGTTGGCAAACAAGTGCTGTCTTGTTTGGTTGTTAAATCTAGATTTTGCAGTGGCCATTTATAAATGGCATTATTCTGGTTTTGGTTATTCCATGGCTATTCATTTGGAGTAACTTCATGATGTAGAAGCTTGGCTGCTGCAAATTTTGATAAAGCTGACTTGCAGGCTACATGATCAGTCCCTGCACTGTGAGACTGCCACAAAAAATGTATCTGCCATTTTGGTGTATATGTGACTACCATATACACAGGAACCAAATAACATAAAATTAATCAAATGAAACAAAGCATGCCTCAGAGTAACAAGTTGAAAGAAACTTTGAAAACAAAATTGTCTTTAACTTTTAAAATAAATAGAATTAATATTTATGAACCTGTACAAGGTTTATGTCAGGAGTGAGGGCAAACATGAAACCCTGTCTCAAGTGGAGCCCCTCAGGGATTGGTATTGAACACAACACTCTTTAATATCTTCATAAATGATTTATATAGTGAGATAAAGTGTACCCTGATGTTTGATGATGATACCAAACAGTGGTGAAATGGAAGCTTAGGAAGAGAGAGGCACCCTGCAGGCCTGGACAGGCTAGAAGAGTGAGCTAACCAAGAACCCTATGAAGTTCAACAAGGACAAGCATAGTGTCTTCTACCTGGGAAGGCATAATCCAGGAGTGCAGCACAGGTTAATATATATCTGGCTGGAGGGCAGCTTTGTGGAGAGGGGTCTGGGGATTCTGGTGGACAAGAAGCTCAGTATGATTGAGCACTGTGCTGCAGCAGCAAAGCAAACCAGCAGGACACTAGGTTGCGTCAACAAGGACATCACCAGCAGAGATAAAGAAGTTGTTCTTCCACTCTTCTGAGTGCTTGAAAGGCCACACCTGGAGTACTGTATGCAGTTTTGGTTTTCGTGCTACAAAAGAGATGTGGACAGGATAGAGAGGGTCCAGAGAAGGACCACAAAGATGACTGAAGAACTGGGAAGCCTGCTGTATGAGGAGAGGCTGAAAGAATAGGATTTGTTCAGCCCTAGGAAAGAAGGCATGGAAAAGGCTTTATTACCCTGTTCCAGTATTGACAGGATTGCAAAGACATTCAGGTTGGAAAAGTTCACCCTAAACCATATTCCCCAGGCACCACATCCAAGGCCTTTAAACACGTCCAGGGTTGGTGACTCAACCACCTCCCTGGGCACCCCATTCCAATGCCTGACCACTCTTTCCGTGGGAAAAAAATAGCCTAATGTCCAGTCTAAACCTGCCCAGTTGCAACTTGAGGCCATTCCCTTTTGTTCTATCACTCGATCTATTACCTGTAAGAAGAGACCAGCAGCAGCCTCTCCACAGCATCCTTTCAGGTAGTTGTAGAAAGCAATGAGGTGTCCCCTCAGCCTGCTCTTTTTTCTGACTAAACAGCCCCAGCTCCTTCAGTTGCTCTTCGCAAGATTTATTCTCCAGGCCCTTCACCAGCTTTGTTGCCTTCCTTTGCACTCGCTCCAGCAGCTCAACATCCCTTTTGTGTTGAGATGCCCAAAACTGAAGACAGTACTCAAGGTGTGGCCTCACAAGAGCTGAGTAGAATTGGACAATCACCTCACTACTGCTGCTGGACACAGCATTTCTAATACAAGCAAGGATGCCATTGGCTTGCTTACCCACCTGGGCACACTGCTTATATTCAGCCGCTTGTTGATTAGAACCCCCAGGTGTCTGCTAGACAGCTTTCCAACCACACTTCCCCAAGCCTGTAGCATTGCTTTGGGGTTGTTGTGGCCCAAGTGCAGGACCTGGCATTTGGCCTTGTTGAAGCTTATTCTATTAACACTGGCCATTGATCCAATCTATCCAAGTCCCTCTGTAGTGCCTTACTACCCTCAACACTCCCACCTAACTTGATGTCACTGTGAACTTACTGCTGACACACTATGTCTTCATCAAGATCATCAATAATGTTAAACAGAAGTGGTCCCGACACTGAGCCCTGAGAAACACCGCTTGTGACTGGCTGCCAGCTGGATTTAACTGCATTGACCAAAATGTAAAGGGTCTTTGTGAAGAAGATTGGTATATGGAATCACTTTTTACAGGGAGTCACATAAAAAGACAAGGAGTAATGAGTGCAAGTTGCTGCTGGGGAGATTCCACTTAAATGCAAGAGAGTTTTTCAGGAGGAAAATCAGCCACTGGAATAATCTCCCTAACAAATAGGTAGAGACCTCAACACTTCTTCCTTCCTAGTGAGATGGGCAGAAGCTCTGTTTGAGGGAGCTCTTAAATACTTGAGGTATTTATAGTGATGATGAGTTTCAGTTCCTTTGAACAGATCCAAGGAACTCTTGAAAGTTCATTCTGAAAACTTCATGCAGAATAAATGCAGCAGCCTAAAGCTTTATCTAGTATATCTGCAGGAAGTATTGTTCTCAGATCACGGATACATGGATAAGTGTTTCATACTTACCTTCCCTTTCTTTTCTCACCTGAATTGCTGGTATTACTTAATTCATAAACAACCACAGAATATTAGGAGAATATTTAAGTGTATGTTTACATCTTACCATGAGTAGAGATGTTATTAAGAAACAAAATGTATAGGCAACATAATTCAGGATAGATGTTTGTGAAATGCCTGGCTGGAGCTATAGGCATTGTATTTTTTAGCATAGTAGGTATACAATATATTAAAAAATCAGATAAAACCATCATTTAACAACCATTCAAACATGGGAAATGACAACACCATGCTCCTAAAAATTCATCAAATTACTACAGAAAACAAAATCAGCTAGCATCCGTATAGAGGTGCACTTAACAGACTGCATAACCACTATCTCTGTAGTGCAGTAGAACAGGTATCTCTTTTTCACTACAAATACCTTTGGGTTTGGGTGAGCACATGCAATCAGAGTTTAAATTGCAAACATACAGAAGTCTACAGGCATAAATTAAGACTGCTGCAATCCCACTTTCAATAAATGGTGGCATTTTAGCGAGGAAAAGGCTTTGTATTTTAATCATCTAAAAGAAATGAAGCAAACAAGTGATGAAAAGCATATTTTAGACACTTACCTATCAGTATGATGTATGATATGTATGATTATTTTTTGTGACTGTAGTTAATTCTAAGTAACATGCTTATTGGTTAGTTAAACTTTACATTGAAAATATTCAGAAACAGACTTACTGGAGATAGAGCTCTGGATAACACACAGAGCTGGTCACCAGAATATATTGTTGTGCTGGTTTGAGGCTAATTGGAATATTTTAATAGAGAAAATTACACTATAGACTGTGAAAGGAAAACATGGTGATGTCTATTTTACTCATAGACTTGCTGAGATTGTTTGGGAAAAATAAATTGAAACATTAGATAGGTCAGTCTCAGTCTGTCTCTCTCTGGGGCACAGCGTCTCAGGCGGTCTAGCTTCTGGCTCCTCTTTGCCGATTAATCTTCACTAACCACTGTTCTTCTAACCCCCCTGGCCGATCCTCCTAATTCACCTTGCACGTAGGACAAACCTTGGAGTAAGGTACAGGGGTGGGGAGAAGTTGGAAGTGTGGTTGGAAGCTCTTCCTGGGGTCTCTGATTTCTGGGAAGGGAGTTGTGTTTCTGTATTACCTTTAATTTGTATATTTCTGTAAATATTCCTGTAAATATTCCTGTATATAGTGTATATATCTGCTTGTACATTGTGCTGAGCTATGGATACAGCTTCATTCCGTAACTTCCATTCGGCCGAGTTCTAGTCTGGGTCATTTTACGAAGTGTAGGGGATCGGGTAAGTCCCAAACCATCACAATTGTGCTTTCAAAGGTATGGGCACATTATCAACAACTAAATTATTGTAATTTGTGTGCAGCCTTCTGAAGTAACATACTTAAAGTCATAATGCAAAACTAACATTCCCTAACATTTGAATGAAAAAAAAAAAAAAGGACTTTTTTAAAGCTAGCTCTCGAATGTTTTTGTGCAGTACCTCAAAATAAAATGAGTTTTTACTTACTTTTAACTTAGATTCTGGATTTCCCTGAAGTTTTCCCTTTTATGCTCAAAACTCACTACTACTCACTGTATAGGGCTCCAGGGCCATGAGATGATGCAATGAGGATGTGTTTCCTAGCATTTTACAATAAAGTCTGTCTGTAATATATTACTTTTCATAAAATTGCATCCCAAGACCCTTTAGAGTATGACAAATTACAAGCCATGAGGAAATCTGTGCTATAAATCATGTAACAGACTTGTGCAAATTCATTGGATGGTGAACAAATTAAAGCACTCATTGCACACAGCCAATAGCATTTTCATATAATAAACAGTTATGGTATTTGTTTCTATAACACTAAAGCCTGTCATGACTGTATTACTTTCAACAATGAAAAGAGACAGCACATCTGCTTCTCTGAAATAATTAGCACATTCATCAGGGCATATTAAACAATTAAAAAATATTTTTTCTTGTAGATTTTTTTTTCATAGTACATCTGAGAGTCAGCAAACTCATAAATCACAGAGACAGCAGAATGCACTTAGTACCAACCAAACAGGAGCTAAACATTTCCATAGAACAGTGATGGAAACAAGTAGTATTTTGTTAAGTAAAATAGAGATACATTAATAATTAAATAAAAGCATGACAGAAAACTGTAGTGTCGGAACGCGTTTGAGATACACCATAAAAATGACATTGCTGCTGGACAGGAATGGTCCATAAAATCACGGTCTTAGTCCTATAGCCACATGTATACTTCTTTCAAGTGGATTTGTAATTGCATTGATGGGTTTATCCCTTAAGGGTCAATATTGCTACACTTGTTTTGAGCCTTATAAAGTCTAATTTTCCTCCTCGCAGAGTAAAAAAAAATAGAAAAAAGGACAGGAGAAGAGGAAAACCCACAAAACAACCATTTAACAAAACTTTACTGCATTGCAAATTTATAAGTTACTCAATGAAACCAATATTGGCACTTTGAAGTCTTTGGAGATCATTTATTCCAATTCACTGCTTAAAAGTAGAGTTGGTAATGTTGCTCAGATTTTTTAGTTAAAGGCAGAAACTTCAGGATCCATCTTAGCAGCTACATTCCAATGGCTGACCACCCTCATGATGTATTTTTTTCCCTTTTTATCTAATTAAAGCTTTCTGTCTTCCAACTTGTTACTTCTTGTCCTGTCCCTGGATACCAGTGAGAAGAATATGGCCACGTTGTGACTGTGCCCTCTGATCGAGATGATCCAGGAAGATCTCTCCCAGGCTTCTTATAAAGCTGAACAGATCTAGCGCTTTCAACTTCATCTTTACATAATGTGATCTCCTGGGCTTGTGTGCTGGTTTGAGACTAATTAGAATATTTTAATAGACAAAATTATACTATAGGCTGTGAAAGGAAAACATCATGATGTCTACTTCACTCATACGCTTGCTGGAGAATTGTTTGGGAACACTAACCAAAACAATAGATAAGTCAGTCTCTCTCTGGCTCTTGCTGGAGCAGGAGCTGCTGGTGGGATCTAGCAGCTTCTGGGCTCTGGCTCCTCTGCTGATTAATCCTCACTAACCACTTTTCTTCTAACCCTCCTGGCCGATCTTCCTAATTTACCTTGCACGTAAGGCAAACCTTGGGGTGAGGTACAGGGGTGGGGAGAAGGTGGAAGAGTGGTTGGGAGCCCCTCCTGGGGTCTCTGATTTCTGGGAGGGGAGTTGTGTTGCTGTATTACCTTTTACTTGTATATTTCTGTAAATATTGTGTATATAGTGTAAATATCTACTGTACATTGTGCAAAGCTGTAAATAGAGCTTCATCATTTGACTTCCAGCCGACTGAGTGCTAGTCTGGGTCATTTTACAAAGTGTGGGGGGGGCGGGGGAACTCCCAAACCTTCACAGCTTGCTCCTGTATGTCGTCTTTTCCAAGACTGGAAAGACCAAGACTAGTTACAGGGCACCAGATATATTCTCACAAATGCTGAAGAGGAGGGAATAATCGCTTGAACCTGGACAGGCTTGATCAATGTGCCAAGGCCAATTGTATGTGATTTAACAGTGCAAAGTGCTGAGTCACGTACAACAACCTAAGGCAATGGTACAGGCTTCCTGGACCATGGAAGTGATCATACCCCTGTACTCGGCACTGGTGAGGCCACAGAGGTGCTGGAACATATGCAGAGAGGGGCAAGGAGACTGGTGAAGGATCTGGAGTTCTAGTTATATTCTGAAGTGGGTCTGGCCCCCTCAGATCTGTGGAATAAGGCACTTCAGCACACACAGTCTCCAATAAGCAAAGTGTACAGTGTATCCCTTTGTTGATTCCCAAATATGTACTGGCCTTAATGTAATGACAGAGGTGAGAGTCCAGGTGCTGCTGCTTTTTCCTACTGCAGTTGCACTTGGTTGAAGGCTGCTAGAAGTGATTCTTCACAGGAGTCCCCGTGGGGGCAAGATGTCCCTCTTTCACAGCTGCCTGAGCTCCTGGGGAGAAGTCTTCCCTTTTACTGTGTGGTGATCCACCCTCTGTCTCCACACATTTGGTAAGAACATAGGGGAGAGGTGCCAAACTCCACCTCCACGTACGTAAAAGTGAAGGTTCCTGCACATGCATCTGCTAGGTTTGGGAGGGCCACAGGCAGTGGCAGGGGTACTAAAGTTCCAGCTGTGCTTTTCTGAATTGTCCTTGCATGCTTTCTTGATCAGCCTTGCATTCAAGACTTCCTCCTGCCAGTTCCTCATCTTGGAGCAGCGTCTTCTGCCTACACAGCTGAAAATATTCATGGGCGAACAGCTGACCATTTCCCAATTAACCCATTGTAATACATGTCATGTTAACCTGTGCTAATACAAGAACAGACTAAATGAACTGGGTCTGGAGAAGAGGAGGCTGTGGGGAGATGTTCTTGCCCTCTACAACTACCTGAAAGGAGACTTTAGTGAAGTGGAGGTCAGTCTCTTCTCACTAGTAACAAGTGGTAGGATGAGAGGAAATGGCCTCAAGTTGTACTGGGAGAGGCTTAGATTGGATATTAGAACAAACTTCTTCAGAGAAAGGACTATCATAACACTTGAATACGCTCTCCTGGGAGATGCTTTAATACCTGGAGGTGTTTAAAAGACGCATAGATGTGTTGCTAAGGGACATGGTTTAGCACCAGTCTTGATAGAGTTAGGTAATGGTGGGACTTGATGGTCTTAAAATCTTTTCCAACCGAAATGATTTTGTGGTTCTATCATTTCTATGGCTTTTCCATCTCCTGTTTGGACTGTTGCTAATACAGTGGTTCACTGGGCCATTGGACTGCAAGAGCACACTGCTGACTCATGTTCAATTTACTGTGCACCAGAAACTTGAGGTCCTTCTAGTCAGCTTGCTCACTGACAGTAATCGGGTAATTCCATTCCGGATGCAGGGCATGTTTACCCATGCTGAACTTGTGAGGTTCATGTCAGACCAGTTCTCCAGCTTCTTCTGCAGGCTGACCCAGCAGCATACTGATTGTTCTCTACAGCTTAATTTGAGGTTTTATTTACTTGTTCCAAGGTAGAGCTCTCTGTGTGTGAACAACTTCTTTGCATAGATTACAACGCCTCATCCTCATCTTCCCAGGCTACCTTTCCTGAAGAGCTTGTATCTGTCTGCTGTGCCGCTCCAGTCATTCCTCCACATTACTGTAATCCCAGTGAGATCATAGCTTCCCAGTTGTATATGGATTTTTTAATTCTTCCTATTTTTACTGCATGTTATGTATATTTGTGTAGCGTTACTTGAGATGAACCCTCAGTCATGTTGCTTTCAAAAGTGTGATAGCTTTACCATGTTGTCCCCTAGTCTCCCTCCTGTGCTATTGCTTTGATAGTAGGCTTTCTGCAGCATGTCTAATTTCAAGCCCTTCTCATCAGGTCAGTAAGTCTGTTTGTTCTCTTTATGTGTTGAGGCAGATCCTCAAATGCTGTAAAATGATATAGATGTGCTGACAAGTTGGAACTTCCGATGTTCTACTGCATTTGGAAAAAAAAAAAGTTTTCATTTCTAAGGCTGATCTCTGTGTTACTAACTTAAGGTGTAATTCAGCAATTGCATTCATCTGGTTTTACTTCAATCATAAAATGTAAAACTCAGAATTTGTGCTAGTGAATTTGAGTTTGAGTAGTATTGCTAGAGATAGGAACACAAGGGCTGCTTAGTGCTGCTAATGCTGTCTGTGCTGTGTGTTATTTCCATGTGACTGCTGTCTCCTTAGCTCAGCAAATGATAACTAATTGTAGTGAAACCACACACAGTTTTCTTTAATCTACTCATCCAATGTTTTCAGCTTCCCACACGGGTGGTTGATCTTCCTTTTCTTTTAAACAGCTTTTATTGTACTTACGAATCATAAGTTCTATGTGTTCTGTGTTCTGTGTGAATATATCTAATTCTAAAAAAAAAAAAAAAAAAAAAAAAAGAATTATAAATGTATTTTATCTACATTAAAAATTTTTTAATGGAAAAAGACTCAAACTAATTTAGGTTTGCTGGATGCTTGACAGAGAATTTATTTGAAAACTCAAATCAGAGTTGCAATTCAAATTTTTAACTTTTTATTAATAGTCCCACACTTCCTAATGAGGCTACCCCCAATCTGTTAATCTAAATAAAGAGATTTTATTTCCCCCAGCACACTGCTAATTAACCTAATTTTGGTCATACTTTGGGAAAGAAGTGAAGTTGATAGGAAAAAGATAATGCTTCCTCATTAATTGGCTCATGACACAGAAGACCTTGTTGGAATCAAGTCAGACTTGACTGTTTGGGACTGGGAGTGCTGAACCTTCAGAGACACTGAAAGTGTCAGTTGAAAAAAGTGACTTAAAAGAAGCAAGCTGAAACTTCCCTTGAGACTAGGGTGTTACCAGTGTATATGTGTGTCATCTGCATGCTTTACTTGATTAACCACAGATCGGATTTGTTGGGGGCTCTTACCCCATAACTATGTTTTTATTTTGAAAACCTTCAACAACTGGTACTGAAAGTGATGGGGAAAAGGTGCCTAGTACTTCAGTACCCCGTATTTTGACATTGTAAGCCATCTAAATAAAAGAACTAAAATAACTATCAGGAAGGTATTCTAAGTTTATAAGCAGATTTTTTTCAGATTACTGTGAAAAAAAAACAGCTAGAACAAAATCTCCACTGACAGAAAGGATTATGGGGGAAATGGAATCTGTTTAGAAACAGAGAGCAGGGCACTGACTTAGAAGCCTGTAATATGGGAGAAGAAAGAATTAGAGAACAGTTGGTTGGGAAACTTATAAGCAGATGTCTTTTTGTCAGAAATCATTTGCAACTAAAATTTGAATAACACTTTCATCATGAATTTTTCCTAGCTGGTTGTAATTTAGGGTCAAAATATAAAAGTAAATAGTAACTCAATCCCAGAAAAAAACACTTGAGCGTAATGTTCCCTTCTTTGCCTCTTGCAGACTGCAAATTTAAATATTGTTGCCATTTCCCACATAAAATGCATGTGTTAGCACTCACATTGTTCCTCTTTTGTCTGAAAATTTTGAGTAGAGCATTTATGGAATCTCAGAGTTCTGTGAAATGCGAAATCTGTCTCCTGATCATCTCTGTCAAGCAGCAGATATGGGAAACATATTGTAGGGAATAATAAAAAAAAAAAAAGGACAGGAAAAAATGAAGGTAAGATTGAACTCTGCCTTGCAGGTTGTAAAGTGTAAGTTGATACTACTTTCATATCAGCTTTGTGGAAGTGAGTCCAGAGGAGTGCCACAAAGATGATCAGATGGCTGGAGCACGTCCTCCATGGGGACAGGAGCAGTTCACTTTGGAGAAAAGAAGGCTCTTGGGAGACTTTATAGTGGCCTTCTAGTATCTGAAGGGGGCCTACAGGAAAACTGAGAAGGGCTGTTTTCAAGGTCTTACAGCAATAGGATGAGAGGGAGCAGCTTTAATATTGAAGAGTCTAGATTTAGACTGGATATTAGGAAGAAATTCTTTACAGGAAGACTGGTGAGACACTGGAACGAATTACCCAGGGAGGTTGTTGATGTCCCTTCCATGAAGGCATTCAAGGCCAGGTTGGACAATCCTTGAATACCCTGGCCTAAGTAGAAGGTGCTCCTGCCCATGGCAGGTGGTTGGAACAAGATGATCTTAGAAGTCCTTTCCAATCCAAACCATTCTATGATTCTGTGTGATGCTAGAGTAAATGTTAAAGTGTGCAGAGGTGGTATTAGAAGATACAATTTTAGTTGCAGTGGCTTAGATTTCACAAAATCACAGACTAGTTGAGATTGGGAGAGTCCTCTGGAAGTGGTGATGTCCAACTCCTCTGCTCAAGCGGTGCCATCTAGTGCCCAGGACCATATGCAGATAGCTTTTGAAAACCTCCAAGGATGGAAACTCCAGCAGCTCTCTGGGTGTACTACACTTGGTCACTCTCTTCACCCTTCACACCCTTCATCCAGTTTTTAGTCCACCTTACTGCCAGCTGATCTAGCCCCACAGTTCATCATCTTGTTTATGAATATCTTAATGGGAGGCAGTGTGCAGGGCAAAGGAGGTGATTCTACCCCTTTACTTTGCTCTCATCAGACCCCATCTGGAGTACTGTGTACAGTTCTAGAGCCCCCAGCACAGGAAGGACATGGAAGTGTTGGAGTGGGTCCAGAGGAGGCCATGAAGATGATCAGAGGGCTGGAGCAGCTTTCCTATGAGGACAGGCTACAAGAGTTGAGGCTCTTCAGCCTGGAGAAGATAAGGCTTCGAGGAGACCTTATAATCTGAAGGGGGCCTACAGGAAGGCTGGGGAGAGGCTATTTACAAGGTCATGTAATGACAGGACAAGGGGCAATGGGTTTAAACTGGCAGAGGGGAGATTTAGACTGGATATTAGGAGGAAGTTCTTTCCAGTGAGGGTGGTGAGACACTGGAACATGTTGGCCAGGGAGGTTGTGGCTGCTCCCTCCCTGGAGGTGTTCAAGGCCAGGTTGGATGAAGACTTAAGTGACCTGTGCTAGTGGGAGGTATCCCTGCCTATGGGAAGGGGTTGGAACTATATGGTCCTTGAGGTTCCTTCCAACCTTACTATTCTTTGATTCTATGATTACTGAAGTCAGGTAAGATACTTCATGTGGAAGAGATAGTAGAGAAAGAAGCCTTTAAGTCCACCACTCACTGTGGTCTTGTCATTCCTCACCTAACAGTAGCATTTATAGGTTCCGTCCTAGAAAAATGACAAAAGATTTGCACATCTGGAGTTTGGTATCAAACAGCTGGTGTATCAGGGCACTGAGAGCTTGAAATGACTGAAAGATAAAAAAATAGTGTAAGAGAAGCTATTACTGTCTCTTCCTTTATGTGAAACTTTATGTGAAACTAGTATAATTTATAAGAACATTGAAGTTAAATTATTACTTCCCCGGCCTCTTTTTCTGGAAGCTAAGGATTTTTATTATAAAGATATCTTTGTTATACTGTTAAGTGTGAAGTAACTAGTGGATTTACCTCTGTACAAATGTACAATTTTCTATAAAATATGGAGGTGCTTCTGATTTAAAGCACACTTTTAGAATTGTCTTCTAGTTAGTGTTTTTGGCAAGCTAAATCTGTAAGTCCAGCTGGTGAATATTTTTTTAGTAGCACACCATAGGTAGTTGTTTTTTTTCCTTTTTTTTTGTTTTGTTTTGTTTGGTTTTGGTTTTGGTTTTGGTTTGGGGTTTTTTTGTTTGGTTGTTTGGGTTTTTTTTTGTTTTTGGTGTGTTTTGGTGGGGGTTTTTGTGTGTATGTTCTTTTTTTGTTTTTATTTTACTATGATGATATTTACAGGACTGCTTCAGGAATATCTGACTAATTATCTTGGAAAATTGATTTCTTTCTTGAACACTATAAACATATGAAGAAGAAAAAAATGTATGGATAACATAAATAGGCTGGGCAAAATCATTTATGTCTTGGAATTGTGGATCTGAATGTGCATAATTAGTTGTTAATCAAAGAGTCCAACTTCAAGACTGTTCTGGAATGTAGGGTAGTTTAAAAAAGGATATTACTTGTTCTTTTAGTTTTGTCTAGCTGGCAAGAATGGCTCAGCTGCATTCTGTGAGTGATTGTAGTTTCCATAATTAATAGTTATGTTAGAATTCTTATATTGCAAAAGCAATAATTAAGATTTAAACTCTAATAGATGGATGGTGAAGTATTGTTAGAAGCAGATGCCCTAAATTAAACATGTCTTCTACAGAAAGAATCATTAAAAAATGCTAATTACTTTCTATATCAAAAATCATTATTGCATCATTTTAATGCTTGTCAGATTGTATACCCAGGGCTACATTGTTTTTACACAGCCAAAGAAAATTCTGATGCAAATACCAGTGTTTTCAATATTTTCAACCTCCAGTTTTAAAGCAGTACAGTGCGTAGGGCTGTAGCTTTTGTTCAGTTAGCTTTTTGTTTGGGTATCTCTTATTTACAGAATTCAGTTGTAGAAGGTATCCTTTGCATTTCAACCCATCAAGCAATACGAATAGTAAAAGCATTTTCTCTGGTGCAGTTGAAGAAATGTGAAAGAGAGGTACAATACTCAGGAGGAAACATGCTTTAGTTAATAATAACCATCATCAGTAAAATTGGTACAGGTAGGTAGGTAGATAGCTGACAAGACGAAAGGCCTACATGGTCAATCATTACGCATTATTTTTCTGCAATAAAATGGTTAGACTAAGCCTTTCATCTAATTAAATTAATAATATTATCTTGTTTATGCAGTATAATTGATGCTGAAATAAAATGTAATTTCTAAATTGATAAAAATATGTCAACATGCTTTGGTGATTTTGTCTATGCTTTTTCTTCCAGATGTAAAAGCTGGTGGAATTTCATTCTTGCATCTAATTTTAGGTAGCAGACCTGCAGAAGTGTAGTTTTAGGTTAGTTTCTAGTATGTTTGCATTAATTAGAGACATAGATCTACATATATACCTGATAATTTCAGAAGTTGAATTATAACTAAAGGAGAATAAAGAATTGTATTAGAAAAATATACATGCTTTCAATGGAGACAAGCATACAAGATATACTGTCAGTTAATCATGTTTCAGTAGTGGCAGTAAGAAAGAAGTGCTTCTCAAACATTCGCTTGTTGCATATGTTTCGTGGAGCCTTCTATTTGTGCAGACTCTGAGGAAATTCAGGTCTGTCAGCTTTGCTGTTGCAGGCTAGTTATATGAGAAACCATAGTTTAGCTGAGTGAGAATAGCAGGAGACTAGCAACTGAATGTTGACATTTGTTCTCTTCCAGTCATCACTGCTTAGGAAATACCACCTCCCTGTTTTACATTGGATTTCAAAACACCTTGTCACATAGCTGGTTTTGGAAACACTTTTTCTAGGCCGGTTCCATTACAGAATGATGTGAGGCCCAGAGTCACAGTGAGCTGGTAAACTGTATTGCACTGTCCTTAGTAGGACTAAATACTCCCCTGGAGTACTGTGTGCAGTTCTGGAACCCTCAGCACAGGAAGGACATGGAAGTGTTGGAGCGGGTCCAGAGGAGGGCCACAAAGATGATCAGAAGGCTGGAGCAGCTCTGCTATGAGGACAGGCTACAAGAGTTGGGGCTCTTCAGCCTGGAGAAGAGAAGGCTTCGAGGGGACCTGATAGTAGCCTTCCAGTATCTGAAGGAGGCCTACAGGAAGGCTGGGGAAGGATTATTTACAAGGTCCAGCAATGACAGGACAAGGGGCAATGAGTTTAAACTGGCAGAGGGGAGATTTAGACTGGATGTTAGGAGGAAGTTCTTTCCAGTGAGGGTGGTGAGGCACTGGAACAGGTTGCCCAGGGAGGCTGTGGCTGGTCCCTCCCTGGAGGTGTTCAAGGCCAGGTTGGATGAGGCCTTGAGTGAGCTGTACTAGTGGGAGGTGTCCCTGCCTATGGCAGGGGATTGGAACTAGATGATCCTTGAGGTTCCTTCCAACCTTACCATTCTATGAAATAGGTTGCATGCTGGCAGGGCTGTACCATTCCATGTTTTGGAGCTAGTTTGATCTTCTCTTTTGTTCTTTCGTGATGTATAGTGGGCACATGAGTTCAGACACACTGTAGGAGTTGACCTGCTAGTTGGTAACATTCCTCTCCAGTGGTAAATAAATACGTAACACAACTTTTGCTTGTCTTCATCTTTCCTAGATCAAGAGCAGTTGTTGGGCAGTATTTGTAGTGAGCACAGGGAGGCAGTATCGTGTTCATAACAACTTAGAATAAGGGAGTTGAAAGCAAAAGACATCATTCATCTTTGTTAAAAAGGGTGTCTCTAGGTCTAACTACTGTTGCAGTGGCACATGTTATCTAGGACCAGAATTAGGTGAAATTCAAGTGTGTATGAGCATTGTCTTGAAACTCTTTATGGTGATGAAGGATGAATGATTGTAATTAATAATATGAAGGACTAATATAAGGATGGAAGTTAATGAATGAGAGCTTAAGGAATAAAGCAGTCAGCAAAAAGAGGAACAAAGAAATGAAGTATGGATTGGAGGATGAGGGAGAGCTAAAGAAGATAAAGATGAAGTAAATGAGAAAATAGGTGTTTAAATACACTGTTCATAGAAAATAAATATTTTTTTCTGCTAATTTTTCAGTTTTCAGAATATGTGTGTATATTCAGAATGTATTCTGAAAACTGATAATGAAAAAATACTGAAATGCATGACATATAAGGAAGTTAGTTTAGCAGAAAAAAATCTTTTTCTTTCTATCTATCTATCTATCTATCTATCTATCTATCTATCTATCTATCTATCTATCTATCTATCTATCTATCTATCTATCTATCTATCTATCTCTATATCTTCACTGTCACCAGATGCCTAGCTGGGGTCTTAATGTGACAAAAGTTTCAAGAGTTGTATTTCATGTATGTCAATTCAAGTACTTCAGCATGTAAGAGTTGCTAGCTTGGACTAAGAGAGTTCACTTATCATTACCTTTAAAAAGTTACTTTAATACTTTTTGGAAGGTGCTTTCTTGCTTTGACAGTCTTGCCCTTGCAGAAGCAAATAACTGACTGAAAATTAAATTAAAACATTTGTTATGACAGAAATACTTGTTGAGGAAAACCTTTGTACTTTGCTGAAGAAGGATGGGTCCTGAGCAGTTTTTTGAAGTTCAGTTAATGAGTTTCAGGATGGTGATTAGGTTCTGTTGGAAGTGTGAATGTTTTATTACTTGACTGTGGTTGGAAAATGTAATAAAATAGAAGGCTATATGTATGAAATTAAATATTCCATGTTTCAAAATTAATCTACTAACACAGTTCTGTTTTTAAATCAGCATGTTCTAATTTATAAACTACATTATCATTTATTATAAGGAAGGTATCCTTTTTACAGATTCTCTGAATATTACCATTGCATTGAAATACTTTTGACTGTTACCATCTTTCTTTACAGGAGATAACTAATGTATCAGGTCTCAGATAATAAAATCTGTAAAATAATGGGGTCTTTCTTCATTGACTGAACAGGGTCTACTGGAAGGTGTCTCTGCTCATGGCAGGGGAATCAGAACCACATAATCTTTAAGGTCCCTTCCAACCCAGACCATCCTATGTTTCTGTGACAGATTGCTATAAAATCCCAACATCTTGTATAAAGCAGCATTTCTTCAACATCAGAAGTTTGCGCTTGATGAGAGTTATTGTGTAGATACAAACATGCACATAGGTACATACTCAATGTTGCAAGCAATACATAGAGAAGTGAACATTCAGTTCTTCTGGAAGAGTAAGACAAGCTTCCTAGTTGGAACAGAGTTCAAATCACATTGGTTTAAATTAATATATGTTATATAGTAGATGAAGCTCAAATTTGATCTTTCGGAGAAAAGGTAACATTCTGAAATGCTGTCCTAGAGTGATACATACTAAAAAGTCACTACAGTTACATTTGCTAATTGGTGTTCTAACCTCAGAGAAGGAAAATGCTTCAAATCTTTAAAAGAAAAAAAAATAGTGTTGAAGAGATGTACAGTATATACCAGGCATAATAAAATGAGGTAAACTGATTTTTATCAGCAGTTACAAATTGATTTTAGTGATTATGAGGATTCCTTGTAACAAAATATAATCTGTAAGAAAATATGAGAAGCCAGCTATAAGAAAAACTATAAATAAACTTTATCTAGAGCAAGTTATGACACAGTTGCAGAAACTACTTCTGGGCCTCTGGAGGCACCATCTGTTCCCCTTTGTTAATCAGAGATCACAAGAAAGGCAAATACTTAATTACACTGTTTGCTTTTATTACATAATTTCAAAAAACTTGATACCATCATAGTGCAGTATAGCACACCATGACAAAATTATTAATGCAGTCTTTGGGGCACTTACACTTAAAAATGAGAAAAAGTGAATAGTTACTGTTCACATATCAGATCTGCTTTTGCTGCTCTGAGTGCTGATAGGATCATACTCTACTAAAAATGAGATCATACTCTACTAAAAGTAACATGTAGCAGGAAAGAAATAGCATGTGACTAGAAATTGAGACAGCTTTCTATAAAGTGAAATTAACTGTATAAATGTATGTAGATGAAAGAGATATGGGCAGGTCTTTAGCCTGTTGAAAGTACATTCATTGAAATACAGTTTTATGGCCACAGTTCATGTATCTAAGGTAGTAGTACAATTATCTGAATGTGATGTTACTTTAGGTATGAGAAATTAATTCACAAAGAATTTAATCTTATAAAAATATGTTCTTCATGATTAGAAATCTTTCTTTTGAAATATGTTGTGGAATCCTCTATGTCAAGTACCATAGGGTCCTGGCCTGGAAAAATTGCTTAAGGTTTTGTTTTATTCTTTAACATAGATGAGACTTCCTATTAAAAATATTTAAGTACAGTAGACAGTAACAGTTTAACAGTCTAAATCAAATAAATCTGTTTATACAATTTTATTAAATATGTTTTGGAAAGTAGTTATTGTGGATTATACTGTAATGATGTACATCCCACAAATAGGCAATGTAATTGAACTGGTCAAACTTAAAGGCATCACAGAAGGATGTTGACCAGTATGTCATATCTGAAGTTCTTCTTACATACAGTCTTTGAGACAGATCTATGAGTTTTTTTACTCAGAGTTTTATGGAATTCAGGTTAAAAACAGTCTATTAATTTACTAACAATGGAAAAAAGTTCTCATAAATGAAAGATATATAATTACTACTTCTGTTTTTCAAAATATTCTTCAGTTTTTATAACACCTATTTCTCCTGCAATCTAATAAATTGTTGAATTGCTTTGAAAGAAAGTAACAGTTGACATATATCCTTGGAATGCAAAGAACAATGAAAACAGAAGAATGCATACTGCCTTGTCTTTGTCTGAATTTTGCATGCAGAGGTATGGGTTTAAACTGGCAGAGGGGAGATTTAGACTAGATGTTAGGAGGAAGCTCTTTACAGTGAGAGTGGTGAGGCACTGGAACAGGTTGCCCAGGGAGGTTGTGGATGCTCCCTCCCCGGAAGTGTTCAAGGCCAGGTTGGATGAGGCCTTGAGTAACCTGTACTAGTGGGAGGTGTCCCTGCCCATGGCAGGGGGTTGGAACTAGATGATCCTTGAGGTCTCTTCCAACCTTACTATTCTATGATTCTATGAAATCAGATACACTGAATTGTGGCCAGAGACAGGTTTTCTAATCAGATAAGCAGATAGTTGAAATAAGCGTTAAAAATAAAATACCACTGCTCCATTGGTCTTCCACTTTATTACAGTATTCTTAATAATTTGACAGGGTACAAGACAGGCAACAGTTTTTCTTCTGGCCCATTATTTCTGTTTTAGCTTAGGACTAGCCAAAGTTGCAATTCACTAAACCAATTTCTGGTTTCATTCTGCTCAATGATACTTGACAGCAAAGCATCCATACTTTAAGTAGTGAAGACCTTTAATAAATGGCTTCCTTTATTAAAGAGAGAAATGTGAAAAAACATAGCTATCATTTATTGACAAGGCCAATAGTGTAGTGAAAGAATCTTAGCTAAGACAAAATAGCCTTGCTGTGAGGTAGTAGATGCCTTTTGAGGAAGATTTAGAAGAATTTATACAGACTGTTGAAGACTGATTTGAACTTGCTTCAGACTAGCTTCAGCTGTGGGAAATGAAATAAGTATAGATCAAAAAATTGCAACATAATGTTAGTATAGGCCTGAGCCCAAAGTGGTAAGTTCTGCCTCTTGGTTTATAAAGTGCTACAACAGATGTGTTCAGAGGTACTTTTAGATTTTTTTTTTTTTTTTTGTCCACATCCTGAGCGTTTAGACTCAGCAAGGGTCAGTATTAGGTGATGCAATTAAGAGAGTCAGGCTTGACTAGCTCTTTTTAAAAAATGTGGTCAATATATGTGAGTCCATAAGGCAAGCAGACTACATCTAAGTGCCATGCACTTGTCTTGTGCTTTATTTTGTGCTCTAAATTTTTTCTGCTTCAGCTCTATCTTCTGTATGATTTCATCTCTATCTGGCTTTTTTTTTTTTTTTTTAACCTTTGAGCTAGGATCTTTTTCCTTCATACTCTTTGAGGAATTTGGTCCACTCTGTCGAACCCACTTTTTCTTGTGTGGATTGCTGGCTTACAACAGAAGCAGTTATACTTCTGAACATGAACATGAGGAAATTCGATTTGAGAGTTATGCCTTATTGATTGGATGGATAAAAGGAGAAGATTCTTTAAACATGGAGGTGTGACTGTTATGTGATGGACTTAGAAACAAACTTGGTCTTGTAAATGATGCAGAGCTGTCCTGTCAAGTGTAAGTCAGGTTCTAGGTTGGGTTATACCACTGTTGCTTGACTAGTTTAACAGAATTTATATTGATTTACACTGATTTGAGATGATACATTTTGTGACTGAAGAACTACAGTAGACTTGCACAGGAAACAGACCATTAGAGCTCTTGGAGAGGAATAATCTTTCCTGTCATCACCAAATAGGTGGTGGTCTAAAGCTTCATCCAAAACCACTTAGCATTTATTGTCTCTGAGTACAGTAGTCTCCTTCAAGCTTTTTTATGGAAGATGAAACCCCACAACATTCTTTACAGGTAACACATTCTGATTATACTCCCTTGGTGGCAGTCTAAACAGTAAGCAAAGCGATATAAATAAGGGCAAACAATGAACTACAAACTAATGTTATGCTGAATTTGCTGTCCTTCTGAATGGTAGCTAGGAGACTAGTATAAAGATGTCCATGCTACCAGATCTGAATTTGTCCACATACACGACAAAACTGAACATGCAGATTTTTTTTATTAGTTATTTTTCATATTCAATAATAGCAAACAAATACAAAATAATTGTGTCTGTTGATAGTATTTACTTTTCACTTAGTGGACCACTGCTGCAAAAATATTTTGAGTACTGTGCAGTTCAGAGAGCCATTTGTTACTATTTTCACAACAATTGTGTACTACCCCATAAAAAAGGAAAATGTATCTGAGTGGCTTGAGGCTACAAAGAGAGCATGCAGAAAAACAATAGCATAAGTGAAGCACAACATAACTCTCTTCATTATGTAAATATACAAGTCTGCAGTGCTTATTTTCTTAGACTGTTTTATCGATCCCAAGATGAAAATTAAAAAATTCTGAATTTTCAGTTTTCAGATGCTGGCAGGTTAGTGTAGAATAAGGCCGGAATCTCAACCCTGTGTGTCTTCCCCTATTCTCAAAAAAAAAAGGGAAACACTGTTATTATTTCTGTAAATTCTCTGGAAAACTTCCATCCCTTTTTCTGCAAACAGAATCCATAGTGTATATTTCTGTTTGTAGCAGTATTTCTGCTCATGCTTCCTGAAGATTTCACATCCACCCAGCTGGTAGAAGAGTACCCTTATTTAATATATCAACCAGTGTTCCTGATTGTTGCTTGATTAGAAGCAGTCCTCATTCTGTGAGTAAGACTGGGCTGCAATTTTACTATAGATAAGGAAAAATATACCAAGAGCTGTATTTTAGTAAAAGCAACTTTAAGTGGTCCTACCTCTGTTGTGACTGAGAATAGAAGCTGGTAAATGAAGATTATTTATCCAGCTTTTGTCATGCATTACAGTGCAAGGAAGATTTGACCAAATATATTTATTGAGCCGAATGGAATGAACAGGAACAGTAAACAGACAGAAAATGCAATAAATTGATGCAGTTGAAGTGGGTGAAAATTTAAAGTGGGTAACACAATCCCAAAAGTAGGCTTATTTTGGATCTCTTAAACTCTCTTCTTTTCTTTGGAACCAACCCTTTTATAGTGAAACCCGTATTTGATCTAAGCTGATCTAAGACATGGTGCCAACAAAAATGGTGGTTGGGTATTCTGTAACACCTCTATCCCTCAATACTTTTCTTTTTTGTGTAAACAGCTGTTCTGAATAACTTAGTTAAGGGTTTATGCCACTGACATTATTGCTGGTTTTTTTAATTTTAATAATTCAGATACCATTAAGTAGCAGAGTTACAGATGTGGACAATGGATACTAAGCATTTTCTCTCAGATGTATATAAGACTGGCAGATAATTTGTAAAGTGCTTTGTTAAAGGGCAAATGGAGATTGTATTAATTCCCAGATTTGCTCAAATGCCGTAATTTTGTCAGTTCTACTGCATATTTAGATAGCATTAGTTCTAACATAGCTTTTCTGTTTGTAGATATGTGGTTAGCAGATGAGAGCCTTGATAGCATATATTTCCTCCTATTTACTCCTTTAAGATTTTTCTCAATTGCCTTTGGAGTTTGTTACATTTCCCCACAGTATTAAGTGGCACCCACTTACAAATTAATTGAATTATTTTTGGGTTGTCATTGAAGACTTTAGGGACACAGAAATTAACACCACAGAGGTCCTTGGGTTGACAAAGTTGAACTAAGGAGAATTAACCCAAGTCTGTCGAATTCTTGGGAGCAAGGAAACAGGTAGTCCTGGAAGCACTGTTAAGCCTCTGCTCAGCTCAGGATGGTACCTGAGCAACCTTGGTACGTGATCCTTTAAACTTAGTGTTTTCAGAAATTGTATCAGTGTAAGCACTGCTTTTGAAACATTCTTGAAACCTCTTGCATGTCTGTTAATTGTACAAAGTTGAAATTCAAGTATAACAGTATTTATCGTGCTTCCTTTAAATGTTAGACATATGGAAGCACAGATTAATAGGGTGTAGCAATAGACCGTGAAAGTAATATCAGAGCAACACCTATAAATAATTTTAAAATTAGTCCAGCATTTTAAAGTATCAGTGAGTGCTTTAACATGAGGAATATGTTTATCTTAGATAATTTACAACTATGTAATTGAAGTATGAAAACTTTATAGTTAGAAACAAAGTATTAGAGTAATACCTTAAATATTGGTGGTGTTTCCTTGAGTCCATTCTAATATTTTGCAATAACTGTGCATTTTTTGTTTTTAATCACCTCATTAAGGCATAATTTTCTTGCACTGTCATACCAGATAGCCTGTTAATGGGCTAGAATAAACCAGAAAGCTCTCAGGGGCATATTTTAAGGTTGATTAAGCATCGCTTTGCTTCAGTTTTATAGTAGTGTAACTCCACTGAAAGAAATTGCAAGACCCAGATAGACAAGTGGAGTAATGCAGTGGTGAAATGGATCTCTTAACTCTTGGTTATTAAAGAAAGAAGCACTTGCATTAAGGGAAGGGGTTTAGTGCAGTGAATTATACTTTGAGAATTTTCTGTGTGATCAGCACTGTACCAGAGATGATTAGAGAAATAAATACCTTAATACAACTTCTTCAGCATTTGGTCTAAGTTTCACTCTTATAATTGAATTCTCTATCATGCATTGCATGAAGGTTTAATTATTGTAGATGTATGGACAACCATTCTTAAAAAATAGTGTCCAGGTTTCAGCTGGAAGAGAACACTAACCAAGACAGCCAGCTGAACCAGCTAATGAGTATTTGATACCACACTGACGTCATGCTCACTTATAAGGAAAGGACTGGGTGGGGCAAAGGATGATATGGCTTGGATTTTGTATTGTGACCTGTGATACTTTGTAGGGTTCACCCTCTTTTCTTCCTCTTCCAGATTTTGTTCTCTGTCTTGCCTCTCTTATTTCTTCATCTTGCTTCTTTCTCTCTCTGAAAAATTCAGTATATTTCCATTAAACTCTCATTATCTCAGCCCACAGGGTTTTTGTTTATTCTTTTGCTCCTTACTGTCCCCCCAGGATGCTTGTGTGGAGGAGGGTTTCATGAGGGTGGCTGTATATGAACTCAGCTGCTGGATGAGTCAAAATCATAACAGTCATCTGACAGATCTCAGAAGAGGTATGGAAATATTTCAGGAAGAAGTACATAAAGAGGTGGCAGTCATTTAAGTCCCAAGAAAGTTCTCTAAAGAAAAGTAATGAAGAACAGTGAATCAAAAAAATAGAAAATTGGAGACTGAGGAAAAAAAAAAAAAAAGAGATAACAGAAAATAAGTGTGAAATTGTGTCAGAAATCAAGACTTTTTAGCCATAGTGAGGACAGAATGTACATTCATCAGCTAAGCAGAAAGGTGTTTACAGGTTACTTCTTTTTCTGAATTGCAAGAGATACTTGTCTTTTCAAGTTCTTAAAAAATATAAAGAAATAGCATGAACATACCAATATAAGAGAGAGGGCAATATTCAAGGGAGAGATTTTGTTTCCAGAGAACTGGAGCAGAGCTAGTGGCCCTAAACAAAGGCAGAAGAGGAAATTTTGCTGTTAAGAATATACCACAGGGAAGTGAGAGAGGAGCCAGGCTTAGAATTACCTGCAGTTATTAGTACTGTGCTGTCAAGGTCTCTATCCATCTATGAGATAGATGCTATGTTTCTATCTAATTAGCATCATAAAATATTCAAAGAATACCACCTATGAGTAGCCAGGACCCAGTATTAGATCCTGTTCTGGAACAAAGAGGAAACTCATATGTAAAATTTAAGTATGTGATCCATCAAAATGATGCTAGTATCTTATTTTCTGACAAAGACTGTTTACATGCTTACACCTCTGCAATGGAACCTACTCAAAATATTCACTACGAGGTATGCAGTAGAGACATCATCTATATGCTGCTATGATCTGCATAAACCTATTGGAGATCATAAACCAGATACTCACCTCCAGAGCAGCAGAGACATTTGGATCATGCCTGATGTGTGTAGCAACAAACACATTTCAGTGCACCAGTCATGGTACTCATTATGTCCACCATTTATGTTACATGGAGATTGTGGATTTCTGTCAATAACCATGGTTGTAAGTGTGCTTTGGCCTGCCATAGGAGGTATTCTAACCTTTTGGATAATTGGTGATTTCTTGGCCATTCATAGTAGAGGCTCATTTTCCATACCTTCTCTTGATGAAAGGACATAGTACAATAAGAAATAGCAGCTTTGTGAGGTGGCTGCAGTGTTTACCAGCTTTAACGTTGTGAGAGACCTAGCTTTAGCATTCTTCATGAGGTGATAATCCTGACTTCTCTTTTCTTAGTGCTATTTATTTATTTAATGTAAAGACTGCTAAACTAGGTTGTATGGTACTACTGGCATATATTCACCTGTGTCCACAGGTGAGTGTCCACATTCATTCAGATACTAACCCATTGTGATGGTTTGGGAGTTCCCTGCCCCCTCCCCCCCCCCCCCTTTTAAAATTACCCAGAACAAANCTATATACAGGAGTATTTGCAGAAATATACAAGTTAAAGGTAATACAGAAACACAACTCCCCTCCCAGAAATCAGAGACCCCAGGAGGGGCTCCCAACCACCCTTCCACCTTCTTTCCGCCCCTCTACCTTACCCCAAGGTCTGGCTTATGTGAAAGGTGAGTTTGGAGGATAGGCCAGGGGGGTTAGAAGGAGAGTGGTTAGTTAAGTTAGCAAAGAGGTCCAGACCAAGCCAAAACCCACAGCTAGAGAGAATGAGACCCTCTGAGTATGAGAGTGTCTTACCTATGGTTGTCTCCTTCTACATCACAGCAAGCCTATGAGTGAAGTAGACATCACCATTGTTTGCTTTTCACAACCTATTTTTTTTTTCATTAAAATATTCCAATTAGCCTCAAACCAGCACAGTCATAGTGCCTATTTCCTCATTTCTGTGTCTTTGATCTCGTCACTTAGGTTACCTTAAGTAAACTAAGAATGGCATGAGTTTTTTGCTTGGTAATTAATGAACTGAGCATGAAGCAGTTAAGGAACTTGGGGAAACATGCATTTAAATTAATGCATGTGTATGAAGACCTAATCATAGTATTCTAGGTCTTGATCAGTGTTCCGAGATAGTGTGTAAGTTTTCAATATTCAGTCAAAGCAGACTAGGGGTATTTTTTCAGTCCTTTAAAATAACAGAGGGTAACAAGCCAAATCTCTTTTGATCATTTAATGTCCCTTCCAACCCAAACTATTCTGTGAATCTATGATTTGTCTACAGGTCTGTAGTAGAAACTAGACTCTCAAGAACATCCTCTCCCCTTGCCACTAGACCTGCCTTTGTCATGCAGTGCAGCACTGTGTATGGGTATTCCAACTGCTCTAGGTATTGCAGCTTGTATTTTGTGAGTTACCTATATACTCAGCTCAGTGCTTAGGCCAGTTATTTTTGTACTTTACAGAGCTATTCAGTTGTGGTGAACTGATACGCTGACACAGCTTCTTTTGGTTTCAGGTCTTTCAGGTCTTTTGGTTTCAGGTCTGGAAACCTTTTATTCATTTGACCTGTATCTATGTGACATTGCATTACAATAGGACAACATATTCTCTGTGTCTAGGCCAAGTGGATTTCTGCTTTGTGTCCTTGTTGTGACTGATGTTTTCAGACCCTAACCTTTCCTTATATAGGTCATTTGCATTCCTGCCTTGAGGTATAGATCCCATGCTGGGATCAGATACCAGCATGATTTTTTGATGATATTTTATATGATCACATCTTGTGGGATCAGGACTTGCAGTACAAATAAAGAAATGAGAAAAAAGTGGGAAAGTAGTGAAACATCGCTCAGAGATCACAAAGCAGGACTGTGGCAAAGTATAGAATGCAGATACTCTGAATCATTGCATCACAATTTGAAAATAATATCTTCCTGGAGACACAGATACAGCACATATATGTGAACAACAAAAACTATTTTTTGCTTAACGTTTAAGTAAAAGCAGTCAGTTTTCAGCTGCTCCTTGAAAACCTGAGGAAGGGATTTGACTCTAAGTGAAATTAAGCTATAAAGTTGCAGAGACATTGTGGATGTTTTATCATTTTTTAACTGACACGTTTTCCCTGGATGATAGGATTTTATTAAATGTGATATGTAGCTGTAAGATCACATTTATTTGGGTAATGTTTCTTCATATCTGTATTAGAAATAAGCAGACAGACAAATGTGTCAAGAATTATAGGGGAAAATATTTCCCTGATGTAAGTAAGCAACAGTAGCCTGTTATGCCCAAAACAAAAGACTAGCAAGCTAGTTGTAGCTGTGTAAATTAGCAGAATCATTTGCTAAGAGGTCCTGTTAGCTAAGAATCTACTATATAATAGTAATGCCATTTCATCCAACATTTTCTCACTAACCAGCGTTTCAGTAGTAGCTTTTTATTGATAGGCAGTTAAAACAGAGTGTCAAAATCAAACCAGATGTACAAAACACACTTCTTTTTTTTTTTTTTCCCCCCACTTTCAACATAAACAGTAGTGCAGTTTTAGTGGTTTGGTGAAGTGTTTCAAGCTGCTTTCAGTATTGTCTTAGAAATGAAATCATACAGTGCTCAATATGAATTTCCAATGATTTTGTGTATATGTGTGATAAGACTTATTTTAATTGGTTTTGTTTCCTATTAGTAGATCTGGTGTATGATTTTTCACTTTTCCTAGAAACAAAACTGCTTTAAATATGATTTCCTTTTCACTGATATAGATTAACTTCCCTGAACTCTGAAAACGTTGTTCTTTTTATTTCTCTTATGAAAAACTCAAACAATTAGTAAATAACATAGAATGTTATTAGGAATTTTGGTTTGTATTGATCATATGTACTTGTACATTCAACACACATCATAAAAAAACTGCAGTCTTATGTCTTGCTGAGTCCTTTGCTGTTCTAAATATGAGTAAATGCTCCAGGCTCCATGTGCCACATGTCTTTCTGAAAGAGCAGTATACTTCCTTTTTCCTTCTGTTTTGAGGTTAATAATGTGTATGAGGAACTGGAATGTAAAGTGGAAAACCCAAACTTGAATCACTTATTTTGCCAGGTCTAATTTTATCCACATTGTCTTTGGAAGTTTTGAGTTATTTAAATAAAAAATACAAATAATGGTAATAAAAGAAAAATCTGGTTGTAGAATCATAGAGTCATAGAATCATAGAATGGTTTAGTTTGGAAGGGACCTCAAAGATCTTCTAGTTCCACCCCCCCCATCATAGGGAGGGACACCTCCCACTATGTACTAAATTGGCTATTAGTAAGAGATTTTATATTCCTTTAGTGTATCCATGAAGCAATTTGATTGCTAAATAGTTAATTTTTGTTATGCAGTGTTTGCTGTTTCACCAGTCTCAGTATCAATCTTGACAGACTGTAAATTGTGTACGCACATAGTATATTTATGTTCCTGCAGGTCAGTAAATTTCTTCTTGGAGTGTAGTAATTCATTTAGGTAATTTTGTCCTTTTTGAGGGGGGAAGTAGTATGTTGTGGTTTATAAAATTATGAGGAGTGCACAACAGTGATGTAAACCACAAAGTTTAGCTCTAGCATCAGAGGACAACTACAGTGGTAATTTTGCTCTATTAGAGGTACGACTTCAAAGTTAATATCTTCCAAGAAATATTGAAGTTCAAGCAAGAAGATACGGATTTGCTTGTACCAGCTACCCTTCTTAAATGATGATTTATGGATATATTCTGTTACCAGAATTTATCTATAGTAATTTGATAATTGATGAAAATAACCTAAAAATTCAGAAATTAAATCTGATCCTGAAATTGTTAAATACTGTATCTTGAATAATCAAAATTAGCTATTATTTTAACATACTGTTAAGACAGCTCTATAGTCCTCACCAATAAAACCTAAACACTAGCCTCCTATAGGTACCTCCTTGGTCTTGGCAATGGATATTTAATTTGCTATCTGAATTTGAGACATACACATTTAACATTCAATTTAAATATGACCTGATTAATATTCATTAAATATTATTTTAGCAGTTTTCCATTTGTAGTTTTATGGAATTGAAAACATCCCCATTCTGCCACTAAAGGCTTGCAGATCTTTTAAAAGACACAAAGTGAGAAGAAACTAGCATTGCTTGATCTATTTGTTATCATCTTTATATTCGCCATATAGTATCATTATCTGATATTACTTTAAACTTCCTTATCCTTTGTGCGTCTTTACCTTTTGTAAATTACTCTGTAATTTTTCTTTATTTGGGCTTACGTACTAGATGAGATTAAGCTTCACAGGCTTTGTTCTGTACTTTCAACTGGCTTTAAACTATAATTTAAGTAGTATTAGAGTGTGCTAAGAGTGACACTATAGTATCAAATAAATAAAAGCTTGATACAGTTCCTTAAATAAATGGAAAACCTCACATTATCTTTCACCATCATTACATTGTCCCTAATTATTCATCATGTTTATTAATCACAGCAGGATAAGGTTTACCTGAATGACTGTTGTATTGTGCCTAGATAGTTTGGTTAATCTCTGTTACCATTTTCTGTTGTTTGCATACATAGTTACAGGAACGCAGTTGACCTTTTCCTTTGCTGCCTTTTTTTTTTTTTTGTTGTTGTTGGTTTTGTTTTAACTTTCAGTATGCAAGCAACAAAATACAAGTGTGTACTTTGAAAAAAAAGGCATTTAGTATGTGTTTTCTGTATTATGATATGATACTGATAAAAGTAATGTGTTTTATCTGAAATGCACAAGACATTCATAAAGGTCAGATATTCCTGTAAGGCTATGTTCCTAGTTACCACCAACTATTCAGCAGTAGTGCAAAAATTAATTACCGTTGATTTCTTAATCTGTTTCTTTAAGAAGTGAATTTGATAACACAACTGCTTTGTCTGTTTGGCTTTAATATTCCACATGCGCAAGGAATAGAAGTGTGTATTAATGGACACCGTAGTATTGTGATTTTCCAACAGCAGAGTAGGAATGGATTTGAAGTAGAGGAAATATTTCCTGACTCCTAGTGCTTTAGCTGCAGGCTGATAAATAGTGTGGTTTGGAATCAATTTCAGCATCGATCTGAAAGATAATCCTCTTCACAACAACCACGTCCTGAGGTTTTTACTGTCAGGTGTGAAAATGAATGGCAGGTTCAAAATAAATAAAAAAAAAAAAAAAAAAAAAAAAAAAAAAGAGAAAGAAATAGAAAATGGAATAAGGCCTACAGGGAGAGGAGTAGTTATTTGTCTGTCACACACGAGCTAATATGCTACAGACATTTACTTAGAAAAAAAAAGCAAGCTGTACATGGAAAGGGTATTTATTTTCTTAATTGCCAAAACTATGCTCCGAAATTGAAGAATCAATCATGTTTATTGTTATATGCAGGAAATTAAAAATATACAGTATACGGTAATTTAACTTGCAACACAAGGAATCCATAGTACACTTCTAATCGATATTCTGTACTTCATGCTAGCTTGGTCATGTAGGGCACTGGGAGGGGAAGAAAAAACTGTAGATGTAGACTCAGCTGTTCAACTTGGAAGGCTTTTTTTATTCTATAAATGCTCCACAACAAATGAGGACTACAAGAGGTACCTGAGAGAATACATGTTAGTGTTTGGAACTGGAATGTATTTAACATGGTCTCTTAAGAATTTCTGGGAATCAGAAACAAATAGTTTTAGCTTCCAGCTAAAATATACCAGAGTGTGAAGGTTTGGGAGTTCCCCCACCCCCACAC